>CAUYUJ010014379.1:214525-219525 GCA_963575745.1 Prorocentrum cordatum | reverse complement strand
ACTGCAGAAACGTCTCGCCGATGAGCACGGGGCCCTGGGGCGTCGCCTGCTGCGCCAAAATCTCCCGCGCGATCGCGAGACTATGCTGGGGCGGCACCCCCCCGTCATCCGCTGCACAACCCCCTACGAGCGCTACCGCCCCACGGCCGCGCGGCGGCCCCGCGTCGCGGCCCTCGCCGCTTTATCCAACTCGGCGCTTGCCTCGTCGGAATGGCCGAGTGGACCGCCCGACCCTTCAACGGCGCTAGCCAAAACTCCGACGCGAAGTTGAGCTCGCGGATGTTCGCCGAGCACGCCAGCGCGAGCAAGTGAGGCGACGTGGCGCAGTCGGCCAGGTCGCCGCCGCTGCCCCCCCCACCCCTGCCCCCGCCCCCGAGGGCTCCTTGATCGCACCCGCCCCCCGTGGCTGTCCCGCCTTTCCCGCCGCGGTGCCACCCCTTCGGCGTGAGCGGCCCTTCTGCCGAGGCGTCTCGCCGCTGCCGAGGCGGCCGCCTCGCCGCTGCGCCTCGCCACTCCGCGGGCCTGCAGCCCCCGCGACGGGCGAACGAGCTCTGGCACCTGGCGGCGGCCTCGCACGTGCCCTCGGCAGTCGTCGAGTGTTTGAACCAACTGGTGGCAGATCGGGCACTCCAGCGATTTTGGCTTTACGATCTCGCGGCGCCACTTCGATCTGATCTGGCGGCCGATCCCGCGGCGGCGGGCGGCCCTCGCGGCGCGGTCGGCGGCAGTTCTCCGATCCACAAATGCGCTTCGGCACCAGTGACATGGGTTGGCGACGACGAGGGCGACCAAAGGGCAAACGTTGCGTCGCTCATGTTCGCGGCCAGCTCGGGCCGCGTAGGTCGGGAACCGTTGGCCGCGCATCGTTTCCCTTCTCACCTTCGCACATAACGCGGTCGCACCAATAAAGCGAACAAGTCAACCTCCTTGTCCACCTTCGCCCCCCCCCCCCCTCCACGATGCTGGCAAGTTGACCCCAGTTACATACAATTCCAGCTAAAGAGCACGCCTGGGACGGTCGCAGTCCTGTCGCAGCACTCGGGGGGGCGGGCCTGCAAGATCGCTACGTCGAGAAATCGGTTGCTGCTCCACCCCACGTTTTCGTCGACGTTGGCGAATACCTGCATATCGGACTTGAAATTCAAGGCCATGGCGTCGAATTTGGGCAGAGCGAATCTCCATCCTCGAAGCGCGAGCCGTTGAGCAAGGAAGCGTCGAGTTTGGAGGTGACAGATGCCGCTGCCAAAACTGCACCATGTTCCCCTGAGCGGGTACAATACCCACTCGTGATTCTCTTTTCTTATATATAAATATATCTTAAAACACAAAAATTATATATATATATATATATATATAAATAAAAAAAAATATCCCAGTGTGACCCTACCTAGGAGCTGGAACACTTAGGAAAGCAACGTCTACATCTACACCAGCAACTACATTTACATATACACCTGCATTTGTGCTATGCTATGATATGTTGGACCATGCTATGCTATGATAGGCTATGATATGCCGCGCTATGCTATGCTATGCGATGCGTGGCTATGCTATGCTATGCTATGATGTGTTAATGCTGCGCTGCGCCATGCGGCGCTAAGCTAAGGTAAGCTAAGCTAAGCTAAACTAAGCTAGGCTAGGCTAAGCTAAGCTAAACTACGACAAGCTAAGCCAAGCTAAGCTGAGCTAATATGAGATAAGCTAAGCTAAGCTAAGCTGGGCTAAGCTAAGCTAAGCTAATCTAAGCTACGATGAGGTAAGCGAAGCTAAGCCAAGCTAAGACGATATCAGCTAATTTAAGCTCAGCTAAGCTCAGCTAAGATACGATAAGCTAAGCTAAGATGAGATAAGCTAAGCTAGGCTAAGCTAGGCTGGGCTAGGCTAGGCTACGCTCAGCTATGCTAAGCTAAGCTTAGCTGAGCTAAGCGAAGGTAAGCTAAGCTAAGCTAAGCTAAGCCAGGGGAACCCAGGGGGCGCGACTGGGGGAACCGCGGGACGGGGACTGGGGGAACCGCCCGGGGCGATTTCCACTGCCCCGCCCCTTTAAGCTAAGAGAGTAAGAACCCTTCTAGGCAGAGCCTAGGTAAGGAAAAACAACAAAAACAAAAAAAAAAAAAGACGGCGTACTCGCAAAAACACTGCTTCCCGCTATACGCTCCTGTACTGACAGACCTGCTTCGTCGTGTTACATACGATGATGCCGTCCTCCCGTCCCCAGCTCATCCTCCCATTGCCAAGGTCCTGAAATACTTGCCGATGGCTGTGCCGAGTGCATCTGCATGGGCGGGCACCGTCACAGAAGCCGCGAACCCATCTAGGCCCACCCCCATCACAAAGCAACGCACGTGAGCCCGCTGACCTAGCGCGGGGTACCCGAAATCCAGAAGATGCCGCACTGTCGCCATGCAACCCGGATGGCCGCGATGCGGCGTGCAATCTCCCCTGAGTACCCTAACCCACGGGGATGTACGGGTCTAAGACAATCAGTTCCCGCATTGCCAAGCCCTGGAGCCGTTTGCTGCGTCGGAAGAACCTCGTTTTGCAATAGCTGCCTACACCTACAACCTGTACAAATGTGGGTAGTTATGTTGCGTTGTACTTCCCAACCACCAAAGCGCAGCGTCGTCGCAAGCCGCAGTGTAATACCCTTGGCCTGGTCTTGACCTGGTCTTCGATTTCCTGACCTGTGGCGGCGCATTCCTGAAACTTACATGTGCAAGTGATGTCGTCCATGGAGGTGTTCACGACAAAGTCGTGGGTGTTTTCCAACCGCTGGATTCATTGTGCCGCGCAGCTGTTGGAAGGGGTCTGCCCGTTCGTTGTTCCACCACGTCGTAACATAGAGGTTCTATGCGCCGTTGAACTGGCGAGGGCTGGGTGTGAAGCCCATTTGGGTTTCACTCATGCCCTCGGTTTCTACAATCCCGCCCGCTGTATCTAGCGCAAAGGTGAGATTGTCGATGGCTGCAATGGCGTCGGGCTTGCACGCCACGGTTCGCAGGAGGGCGCGTTTGTACCGTCGTAGTTGGTGGTGGTAGTGGATATGGCTGCCTGAGAAGCCCGCCACTCGGCACTTTGGACCCAAGAATATCGAATTGTATCGACAGCTATGAGAGGGGCTTCCTTGGGCGCATGGTGGGTGGTTTACTGCCCCGCCTCGCTGATGGACGCATGAATGCCAGGCCATGCTGAACGAATCGTAGACGTGGAGGATCCGCTTGCCCGGTCTTCCTGATGTGCCGTTATCCCTCCCTGCTGGGAAAGCCTGGCAGCGGTGCCTATCTAAGTGGACGGCCTGACTGCTACGACACTGTGTAAGAAATCTCGTGAGGATGCCCTGGTACTGTTAGGTTTGTCCAGTAATCGGTAGAAAAAGGAGGAGAAGGAGGAAGAAAAAGATGGGGGGAGGGGGGAGAGGGGGGGGCGTGTGCTCAGAACGAGTGTTGGCGCCAACGTGTAATTCTCCAAAGAGGACCCTCAATACGATGCAAGCAGTGTAATGAAGGCCGACACGGGGCTGCGCGCTATCGGCGGGACTGGACCGGGTAACACGCAAACAGGCTATTACGCATCCTGGGAGTCTTCTACCTGTTGAGAATGGGCAGGAACTGCTCTCGACCTTCGACCTCATTAACACTCCGACCCTACTCGACAAAGAAAAATTAGCATGACCAGTTTTCCAAGGTCCGCACGGATTGTTTGCATGTGCGCTTGACCCTCCTCCATGGAGTGCGGAGCGCGGCAGGGGGGACGCCAGAGGCGCCGCGGGGGGGCACAGCGCAGATACAACTAATCCGCACGGACCTTCGAAAGCGCATGTTTGTGTACACATAGATGTTTTGGCTGCCGCCGCCAGCACTGCCCACGAGGTTCCACGTGCTCTGACGCGCGCGCTCCGCCTTCGCTCCTCCCCCGCGGCCGCCCCCTCCCCCTTGCCATCGCTCGGACGTCCGCTCCCCATGCACCATTTGGTTTCGTGCGCCTGTCTTCCCCAAGATAGTCCAAGCTGCTCCAAGATGGTCCAGGTGTCCTGGCGCTGGCCTCGCCGAGCAAAAAACGCGCACGTCGGCAGCCCAGTCGGGAGAAATCGAATCGGCGGACATCGGCCAGCTAGTAAGGCCTGAACTGAGAAACCGAATTCAAAATCGGAATCCGAACTCGAATCGGAATTGGAACCGATCGAAATCAAATCGAAACGAGTCCGAGGAGTCGAACTGAAACCTGCCACATTCGCACCTCCCCCGCGGCCGCCCACGTCCTCTTTTCGCGCCTCCCGTGCTCAATTAGCGCCTCCGCACCCCGGTCTGCCGCTCGACCCCGCTGACCGCCATCCAGCGCTGTGACAAAAAGAGCTTCTCAATCGACCCATTACGCGTCCCCAAAAGGTCCCGACCTCTTGTTTTTCGTTGTCCCCGGGGCCGAAAACAGGCCCCAGAGGCCGACAACGATGAAAAACCGCCCGCCGGCTGACAAACCACATCATCGGAGATGTAAATCCTCTCCTCCTCTGGGCATCGCCTCGCAAGCCTCCCGCGCGAGAGACGCCTCGCTAGCCTCCTCCGAGCCCTCCCCCGAGCGCCTTCGCGCTCCTGCAGCCGCCGCTCCCGGCTGGGAGGCGCGTCGCCTGCCAGCCCGCGCGCGCGCAGGGGGGTGTCGGCCGCGGCGGGGCCCCCTAGGGCAGGATGGCGAGAGAGGGAGAAATCTCCCCCTCCCCCTCCTCCTCCTCCTCCTCCTCCTCCTCCTCCTCCTCCTCCTCCTCCTCCTCCTCCTCCACCCCTATACGTGTAGGGCGGGCTGGGCGTGTCGCCTGAGATGCCCTCACCACACATGATCCTGAAGCTTGAGACTTGCGATAGTTTCACGGATGGAGGGCAGAACATGTTCAAAATTGTGGTTCTCGCCTTAGCGCCGCGCCCGTTCGTCTTAAAAATTCGCAACGGTTTCAATTATGGAGGGCGGCACGTTGTCAAAATGTGGCTCTCGCCTCAGCACCGCGCACA
>CAUYUJ010014379.1:194525-209525 GCA_963575745.1 Prorocentrum cordatum | reverse complement strand
CGGGCCAGAGACCCTCACGGATCGACCTGGCTCGAAGAGTGCTGCAGAAAGATGGGGTCCAGGGATCCAGTTGAGTTGTTGTTACCAGATTGTCATTTTTTCGTGACCTCGGATCTCAGGGCCCAAGCTGTGCACCCTGTCGCAAGCAATTCGATCCGATTATCCGATCCCGCGCCAATGCGTCCCAATCCGACGTTCGCTTTTGGTTCGAAGGTGTGGTGTTTCTTCCACCGCAAAACGGCAGTGAGCGCCCCACGGTGGCATGCCATTGGTCTTGCATCCGCTCCCCCACGAAGGCCCCCGAAGGCGACTCCTTGACTCAACGTTCCCGCCCTTTTTCCCCATATCCTAAGATGGGGTTCTTGTTATTACTTGGACGCCTCCTACTCCTTCTCCCTCCTCTTCGTTTCTCCTCCCCTCCTCCTCTTTCCTCATACTCAGACCTACTCATACTCAGACTTACTCATACTCAGACTTGCTCATACTCAGACTTACTCATACACAGACTTACTCATACTCAGACTTACTCATACTCAGACCTACTCATACTCAGACTTACTCACATTCAGACATACTCATACACAGACTTACTCATAAACAGACTTACCCACACCCAGACGTACTCATACACAGACTCACTCATACCCAGACTTACTCATACACAGTATTAGTCATACTCAGACTTCGCTTGGAGAGCAGATTGTGAGGATGTCTCAGGCGGGGCGCTGGTTTCAGCACCCCTAAGGGGAGCCGCCAGGGGTGTTTGCACGGGCTCGTTCGCGGCCATGTTGTGGGGATGTCTCAGGCGGTTTGCTTGTTTCTGGGCTCAACATCCTTCGCTTGGGGAGCAGATTGTGAGGATGTCTCAGGCGGGGCGCTGGTTTCAGCACCCCTAAGGGGAGCCGCCAGGGGTGTTTGCACGGGCTCGTTCGCGGCCATTTTGTGGGGATGTCTCAGGCGGTTTGCTTGTTTCTGGGCCCAACATCCTTCGCTTTCGGAGCAGATTTGGAGGATGTCTCGAGCGAGTCGCTCATTTTCACCCCCCAGGTGCGCCAGATTTTGAGGATGTCTCGATCGGTGTGCTTGTTTTGGTGGCCAGGCTCGTGGCCCTAAGGGGAGCCGCCAGGGGTGTTTGCACGGGCTCGTTCGCGGCCATTTTGTGGGGATGCCTCAGGCGGTTTGCTTGTTTCTGGGCCCAACATCCTTCGCTTTCGGAGCAGATTTGGAGGATGTCTCGAGCGAGGCGCTCATGTTCACCCCCCAGGTGGGCCAGCTTTTGAGGATGTCTCGATCGGCTTGCTTGTTTTGGTGGCTAGGCTCGTGGGCGCAGATTCTTCTCAGGATGCCACAGGAGGCTCCAACAGGCTCCAGGAGGCCCCAGGAGATCACATGAGGTCCCAGGAGGCATCAGGAGGCCACAGAAAGACTCAAGAGGCCACAGGATGTCCCAAGAGGCTCCAGGAGGCCCCAGGAAGCTCCAGAAGGCCTCAGGAAACAACAGGAGGCCCCAGGAGGCAACAGGAAGCGCCAGGAGGCCTCGGAAGGCAACCGGAGGCCCCGAGAGGCCCCAGGAGCAGGAGGCCTCAGAAGGCAACAGGAGTGCCTCCAATCCCATGTGTTTTACGTATGCTCCTATCGATTGGGCCTTACCTGGAGCACGATTCTTTGATGTTCTACGTATGTTTCTATAGATGGTCCTTCTCCTGTGTACACAATCCTAAATGTTTTACTCATGTTCCTATATATTTGGGACCTCTCCTAGGCCGATTCCTTGGGTGTTTTAACGCGTGTTTTCCTATAGATTGCCCTTCTCCTGTGGCTCCTAATCCGCAATGTTTTTATCTGTTTTATGGTCGTCTGTTGCTATAGATGCGCCTCTCCGGGGCCCGAAACCTTCTAGATTCCAGGAGGTCCCCAAGATACTCTGAAACCCCAGGAAGCCCCATATGTGCATGCATCTACTCGCATGACCTGTCCGCCGTGAATGTCTAGGCGCAAGAGCTTTCGAATATTAACGGGCTTCAGTTGTGACGGTCTGGACATCAATCTAACTGCGAATGAATTGGAGTGTGAATGAGCCTCAGTAGTACGAGCGCGTCTCTGTGCATGAGCCTGGGGCCTCCTGGGGCCTCCTGAAACCTACTGGGGCTTCCTGGGTTCTCCAGGAGCCTTTTGGGACCTCCTGGGACCTCCTAGGAAGGTTTCGTGCCCCAGGAGAGGCGCAATATATAGCAACAGACGTACATAAAACATTGCGGATTAGAGCCACAGGAGAAGGGCAATCTATAGGAACACGCGTAAAACACCAAGGACTCGTGCCCCAGGAGAGGCCCAATCTATAGGAACATAAGTAAAACATGTAGGATTGTGTACACAGGAGAAGGACAATCTATAGAAACATACGTATAACATCAAATAATCGTGCTCCAGGTGAGGCCCAATCGATAGGAGCATACGTAAAACACATGGGCTTGGAGCCACTCCTGTTGCCTTCTGAGGCCTCCTGCTCCTGGGGCCTCTCGGGGCCTCCTGTTGCCTTCCGAGGCCTCCTGGCGCTTCCTGTTGCCTCCTGGGGCATCCTGTGGTTTCCTGAGGCCTTCTGGAGCTTCCTGGGGCCTCCTGGAGCCTCTTGGGACATCCTGTGGCCTCTTGAGTCTTTCTGTGGCCTCCTGATGCCTCCTGGGACCTCATGTGGTCTCCTGGGGCCTCCTGGAGCCTGTTGGAGTTTCCTGTGGCATCCTGGGGAGAGTCTGTGCCCACGAGTCTGGCCACCAAAATAAGCAAACCGATCGAGACATCCTCAAGATCTGGCCCACCTGGGAGGTGAAAATGAGCGCCTCGCTCGAGACATCCTCCAAACCTGCTCCGAAAGCGAAGGATGTTGGCACAGAGAACAAGCAAACCGCTCGAGACATCCCCGCAAAATCCCGCGAAAGGGGCCGAGTGCAATACCCCCCCGCCGCTCCCCTTAGGAACGTGAAAATGAGCGCCTCGCTCGAGACATCCTCCAAATCTGCTCCGAAAGCGAAGGATGTTGGGACAGAAAACAAGCGAACCGCTCGAGACAACCCCACAAAATCCCGCGAAAGGAGCCGAGTGCAATACCCCCCCGCCGCTCCCCTTAGGAACGTGAAAATGAGCGCCTCGCTCGAGACATCCTCCAAACCTGCTCCGAAAGCGAAGGATGTTGGGACAGAAAACAGGCAAACCGCTCGAGACATCCCCACAAAATTCCGCGAACGGGACCCCGTGCAATACCCACCCGCCGCTGCCCTTAGAGTGCTGAGACGAGCGAATCGCCTGAGACATCCTCAACATCAGTGTGTGTGTGTGTGAGTCATCCGATGAGTGGACCTGAGTGAGTGTAGTGAATGTATGAGTACAAGTACGAGTGAGTCTGAGTGATGAGTGAGTCTGAGTGATGAGTGAGTCTGAGTGATGAGTGAGTCTGAGTGATGAGAGATGAGTCTGAGTCATGACTGAGTCCGAGTGATGAGTGAGTCTGAGTGATGAGTGAGTCAGAGGAGGTGAGGGTGTTCCTGTGTTCCTCCGGCGCGGTCTGCCAATTATTCACTGCGTGGAGCTCCCCATATGTGCATCTATTCGCATGGACCTGTCCGCCGTGAATGTCTAGGCGCAAGAGCTTTCGAATATACACGGGCTTCAGTTGTGACGGTCTGGACATAAATCTAACTGCGAATGAATTGGAGTGTGAATGAGCCTCAGTAGTACGAGCGCGTCTCTGTGCATGAGCCTGGGGCCTCCTGGGGCCTCCTGAAACCTACTGGGGCTTCCTGGGTCTCCAGGAGCCTCTTGGGACCTCCTGGGACCTCCTAGGAAGGTTTCGTGCCCCAGGGGAGGCGCAATCTATAGCAACAGACGTACATAAAACATTGCGGATTAGAGCCACAGGAGAAGGGCAATATATAGGAACACGCGTAAACACCAAGGACTCGTGCCCCAGGAGAGGCCCAATATATAGGAACATGAGTAAAACATTTAGGATTGTGTACACAGGAGAAGGACCATCTATAGAAACATACGTAGAACATCAAAGAATCGTGCTCCAGGTGAGGCCCAATCGATAGGAGCATACGTAAACACATGGGATTGGAGCCACTCCTGTTGCCTTCTGAGGCCTCCTGCTCCTGGGGCCTCTCGGGGCCTCCTGTTGCCTTCCGAGGCCTCCTGGCGCTTCCTGTTGCCTCCTGGGGCCTCCTGTGTTTTCCTGAGGCCTTCTGGAGCTTCCTGGGGCCTCCTGGAGCCTCTTGGGACATCCTGTGGCCTCTTGAGTCTTTCTGTGGCCTCCTGATGCCTCCTGGGACCTCATGTGGTCTCCTGGGGCCTCCTGGAGCATGTGGGAGCCTCCTGTGGCATCCTGAGAAGAATCTGCGCCCACGAGCCTGGCCACCAAAACAAGCAAACCGCTCGAGACATCCTCAACATCTGGCCCACCTGGGAGGTCAAAATGAGCGCCTCGCTCGAGACATCCTCCAAATCTGCTCCGACAACGAAAGATGCTGGCACAGAAAACAGGCAAACCGCTCGAGACATCCCCACAAAAATTCGCGGACGGGACCCCGTGAAATCCCCCCCGCCGCCCCTCCTTCGAGTGCTGAGACGCAGCGAATCGCCTGAGACTCCTCCAAATCTGTTCGAAACGAACCATGTTTGTATCAGAAATGGGCCAAACCGCCTAGACTCCCCACAAAATTATCCGCGAACGGGACCCCGTGAAATACCCCCCCGCCGCCCCCCTTAGCTTGCTGAGACGAGCGAATCGCCTGAGTCTGAGTGATGACTGAGTCTGAGTGATGAGAGAGCATGAGTGAGTCTGAGTGATGAGTGAATCTGAGTGGTGAGTCTGAGTGATGAGTGGTGAGTGATGGGTGTGGTGTTCTGTCCTGTTCTGTGTCCTTCCGGCGCGGTCCGCCAATTACTCACTGCGTGGAGCTCCCCATATGTGCATCTATTCGTATGGACCTGTCCGCCGTGAATGTCTAGGCGCAAGAGCTTTCGAATATACACGGGCTTCAGTTGTGACGGTCAGGACATAAATCTAACTGCGAATGAATTGGAGTGTGAATGAGCCTCAGTAGTACGAGCGCGTCTTTGCGCATGAGCCTCGGGCCTCCTGGGGCCTCCTGAAACCTACTGGGGCTTCCTGGGGTCTCCAGGAGCCTCTTGGGGCCTCCTGGGACCTCCTAGGGAGGTTTCGTGCCCCAGGAGAGGCGCAATATATAGCAACAGACGTACATAAACCATTGCGGATTCGTGCCACAGGAGAAGGGCAATATATAGGAACACGCGTCAAACACAAAGGACTCGTGCCCCAGGAGAGGCCCAATATATATATATATATATATATATATAGGAACATTAGTAAAATATGTAGGATTGTGTACACAGGAGAAGGACAATCTATAGAAACATACGTAAAACATCAAAAGACTCGTGCTCCAGGTGAGGCCCAATCGATAGGAGCATACGTAAAACACATGGGATTGGAGCCACTCCTGTTGCCTTCTGAGGCCTCCTGCTCCTGTGGCCTCTCGGGGCCTCCTGTTGCCTTCCGAGGCCTCCTGGCGCTTCCTGTTGCCTCCTGGGGCCTCCTGTGGTTTCCTGAGGCCTTCTGGAGCTTCCTGGGGCCTCCTGGAGCCTCTTGGGACATCCTGTGGCCTCTTGAGTCTTTCTGGGGCCTCCTGATGCCTCCTGGGACCTCATGTGGTCTCCTGGGGCCTCCTGGAGCCTGTTGGAGCCTCCTGTGGCATCCTGAGAAGAATCTGCGCCCACGAGCCTGGCCACCAAAACAAGCAAACCGATCGAGACATCCTCAAAATCTGGCCCACCTGGGGTGAAAATGAGCGCCTCGCTCGAGACATCCTCCAAATCTGCTCCGAAAACGAAGGATGCTGGCACAGAAAACAGGCAAACCGCTCGAGACATCCCCACAAAATCCCGCGAACGGGACCCCGTGAAATACCCCCCCGCCGCCCCCCTTAGAGTGCTGAGACGAGCGAATCGCCTGAGACATCCTCCAAATCTGCTCCGAAAACGAAACATGTTGGATCAGAAAATGGCCAAACCGCCTGAGACATCCCCACTAAATTCCGCGAACGGGACCCCGTGAAATACCCCCCCGCCGCCCCTCTTAGATTGCTGAGACGAGCGAATCGCCTGAGTCTGAGTGATGACTGAGTCTGAGTGATGAGAGAGCATGAGTGAGTCTGAGTGATGAGTGAATCTGAGTGGTGAGTCTGAGTGATGAGTGTTGGGTGTGGTGTTCTGTCTGTTCTGTTTCTGGTAATTCCGGCGCGGTCCGCATTAACAAGAACCCCCTCTTTGGATATGGGTAATTATCCACTGCTTGGAGCTTCCCCATATGTGCATCTAATTCGCCTTGACCTGTCCGCCGTGAATGTCTGGCGCAAGAGCTTTCGAATATAAACGGGCTTCAGTTGTGACGGTCTGGACATAAATCTAACTGCGAATGAATTGGAGTGTGAATGAGCCTCAGTCGTACGAGCGCGTCTCTGTGCATGAGCCTGGGGCCTCCTGGGGCCTCCTGAAACCTACTGGGGCTTCCTGGGGTCTCCAGGAGCCTCTTGGGGCCTCCTGGGACCTCCTAGGGAGGTTTCGTGCCCCAGGAGAGGCCCAATCTATAGCAACAGACGTACATAAAACATTGCGGATTAGAGCCACAGGAGAAGGGCAATCTATATGAACACGCGTAAAAAGAAACAAAAAAAAAAAAAAAGAAAAAAAAAAAAACCCCCCAGCCCCCCCCTGCCAAAGTACTCGTGCCCCTAGGAGAGGCCAATATATATGGACATCAGTACACTATGTAGTCTTGTGTACACAGGGAGAAGACAATCTAAGAAACATTACTATAACATGCAGGTCTCGTGCTCCAGGTGAGGCCCAATCGATAGGAGCATACGTAAAACACATGGGATTGGAGCCACTCCTGTTGCCTTCTGAGGCCTACTGCTCCTGGGGCCTCTCGGGGCCTCCTGTTGCCTTCCGAGGCCTCCTGGCGCTTCCTGTTGCCTCCTGGGGCCTCCTGTGGTTTCCCGAGGCCTTCTGGAGCTTCCTGGGGCCTCCTGGAGCCTCTTGTGACATCCTGTGGCCTCTTGAGTCTTTCTGTGGCCTCCTGATGCCTCCTGGGACCTCATGTGGTCTCCTGGAGCCTCCTGGAGCCTGTTGGAGCCTCCTGTGGCATCCTGAGAAGAATCTGCGCCCACGAGCCTGGCCACCAAAACTAGCAAACCGATCGAGACATCCTCGAAATCTGGCCCACCTGGGGGGTGAAAATGAGCGCCTCGCTCGAGACATCCTCCAAATCTGCTCCGAAAGCGAAGGATGCTGGGACAGAAAACAGGCAAACCGCTCGAGACATCCCCACAAAATCCCGCGAAAGGGGCCGAGTGCAATACCCCCCCGCCGCTTCCCTTAGGAACGTGAAAATGAGCGCCTCGCTCGAGACATCCTCCAAATCTGCTCCGAAAGCGAAGGATGCTGGCACAGAAAACAAGCAAACCGCTCGAGACATCCCCACAAAATCCCGCGAAAGGGGCCGAGTGCAATACCCCCCGCCGCTCCCCTTAGGAACGTGAAAATGAGCGCCTCGCTCGAGACATCCTCCAAATCTGCTCCGAAAGCGAAGGATGTTGGGACAGAATACAGGCAAGCCGCTCGAGACATCCCCACAAAGTCCCGCGAAGGGGGCCGAGTGCAATACCCCCCCTCCGCTCCCCTTAGGAGTGCTGAAGCCACAGAATCGCCTGAGACCTCCTCAACATCAGTTTGTGTGAGTCATCCGATGAGTGGACCTGAGTGAGTGTAGTAAATGTATGAGTGCAAGTACGAGTGAGTCTGAGTGATGAGTGAGTCTGAGTAATGAGTGAGTCTGAGTGATGAGTGAGTCTGAGTGATGAGTGATGAGTCTGAGTCATGACTGAGTCCGAGTGACGAGTGAGTCTGATGAGAGGAGGTGAGGGTGTTCCTGTTCTCCTGTGTTCCTCCGGCGCGGTCTGCCAATAACAGGAACCCCATGCTTAGGATATGGGGAAGAACCCCATCTCTTTGGATATGGGGAAAACAAATCGAAATGTCTACCCGCGCGCGCTCTCCGATCCCTAAAAAAGCATTTGTTCTCAATATTTTGGTCATGCGAACAACTTTTGCGCGCGCGTCGAACTCCTTTAACATCGTCCGCGCGCTTGCCAAGGCCACAATCCCTTGTAAGAAACACCATGCGGGGTACATGCGCGCGGCCGCCGCGCGCGGATGCCGAAATCCTTCTCGTCGTCGTCGTCGTCGTCGTCGTCGCCGCCGTCGTCGTCGTCGTCGTCGTCGTCGTCGTCGTCGTCGTCGTCGCCGTCGCCGTCGTCGTCGTCGTCGTCGTTCCCGTCGTCGTCCTCCCTCCTCCCTCGTCGTCGGCGTCGTCGGCGTCCAGAATCTCTCGACTCACGTCTTGTTCGCCGGAGCTCTCCACCCCCTCATCGTCGTCCGTCGTCGTCGTCGTCGCCGTCGTCGTCCTCCCTCCTCCCTCGTCGTCGGCGTCGTCGGCGTCCATAATCTCTCGACTCGCGTCTTGTTCGCCGGAGCTCTCCACCCCCTCGTCGTCGTCCGTCGTCGTCGTCGTCGTCGTCATCGTCGTTGCTGTCGCTGTCGTCGTCGGCGTCAGTGTCGTTGCCAAGTGCCATTTGGCACCTACCGTCACGGTCTTAAGAGGTCTTGCGACCAAGTTGCGGGTGGGAGGGTGGGATGTTTGCACGAGCAGTGGAGAGGACAGCTTCAAGACAATCAGAGTGAATTCTCCTTTCTAAAAAGAAGATAGGTTCTCCCCCCCTCCCCCCCCCGGGTTAAAGACCCCCCGGGAACCGATACAAAACGCATAGGATCCTAACCCAATGTCCATCCTACCTGTGAACTCATTTTGTCCCAGCCAAACCGGTATCGCCCCGCCCCCGCCATCCTCTCCAAAAAATTCTATGCGCGCACATTCGTTTCTCACAAATCATAAGTTTTAAAGAGTCCCTTACAAAAAAAGGGACGAAGTGCACACGCGCGCGTCGTCGCGCGTGCATGCCGAAATCTTCGGGTTCGGAAGGATTTCAAAATCGAGTTTCCAAACAACATACACAAACACAGGGTTTCGCAACACTGATTTTCTAAAACAGCTTACGCGCGCGCGCTCTTGTTTTTTTTTTTTTTTTTTTTTTTTTTTTTTTTTTTTTTTGTATTGTTTTTGTTTTTGTTGCTGTTGGTTTTCTCTATTTGTAAGTACAGTCTCAGTATATATATGTATTAAAACATCCATCGTTTTTCAAGGTTTTCAAAACATAATACCAAACGGGCTTCGCGCGCGCATGTCGAAATCGTTCGAACGCCCTTGCGCGCGTGCCGTCGCGAGAATCCTTTGCAACTGATGGGACGAAATGCACGCGCGCGCGCGCGTCGTCGCGCGCGCATGCCGAAATCGTTAAAAAACTGTCAGTTTCGGAAGGATTTCAAAATCGAGTGTTCAAAAAACATGCAATAGCACAGTGTTTCGCAGCACGCGTGCGCGCGCGCTCGCTCTTGCGTCGTCGTCGTCGTTGTCGTCGTCGTCGTCGTCGTCGCCGTCCCTCCTCCCTTGTCGTCGTTGCCGTCGTCGTCCTCTGTCTTTCCTCGTCGTCGTCGGCGTCGTCGTCGTCGTCCTCTTTGGCGCTGTCGTCGTTTCCGTCGTCGTTGTCGCCGTGGTCGTCCTTTCTCCTCCCTCGTCGTCGTCGTCGTCGTCGTCGTCCGTCGTCGGCGTCTCGTCGTCGTCCCTCCTATTTCGTCGCCGTCGTCGTCGTCGTCGTCGTCATCTTCCCTCCTCCCTCGTTGTTGTCGTCGTCGGCGTCGCCGTCCTCCCTCGTTCTTCGTCGTTCGCGTCGTCGTCTTCGTTGGCGACATCGTCGTCGTCGTCGTCGTCGTCGTCGTCTTCGTCGTCGACGTCGGCGTCGTTGTCGTCTTCGTCGTCGTCGGTGTCGGCGTCGTCGTCGTCGTCGTCGGCGTTGTCATCGTCGTCGTCGGCGTCGGCGTCGTCGTCGTCGTCGTCGGTGTCGTCGTCGTCGTCGTCGTCGTCGTCGTCGTCGTAGGCGAAGTCTTTGGAGACGCCCTCGTCGTCGTCCGTCGTCGTCGTCGTCGTCGTCGTCGTCATCGTCGTTGTTGTCGCTGTCGTCGTCGGCGTCGGTGTCGTTGCCAAGTGCCATATGGTACATACCGTCACGGTCTTCAGAGGTCTTGCGACCAAGTTGCGGGTGGGAGGGTGGGATGTTCGCACGAGCAGTGGAGAGGACAGCTTCAAGTTGAGCAAATCTTATATTCTCCTTTCTAAAAAGAGAATAGACTCTACCCCCCCCGGACTTAACGCTTCCCCATGGGATAGTTTAGTTTCATATATATATATATTCTGCACACTCGTCCATCCTAAACATGAAATCATATCATCCCAGCCAAACCGGTATCCCCCCCCTGAGGTTCCCTGGTGCAAAACACTATGCGGTGACATTTTTTGTTCTAACATAACACGTTTTCACGAATCCCTTGCAAAACATGGGACGAAGTGCACGCGCGCGCGTCGTCGCGCGCGCATGCCGCAATCCTTCAAAAACCTTCGGTGCCGGAAGGATTTCGCAATCGAGTTCCCAAAAACATACAAAAACACAGGGTTTCGCAACACTGATTTGCTAAGAAAGCTTCCGCGCGAGCTCTTGCGAAATCTCAAGAAAACCATTGTTTTTCAAGATTTTCACAAAATGCTACCAAACGGGCTTCGCGCGCGCATGTCGAAATCTGTCGAACGCCCTTGCGAGAATCCTCTGCAAAAAATGAGACGAAGTGCAGACGCGCGCGTCGTCGCGGGCGTATGCCGAAAACCTTCAAAACCCATCGGTTTCGGAAGGATTTCAAAATCGTGCGTCCAACAAACGTATAAAAACCCAGGGGTTCGCAACACGGATTTTCAACAAAAGCGTGCGCGCGCGCGCTCTTGCGTCGTCGTCGTCGTCGTCGTCGTCGCCGTCCTCCCTCCTCCCGCGTCATCGTCGTCGTCGTCGCCTACGTCGTCCTCTGTCTTTTCTCGTGTTTGTCGTCGTCGTCGTCTTTGGCGTCGTGGTTGTTTCCGTCGTCGTTGTCGCCGTGGTCGTCCTTCCTCCTCCTCCCACGTCGTCGTCGTCGTCCGTCGTCGGCGTCTCGTCGTCGTCCCTCCTATTTCGTCGCCGTCGTCGTCGTCGTTGTCGTCGTCGTCTTCCCTCCTCCCTCGTCGTTGTCGTCGTCGGCGTTGCCGTCCTTCCTCCTTCGTCGTCGTTCGCGTCGCCGCCGTCCTCCCTCCTCCCTCGTCGTTGTCGTCGTTGTCTCGTTGTCGCCGTCGTCGTTCTTCCTCCTCCCTCGTCGTCGCCTTAGTTGGCGTCGTCGTCGTCGTCTTCGTCGTCGTCGGCGTCGGCGTCGTTGTCGTCGTCGAAGTCGTTGGATACGTCGTCGGTGTCGTCCTAGTCGTTGTCGTCGGTGTCGTCGTAGTCGGTCTGAAGAGGTTTTGCAAACCAAGTTGCGGGTGGGTGGGTGGGATGTTTGCGCGAGCAGTGGAGAGGACAGCTTCAAGACGGTCAAAGTGGGTTCTCCTTTCTAAAAAGAGAATAGACTCTACCCCCCCCGGACTTATCGTTTACCCTTGGGATAGTATGATTTCATATATATATATATATATATATATTCTGCACGCTTGTCCATCCTAAATATGAAATCATACCATCCTGGCCAGGCCGGGTTCCCCCCCCCTGAGGTTCCCTTGTAAAAAACACTATGCGGTGACAATTTTTGTGCTAGCATAGCACTTTTTCAGGAATCCCTTGCAGAAAATTGGACGAAGTGCGCACGCGCGCGTCGTCGCGCGCGAATGCAGAACTCCTTCAAAAACCTTCGGTGCCGGAAGGATTTCGCAATCGAGTTTCCAAAACAACATACAAAAACACAGGGTTTCGCAACACTGATTTGCTAAAAAAGCTTCCGCGCGAGCTCTTGCGAAATCTTAAGAAAACCATGGTTTTTCAAGATTTTCACAAAATGCTACCAAACGGGCTTCGCGCGCGCGCATGTCGAAATCTGTCGAACGCCCTTGCGCGTGTGCCGTCGCGAGAATCCTCTGCAAGAAATGGGACGAAGTGCAGACGCGCGCGTCGTCGCGGGCGTATGCCGAAAACCTTCGAAACCCATCGGTTTCGGAAGTATTTCAAAATCGTGCGTCCAAAAAACATACAAAAACCCAAGGTTTCGCAACACGGGATTTTCAACAAAAGCGTGCGCGCGCGCGCTCTTGCGTCGTCGTCGTCGTCGTCGTCGTCGTCGTCGCCGTCCTCCCTCCTCCCGCGTCGTCGTCGTCGTCGTCGCCTACGTCGTCCTCTGTCTTTCCTCGTGTTCGTCGTCGTCGTCGTCTTTGGCGTCGTGGTCGTTTCCGTCGTCGTTGTCGCCGTGGTCGTCCTTCCTCCTCCTCCCACGTCGTCGTCGTCGTCCGTCGTCGGCGTCTCGTCGTCGTCCCTCCTATTTCGTCGCCGTCGTCGTCGTCGTCGTTGTCGTCGTCGTCTTCCCTCCTCCCTCGTCGTTGTCGGCGTCGCCGTCCTTCCTCCTTCGTCGTCGTTCGCGTCGCCGCCGTCCTCCCTCCTCCCTCGTCGTTGTCGTCGTTGTCGTCGTTGTCTCCGTCGTCGTCCTTCCTCCTCCCTCGTCGTCGCCTTCGTTGGCGTCGTCGTCGTCGTCTTCGTCGTCGTCGGCGTCGGCGTCGTTGTCGTCGTCGAAGTCGTCGGAGACGTCGTCGGTGTCGTCCTAGTCGTTGTCGTCGGTGTCGTCGTAGTCGGTCTTAACAGGTTTTGCAAACCAAGTTGCGGGTGGGTGGGTGGGATGTTTGCGCGAGCAGTGGAGATGACGACTTCAAGTTCAGCAGAGTGGATTGCACCACATAGTTTCCACCACCACCTCATCGGTTGCACCACATAGTATGCTAGAATGCACGGTTTGGCGTCCACGCTGGCTTCCAGGTTTTCACCATTACTCGCCACGTGGGAAAACAGCGTGCGCAGTCACGAATGCTAGTCCAGTCCGCTCGCCATGTGGCAACCCTGGATGGGGCCAGCCACAATGTTCCAATCCACTCGTCACGTGGCAGCGCCGCGTTGCGGATTAAGCGCGATTAGGCGATTCCGCTTTATTGGCCACGTGGCATCCCGTTTTGTGCGCCAGCGACATATTATTCCATGTGGCCCGCCACGTGGCAACGCGGTGGAAACGACAACCAACGGCGACGTCGACGACCCCTCCTCCCTCATTTTCCACGTCCTCGCCCTCCTCTACATCCGTCGATTCATCCTTGTCAGCCACTTTGCGACACCGCCTGGCAAAAGGAACTGATACGTACGCGCGCGACGTCGCAACGCCTGCTGACAATCTGTATTATGCTACTATACAGGTCACGCGACAGCGCAAGCGGGCGTAAACAACCAACATTCTACTCGACAAGCCATGTGGAAACGGGAAGGGTAACCAAACACACAGCACTTTGCTGCACCCGCCACGTGCGACGGCGACTGCGACACGACGACCACCAGCACGACCACGACCACGACCACGACGACGACGACGACGGCGACCCCGGCCCTAATTCAAAGCGCGCGCCGATCGAACACAGCATCTCGATCCCACATTCCCAGTTTGGGGCACGCGTGCCCCCATGAGGAGGCAAGATGACCAGGAGAAGAGAATGGAGAAGGAGACCAAACGAGACGGAGAGAGGATGAGGGTGAACATGGGGATGAGGACGAGGAGCAGGAGAAGGAGGGAGAGGAGAAAAAAGGAGCAGGAGGAGGCAGAGACGAAGACGGAGACAGGAGTAGGCAGTAGGAGGAAGAGAACGCAGCAGGAGGACGCAGGAGGAGCACGATAACAATATAGACAGGAGGAGCAGGACGATGAGCCAGAACAAAGACACGAGTGCAGATGTAGAAGGAAGCAGGAGGAGGACACAGGAGCAGGAGATGAAGCAATAGCAACAGGAGAAGAGAAGATGAAGAGAAGGAAAGGGCAGGAGGCAGAAGGAGAAGGAGACAGGAAGATGAGGCAGGAGGAACATATCAGATATGCAGAATCCAGTGGAGTGAGGTAGGAGGAGCCAGCAGGATTCACACATAAGATACGCCCAAGCAAAGTCGCCCAGGCGGGATCGTCGGAGCGAATTTGGTCACGCCTTTTCGCTGAAACCGTTTCGCCGAAGCCGTTTCGCCCGGTCGGTCTCGCCTGGTCGTTTTCGCCCAGTCGTTTTCGCCCGCTTGTGTTCGCCCAGTCGTTTTCGCCCGGTTTTTTCGCCCAGTCATTTTCGCTCGGTCGTTTCCACCCGGTCCTGTTTCTCCCGGTCGTTTCCGCCCAGTCGTTTTCGCCTGGCCTGTTTCGCCCGGTCGTGTTCTCCCGGTGGTTTTCGCCGGATGGTCGTGTTCGCCCGGTCGTGTTCGCCCAGTCTCGTTCGGCTGGTCGCATTCGTCCAGTCGAGTTTCGTCCGATCCGTTGGGCCCATCGTCTTTTGTTTTCCCCCAGTCGTTCTCGCCTGGTCGGTTTCGGTCGGTCGGTTTCGCCCGGTCCGTTTGGTCCGGTCAGTTTCGCCCAGTCCGCTTCGTTTGGCTGGTTTCGCCCGGTCAGTTTCGCCCACTCCCTTCCGCCCGGCTGATTTCGCTTGGTCAGTTTTGCCTGGGCCGGTTTCGCCCGGTGATATTTTCGCTTGGCGAGGGTTTCGCCTGCGGGCGAGGCCGTTGCGGGCGAAACCGTTTCGGGCGGAACGCACGCCTTACGTTTTGGAGCCTCTTGGGGGCCTGTTGGGGGCCTGTTGGGGCCTCGTGGAGCCTCTTGGGGGCCGCCTCCTGGGGGTATTTTGAAGCGGAAGGCTTGAATTTTCGGTTGGCGGTCCCCTTCTTGAGCCTTTCTTGGGGCCGCCTGGGG
>CAUYUJ010014379.1:161961-194425 GCA_963575745.1 Prorocentrum cordatum | reverse complement strand
AGAGGGAGAGATGGAGGGATAGGAGAGAGAGAGAGAGAGAGAGAGAGAGAGAGAGAGAGAGAGAGAGAGAGAGATCGGACAAGTAGGCGGACCAGGGTCCGTCCGCGAGGCGCACTGCGGTGCGACAACTCGCAAACACTATTTGCGGCGGTGCAGCCTTTAGATACGAGGGCGGGCAACAAAAACCCCCTCCCCCGGCGCAGTGCGACAGACGCTACAGACGGCGGACAGACGGTGATGATCTCACCTGTCAGACCGCGTGAAGAAAGAGGCCCCAACAAGAAAGGCGACGTGCTGACACGTGGCTAGGCGGCTTGGCAGACCGCCAGTTGGGCGCTTGGCCGCAAAGCGGCGCGCAGTGACGGGGCACCCCCCGCCCCCACGCCCTGACACCGTGGACGCGGAGCCACGCGTACTCACGGGCAGGCAGAAAGGAGGAGATTAGCGCGGGGCACCAGGTGGAGCGCCGCGGACGATGACAGCATAGCTTGGATGGTGAGTGACGGCACGGCACCATCGGGCGAGGGCGTAAGCAGCTCGGCGAAGGCTCGCCCGGCGCTGTGGAGGCGCTGGAGTAGAGGGCCTTGACGGGCTTGAGCGGCGGCGAGGTCCGCGGCGAGAGCAGCACACCTCTGCTGGAGAGCGGCCATAGCCTGGGACAGCTCGGTTTCGCGGTCGGTGAGGGGTGGCTGCTCAGTGCCAGCGGCCGCGGGCCTCGTGACAGGGGCGAGGTCCTCGGTACGCCTGGCCAGGTGGTGGACTAGCGTAGTACGGCACCCCGTATGCTGACGTCCGTCACCCTTGAAAGGTGACTGGAGGGGAGCACGCGGCCCCAGGGCTGGAGCCGCTAGGGCCACGCCCCGAGAGGTCGGAAGAGCCGCATCCTCTCGCTCAGCAACGATGGAAGCGTGGGCGGGGTGCGAGGGCCTGCCTGGTTCAGTGCCCTGCGGGGGGGCTGAAGCCGCCCCCGCGGGCTGCCGCTGGTGGGGGGGCGGAGTGGTTTGCGCGGTGGGGCCAATCATGATGCCGTGCGAGGGCTCTGAGGTCAGCCGCGTAGTAGGGTGGCGTCTCGATAGGGCGGCATGGTCGGCAGCGTGGGGTGTCGGCGGTGCGTCGTCTATGCCACTCAGTCCGCGGGGGTCACCCGGGTCGTCGTCGGCGTCTTGGCGGTGACCGATATCGTCATATGGGAGCGATGTCGCTCTCGGAGACGGAGTCGCGGTAGGCGTCGAGAGGTTGCCCGACGGGGCAGGGTTGTCGCTGGCTGGGCCGTCGTCCAAGACGTCCAATCCCCCACCGAAGCTGAACGGGTCGTCCTCCTGTTCGTCAGCGTCTTGGAGGTGAGCGGCGTCGTCATGTGGGTGCGGTGCCGCTCTCGGTGGCGGAGTCGAGGGCGTCGTGCGGATGCCCGACGGGGCAAGGTTGGCGCTGGCTGGCCCGTCGCCTAGGAAGTCAAGTCCCCCGCCGAAGCCGAACGGGTCGTCCTCCTGTTCGTCGAATATCGCCCGTTGGGCCTCGGCCCAGAGCTCGTCCGGGTTCTGTGGGATGTCTGGTCCAGCCGCGGGTGGTGCCTGGTCCGACAGCAGGGGGTTTGGTTCCATTTTGTTGAGTTCCGCAGCTGCAAACCCAGCCCTGCGGCGTGGGAGCGGGAGAGAGAGAGAGAGAGAGAGAGAGAGAGAGAGTCAAGAGAGAGAAAACTTTCCTCTGAGAATCGGGGTAAGATGACAAAGGAGTTAAGGTCTCGTGTTGACTCTGGAGGATACAGGACGAGACATCGATGAAACTACAAGTAAGCGTTAAGCAATTGTACTCAGGAATGGTAAGGGAGGAGGCCGGCCGGCCGACGACACGACTACGACGAGGGAGCGACCCCTCGGCGCGCGCGCGCGAGCCAGCACGCTCCTTTTATCTCCTGTAAGCACAAATAGCTGCGGTACAAAGCCGCAGTGTCAGGGCGTGGCAAGGAAGGCAGCGAGAGAGGCAAGTGCAAGATGAGGCGGAAAGGATGATATTTACTCCCCCCGCGGCGGGCTTCGTAGGGCCCATCCAGCCACAGCTTCCTGGCCTGTACATATTATACAACCACCGGGGCGAACAACAACAAAAAAATACCGCTCGACGGTGGCTGCCAGGGAGCTGAGGGCCGAAGGAACCCGACGATTCCCACCAATATTTAGATAAATTCTTTCTGCCGGCACGACTTTGTCGATCAGTTGAGCCCGCAGCGACTTGGTCCGCGGGCTCGGCCTTCTCTCAGATCTCGTGCTAAAGATACCCCCGCGATGGCGGAGTCGGAGGTCTCGGACGCGAAGACGACGAGCCCCCCGTCTGACCGGCGGCCCAATGGGGCGAGCGGGATCTGAATCCCTTGCCACGGCCAGAGTAAGACGCTGGCCTGTTGCGCTTGTCCTTGCTCTTGGAGTCCTTTCCTTTCCTCGGAAAGTAGTAGTTGTAGTCGTTCAGGTACACAACGTGCCACACACGTGATTTGTTCTCTCTCGGGTCCATCCAGGATATCACGTCCCGGTGAACCCAGCATCCATCCAGCACATCATTGGCGTTGCGCGGGCAGTGCCTCGAGGGGTCGTAGCCGGCAGCGCCGCGGCCGACATCCATGGCTCCGCCGCGCGCGCGTAGGCCTCGACCAATCCCGCGTGCCCCTGTCTGACGAATACCGTGAATACTCATGCCCTGCCGCAGCGGTTTGACCGCCGGCAGAGCACGGGGATTCCGTGACTTCATCATTAGCCCGACCGTCTTGGACGTCGGGTCTGCGCGGAGGAGGTGGCGGTCTGGGCCTCGCTTTCGCCAATGCGGGCCCCATCCGCATCGGCTTGGCCGTCGGGGGGCCCGTCGGCGCCTCCTCCCTCACGGATAGTCATCACTCGCTTTCTGGCGAATCTAGTAATATCCCTTGCGGCAGTCGCAACAAGAATACCAAACCTGCCGCAGGCACCACGAAAGTGGCCTTCATCTTTGTCTTGAAGCTCAGTGGCTTCCACATGTGGGCATAGCCTATAAATAGCCTCTTGTAATTTCATCCCCTGACAACGGATATCGGCACGAGCCTGTTTACCCAAATTACGGGCCCATTCCTCAATGAGGTCGTCTGTCTCAATCGCTACACGAATGCGGCCATCAAGGGCGCGTGCATCCTTTCGGCGCTCGTCATCATTGCACTCTACGCCGGTGCCTTGGGCAAGAAAGTGAGCCCCCGGGCATGCAATGCAATGTCCCTCTGCGACAAAGCAACTAATGATCTCGCGAACAATCACAATCACACGAATAATGCGAAGGCCCAACTCCAGCGCTGGAACAGGGACCTTCCAGTTCCAATCGATGGCGCTGCGCACATTTTCTGGGACTTCATGCGTTACTTCACCCGATTGTCGTAATTGTCAGGGCCATTTGCCTCCGGACGATAGCTGGTGCGTTCCATGACATATTGAACGGGCACTTCCTTGGCTCCGTCCTCGGAGAATGTGATGTTCAACGATTTGTCGTCGCGATGGGAATGCACATACCTATTGGGCTGATCCAGATTGATTTTCCCGCCAATTATCTGCTCGGCCTGGGGCCCGCAGACTACAGTGAAATCAAGGGTCATGTGCATGTTCTCCCCACCTGCCGTCACGGTTGGACCGGCGGCAGGTTTGGCACGCGCACACACTGAAACGAGAGGGCGTTCGGAAAACATTCTGTTGCGCCTGCTGACGGACTGGGAAGCACGACGAGGACGTGCCACAAAACTATTTGTCCAAGCAACCGGTGGACGTCCACGTAGGCCGGGCCCCGTGACGTCCATGGCGTTGCCCTGATCAACGGGCAGCCATGGTGCTGTTCCATCTCTTGCGCTGCGCAATGTCCGAAGCGTTGGCGCGAAGATGTTCGCCTTAGCCACGTTACGCTCCCATTCGAACCAACCTTCTTTTGGTTCAAAGCGTGTGTCAGGATCCTCTGGCCACTCAAAGGCAGCCAGAGCAGGACAAAACATGGGACGCGCAATCTGGTCAATTTCTGTTGCCCAAAGTAAGGGCCACCACTCTGCGATCGCTGGGGCTTGAGTCGCCTCCCTCTGAGCCAAGTGCGCGAGCCATTTGATGAATCGCCTCTTCAGAGGTTCGAGGTACTGAAAGAAAGGACCGAGACGCGCCGGCGGTTGGGCCGCGGCGCGGTCAGGGATCCAAGCAGAAACACTACCTGTGCGGCTGTTTCCAAATGTTTGACCCGAAGCAGCCAAACGCCTGTACTGATTGTTCGCTGTCCACTTGCGCTCCTGCTGCAGATTGTTGCTTATGTTCTAAAAACCACATCTGCCGAAACTCTCCGTTGTCTGTTTACTCGCGCTCCAACATAAAGATGACGCTCGTAAGGGAGCTGATCGGGATCAACAACATGCAACAAAATGCCATTTCTCGAAAGCGAATGCTCAATGACCTTATGTCGGTACGACAGAAGCAAATAGTCGCGGGCAACCTTGCATTTGCACTTGATCGGATTGTTGCAGAAGGGGCAATGTCAAAAGCCAGTTCGCACCCAGCGCAAGTTAGCGCAAAGGAACCAGCCATCGTCCTCCCAAGGGACAGACAGGACAAATGCTTCTGTCCGTCAGCCAATGGAGGCAGATGATCTGGGACCAATGACAAAGTCTCGTCAGTATGAATCCACCCGAGCATTGAGGTGCTATCAAAATTCACCTCGTATGATGTCCACTCTTGGTTGAAGACAATTGGCCGAAACATTTTCTCTTCTTTGTGATCATACCAGTCGCTGACCTTGACAAGGGTGACGGCCTTGTCGACATCAGTGAACCTCGGCACCTCACGGGACGCAAGAGTCCCGTCCTGGCAAATCCGGCACGAAAAACGAGTGAGCACCCGGCCATCGACAACAAGAATTAACGGCCAGGACTCTCTGTGAGTCGGGAGCTGGTCCCACAGGAGGACTGTGTCCCCTGCGGGCCATGCTCCGATTGATGGTGGTTCTCCTGCCTGTGCGCTATTACTCATGGCCACGTGCTTCCTCACAGGAGGAGGGTCGCCATACCTCCGCTGGCTTAGCCACGAAGGAAGATGATCTTGGCCTTGCATACTGAGATCCTTCTTGGTCGGGAGAAGCCTCAGCAATTCGTAACCCGCCTCGAGGCAAAGCCCCGAGTCTCTTTTTGGGAACAGCACTTTTCCGACCGTGGATTCCAACAGTGTCTCCATATCAGTGATATGGAGGAGGGACCCACGAAGCCTGGCTAGGCCAGGGTCGTAGGGCACGTACATTCTCTCAATTGAAGCAACAAAAGTGGAATGTCCCTGGCATGCTCGATAGAAAACAGGAATGGGAGAGGTAGCCCTTTCCGCCTCTTGCGAGGGCCATGCTTCGTCTCACTGATGCTGGCAATGTCGACAGGAAGCACACCGAGGACCTCCACAGCTCCCTGCTGCAACGCGGCTAGGCCGCGTGCAGCAAGTGCATACGTCTGATATTCAAATCCGCCCGCGGTCATCTTCTCAACCAGGTCTCCAAAGTAGATCCAGCCTCCCGAGGACCTCGCGGAATCAGAACAATGCCTCGCAAGATACGTTGCGCAGTCACCAACGCGCTTAGCGAACTCGTCTACTCGGTAACTTTGGGGTCTCCAAAAATCCAAACTGCTTAGGGCAGCCGGATTATTGCTATCATCGGCCCCAACAACCAATGCTTTCAGAAACTTAAAAGACTGAGGATCAAATCCGTCGAGAATATCGTCGGAGTAAAACTCAGCACGAAGAAATTCTCGCGCCAAACCGAAAGTGCCCTCATCTATGGGAAGTTCGCTCAGTGATGCAAATATGGGATCTTCAACGAATTCTGCAATGTATCTGAGCGTACTATTCGACTGATTGCGAATGGCCTCTACCCTCGGGGGAACAGGACCAGTCGCGCGGGCCTCTCGAACCCTCTGCCTTAGGTCAGGAGGCGTGCGCTGAATAACTCGCATGCGTTCATCCGGCGAAATATATGTCTCTTTGCCCCTGAAGTAGTCAGCGAGCCCGACGTGAATCTCCTGGTCGCCCTCTGGGGCGGGTCATCCGTCGGTCGACGCTGCCGCTTATCAGGGGCAGGTGGCAACCTTTCTCTGCAGAAGAAGTTGGCAGAGGCTGCGCCAGATCGGCAATGCTCTTCCTCCGTAGGTAGGAATGAGCTCAGGGTCACTTTGATACGGGAAGTCGTTGAGTTGGGTAAGATCTGGGCTAGCCTCAAGGGGCCCCGGAGTGTCTTGGACACCCGGGGTTCGATCCACGGAGGGAGGCTCTGCCGCGCGATGTCCACTTGGAGCGGCAATCGGCGGCGGCGCCTTAGCAGCGGGTGCTTCCTCCTCATCGGAAGAACATGGCTGGGCATGGGGAAGACTCGGCAACCTCTGGAAGCGCAGCGCGTGATGCAGCATCAGCGCCCGAATCTACCATCATTTTGTCTTCCTTCGCCTGCTCGGCCTCCGCTCTGGCCGGGCCGGGCGGGCGCGCAGGTAAGCTCGTCGTCGCGGCTGGGCCGGGCGGCGGAGCAGGGGGAAGAGGAAGTTTGCTTCCACTCGCAACAGATTCGCCCTCAGCGCGAGGCTTTGAACGCTTGCTCTCGGCGACGATCACAAGAGTGGGAACAAAATCTGGCGCGACCGCACGGCTCAACAACGACGTTTGCAAACTTCGCCCATGCTTCCGAATATTGTCCCGGCTCATGTGTCCCACTTATCTTGGCCTTCTCGTAGATCCTCTCGGCTGTGCCAATAAACTCTTCAATGTCCAACAAGTCATCAGGATATTCGGCCTCTTGCGGCCGGTCAACAATAGTACGACGCCACTGGTAAAATAATTCTTTCTCTTTCCTCAGTGCTCTACGTGCTTGCCTGCCTGCGAAGTGTGTCTTGGAGATTTCTCTGAGGTATCTGAGAATGAGGGTTGCAGCATCGGCCCCCCACGGCTGAGGTCATTCCTCTGGCGAGGAATCTCCATCCGTCTGCTTTGGAATAGATGCTGCAGAAAGCTTCGGCCTCGCACTGCCTCCGTGGCGATCAGAGCTCACATCCTCGGCAGTTTTGACTTCTGTCTCAACTGCCGCTGCCTCTGCGGCGGAGCTCTCCGCCTTTGCAATCTGGCCCATCCCAGCACTGCCTCGGGCAGGCTGGGGAGATCCCGGGCCTCGGCACCACTGAGGCGCTGCCATGGGCGTGGCCTCAGCTTTCTGAAGACTTTGATCAGCTTGCGACGAACGATCAAAATTCCACCTGTTAAGCCTGACAATCGGGTCGGGATCGCGAAGGCTCGGTGCCCAAAGCTTGGACGGGCCTTCCGCTGTTTCCGAGCCCCCTGGCCTGGCCGGTGGCTGCGCAACTTTGAATGCAGGAAGGTCGTCAGCTCCAGTACCGCGGCGCGCCACTTTAGCCGGCGGTGGCTTCGGCGCACGTGCCCCCGGACTCGAACGAGGTGGGGGCGGAGGCTTCTTCGGCACAACGCCCCTCTTCTCTAGCGAAGGCGGGCCCTTCCTCGGCACGACGTTCGGCTTCGCAGCCGGCGGCGGCGCCATCGCATTCGGTGGCGGAGGTTTCTTAAGCACCTCGCTTGCCGATCCAACTGGCGATGGCCCCTCCCTCTGAGGGGGTGGAGGCATAGGCGTTTTCGCAGGTGCATCAGCTTTGGGAGGTAGAGGCCGCGCCTCCGCCACGGTTTTGCCGGGCGGAGACTTGGGCGATCTTCCAACATGCAACGTAGGCTGCCCCAAAGGTGGGAAGTCCTCTGTACCAAGCGACAAGGATGCGCCGGGCGGCTTTGCCGCCGGCGCCTGCTGCTGTGCACCCTTCGACGACTTGGCTTTGGCCTCCTCGTCTCTGTCCTTGTTAGCCTGGACGAGCTCCTTAGATACATCCGAAGCCTCGTCTTTGTGCAAAGGGTGGATCTTTGTGAGCCTGACTCCTTTCTTCTGGAGCCATAGCCAAATATTGTCGAAGGTACTCTTGTTCTCAAAATAAGGGCTTCGATCCTTCTGCCAATCAATGGGTTCCAAATTTGGGACCCTCTGCCTCTGCGCCTCCCGGACTTGGTCCGTGGCATCCCCCCTTGCTTTGTCGTGATGCCGTTCGACCCCGGAGTCTTGCTCCAAGAGCCAATTTTTCTGTCTGGCGACATGTTGCAAGAAGGCATAAGCTGGCGCGACATGAAGTGCCGGAGGGGTCCAATGGTAGAGGCGGAGCTCATACAATACCATCTCAGATGGTTCGCTAACGCACTGATCTGGTTGCCCCTTGATGATCGAGGGCTGCGAGAAGAAAACGATCTCCGCAGTTACCCAGATGCCGTCTCCAAAGGTCTCCTCTGCGACAGAGTAGGTCGCATGAGTGGCAGGATTGCTGGCGCATGGAAATGAGTACACACCAACCTTGTTCTGTTTGGTATTCCCTCCGTATTGGGGGTCGGAGGTAAGCAGCTGATGGCCCTCCAAAATAGAATGGAGGGCGGTCACAGGCGCACCATGGGACTGTCTGGCCCAGCCTGTGGATGGGTCTTGGACCTCCACAAGCTTTTCGCCCGTTACACAAAATGGCAAAGTCAGCTGAACGCAGTGATTGATGCCAGCCCTGTGGGTCTTCGTTGACAACTTCGCCCAATTCAGGCGATCAGCAACGGTAGCCTTGGGGCCCGCGCGCGATCGATCGGCCTTAATCACAAAGAAACGTGCCCAAATTGGAACCATATAACTAGGTTCCAAAACTGGGGTCTTCGTGGACCTCTGCAGCATCTGGAAGCCCAGCCACGCCTCTCCATTAGCGTGTCTCTGAATCATATTAAATTGCTTGCTGCGGGCCGGGTTATCCCCTTGCGCCACTCGTTCAACACGGCCTTCGCAGGCATCATGCGTCTGTAGAGCTCACCGCTCGCTACAGTGAATGGTCGGAGGAAATCGTGAAGGACTAGATCCTTGTCAGGCGCGCTTTTGTAGGGCAACTTCTCAATTTTATGGTATGTCAGATGCACAGGCCAATCTAGTTCCCAATCTTGAGGGCGGTCAGGATCGCCGCCTACTCTCAAGCGCTTTGGGAACGTATACCTTTGGCTGAGCGTGGTTGTCTGACCGACAGGGCATTTCATGCGGAGAGTTTCCTCCGCTGCTTCGCCAGGTGTCTTAACATCCTGCACGCCCTTTGCAGGGGCCAGAACTGGTCCGCGGGACGGCTGGGCCGCCCGCGCGGCAGCAACGTAACCCGAGGCGGCTGGGCCGCTCGGCGCAGTAACGTCTCCCGAGGCGGCCGGGCCGCTCGGTGCAGTAACTTCGCCCGAGGCAGCTAGGCCGCTCGGTGCCGTAGCAGGTGCTGCCTTCTTCAACTCATCAACTGCCGTGCTCATGTGTTCATCATTTTGCACTCCTTCAGTTGACAGTCGAAAGCGTTTCCCCCTTGGGGGCATTCCCGGACTGAAGACCCGACCACGCGGCAAGAAGTAATGATCATCTTGCCACGGGAAAAAGTCTGCACATGCATTCCCTCGTTTCAAAAATTCAATGACTGCATCAGAATAATAAGAATGGATCGCCCCGCCCCCAGACCCGTCTTGGACGGCTGGGAACTCCATGGGGTTCAAGGCTACTTCGAACGGGTGAGCATTGAAGATGGACTTGGGCACATTGCCTTCAGTGGGGCTACAGGCTTGCCAGTACATGACTAGCTCATCAATGGTAGCCTCTTGCAATGTATACCCATCGGCCCCTTTCGCCTTTGTTATGCCACCCCCCTGAACGGCTGGGCCGCCGGAGGGCTGGCAGAAGAACAATGCGGTGAGTTTGGCTGCCTTAAACATGTGCTCAGCGAACAACGGGGCCGCCTTCACATTCGCCACTTGTCCGTTCTTATCCATCTTGTAGTCACCGTGGTCGGAGAAAAAGTGGTAGAACTCCCCTGAGGGGTGCCGCAGTTTGCGGGAAAGGCTCACACCGTCAAGAATCATTATTCGTGGAAGAATCCCCATTGCTTTGTAGCTTTCAATCCGACGGTTCATTCGAGCCCACATCTGGCTTACGCCGGATCCATCCGATCGCCAGCATGTGTGGCCCCCACCAACATACATGATCTCTATCGCTCCGTCCTTTGCGCGGATGATCGCGCCACCCACCAGACGCTCCGCCGCCTCTACCATTATTCGGAAGCTGCCGGCGAATAGCGTTGGATTGTCTTGCCGTTTTCCCCCTGTGTCAACTCCTTTCAGTTGGCCGGTTCCATCAACAATGTCATGAAGTGCCAGAAGATGAAACGCATCGGCGTGTGGATCCCTTTCTGGTAGTACTTATGTTCGTCCCATTTGAGTCTCTTAGCCTCTTCTTGAAGTCCCGGGGCCATGCACCCACTCATGATATTCTGCGAAATGCCGTGCACGTGATCCCGCAGATCGCATTCAGGAAGAAGGCTGGGCGTGACTTTCTCGGACGCATTCCAAAACGAGATCGTGGATTCAGAGACAAGGTGGACGGAATAGGACCAAAACTTGTATGTCCCATGATCCATCAAGCACAAAGGGCGGACAAAAAAGTCCTTAACAGACTCGCCTGCGGCCATCATGGCCGCAACGTCCTCGCCAACAAATGGGATCCATGAGTGTCCGTTCTGTCGGGCAATCTGCGCGATGGCCTGGCACTTCTGAAGGAACGACAACTCTAGTGCCCAGTTTTTCAACTTGGGATCTGTAAGGTCCTCGAAAAGACTGAGAATATCATTCACCGTAGTTTCCCCATCATTCGTCGGCGGCCTGGGGTTCGGAGCATGCTCTCCCTATGCCCAACAATAATCAAGGACGTTCCAGGGGCCCCGCCCACAACAGGGCGGGTCATCACCCTCGCCACTCGCCACCGTCGACCCCGCATCCGGGGGCCCACCTCCACCGCCGCCCCCAGAGGGGTTGCCGGAAGGCGGGGCGCTTCCCGAGGGAGAGCCACCTGGGCCAGACGGAGCACCTCCACCACCGGCTGGGCCGGGAGGCGAGCCTCCGCCCGCCCCGCCGCCGGCTCGGCCGGGCGGGGCAGTCGGGTTCGAGGCTGGCCCGGCGGATGTTCCGCCGCCCGCCTGCCGACCAACACCAAGACTGCCCAATGACTTTTGCGGGCCGGATCCGGCCGAAGTCTGCGCGATGGCAATGTTCGCACGAGCCGAACCGACTGGGTCAGTCGACATCTCCATTCCCAAGCGTGGCCTTTTCGGCGCCCGGTCAGGGCCCTCCTCTCTGTGGGGAGGAAGGCCTTCCGAGGGCGCCTCAGGGCGTCGCTGCTCTGAATTGTCAGGCAGACCCGGCCCCTCTCCAGCAACGACTGGGTCGCGCTGGTTGGCCTCAATCTCTGCGTCTGGCTGAGGCGGCTGCTTTTCATTCAAGTCAGCATCGCCATCGAGGCCATCCTTCGCGAGCCATGCATCGAAATCGCATGGGCGTGTCCACGAAGGTGCAGCCTTCCGCCAATGCACCGCCTGCTGAGGGAAAACACGCAATAATTTGCTCTGGCTGATTCGGCGAGAGCCTCCCCAACGACACGCACTGGCGTGCAAGACAGACCTTTGACAACAGGCAGGGCATATATCGCGCCCCATCCGTCCCCAGTGGCTTTGCCACGGGGAGGCGTATGTGGTGAAGGGCCCAGATGTTCATCCACAAATCGGGAGCACCTTCTGTCTTGGTGTACCGTACTGGGACGCTCACAAAATCTCCATAGATCGTTTCCGCCGAATGGCTGGGCCAACAGTGGGACCCACGACCTCTCCCTTTTCCAGGGTTCGGACGGGACGTCGAGTCTCCCCTGGTGCGTTTGTATACAACCTGCAAACCAGCTTCGTCATTTCATCAGGGTACAACTGAAAGAAAGTACCCACTGGGATCTGGTCAAGTTTTGGGGGGGCCCTATCAAAACGGCACGTTGCCATTCTGTCGAATGTAGTCCAATGGACGGTCCACGGGTCTCGTGAGGCTTGTGAAAACAGACGCTCAAAGATCGTCTGGGACGTGTTGGCTAAATCTGCCTTCAGTGCGGTAACGACTTGGTCGCCCCGTCTGTATAATATGTTGTGTCTCCACATCGTGAAGCGCCAACTCCAGCCCCGTTTGCGTACGAACTTGATGGCCCCGGCATCAATAGGCCTGGACCATTCTCTCTTGTCAGGAAAGCAACGGAAGATGGATTTCTCCTCGCGGGCGTTGCATTCCCCTTGCGAAGGGATTGCTGTCCTCTTGCCAGGCTTGTTGTCATCTATTGCAGCGTCAGCAGCTCTTTTGCGAGCTGCGATCTCTTCTGCGTGAATCTCTACGCCAGCCTCCATTTCGATGTCATCATTCATCACGACATCGCTCGGACTGAAAAGATCAGCCACTTCCCCAGCCGGCTTGGCCGGGGGGGCGGCACCCCCACTCGGCTGGGCCGGTGGGGTAGCCTTTCGAATTGGATTGGAAAGAGCCTTTCCTTTGGGCTCAACCGGGGGCTCTCCCTCCTCAGGTGACTCAGGAACGAGTTCGTATATGATATCATCCGAGCATACCGAAGCCATGTCCTCCACCGACGGCTTTGCCGCTGGGGTTCCCAGCGGTTGGCACATGGGTTTGGTCAACGACCTCTCGGGCGCGCGGGGGCCGCGGCAAGCAAGGCCCGCACAGCCGCAACAAGGCGGCTGCGCGGTCCGAGGGGAAGCCGGCCTCTGGGCAGCCCGCGCAAGCTCAGGAGACAAAACGGCAGCGGCACATACGAAATCAGAGGATGAGACGGGGCGACGACGAGACGACAACGCGCGCCCCGCGGCACGAGCAACAACAATATGAACCTGCTTAGCAAAGGCATCCGTGTAATCCTCAATTGACTTACGCTCTCGCCCTCTGGCCTCAACATGCTCGTGCGCGCCGTCACATCTGCGCTCAAGTCCCTCCGTCACGTCGGGAGACGCGGATGCAATTGTCCAGGGCTTTTTCATGACATTACCCTTGCTGTTCCTCAAACCGTACGCACATCCATGCAAAGCCGTTTTGACAAACTCCAACTCTCCCATGAACTCTTTCACCCGGGGACCCCTCCAATAATTACACTGAGTCGGCCACTCAATGCAAACAGTGCCCCCCGCTTTGTGCACAGCACGGGCAATAACGCGGAAATTCCAAAACAGATATCTAAAATCTATCCGAATGCCTCGAAGCCTACGCATCGCTCTATGGTTTCCGGCACGAAAATAACGGGCTTCGTTCGCGCATTGCCAGGGGGAACCTCCTGCGCAGGGCACAGAGCCCCATAGCGTGATGTGTTTTCCTTTGAACGTCTATGTCGTTCAGAGCCAATCTTCGACCCTCATCGGTTCTCATATCTTCCTTCTCCGTATACCGCATTATCTTACATGAATCGTCAACAAAACTCTTGGGGTTTCCGATCCTGCTCTGAGGGCCGCAACAATATTCTAACAAGAGTCGGTCCCCGGTCCACTGGGTGGCTGGGACACAATCTTCCCGGATCCAGAATTCCGCCCAGCCGGTCCATCTACTTGGGTGATAATCGCCATCGCTGGAATCGCCATTCGAATTCTGTTCAAAGGGGTGGTGATATTTCCCAACCTTCCTGCGTTGGGTTCTCGTTTTGAATAGAGCACTGCTCGCGCGTCTCCTTGCCTCCACCCCCCCCTCTTCCCCCTTGCCTTTCCCCTCGCTCGTCGCTGCGTGCCAGCTGGGGGGCTGCGATCTGCGAAACTGTCGCCACTTTCGACGCCTGCTGGGGGGCCCAGCACAGTGGGCACTCACCGCGGATTCAAATTAGACCTCGCCATCCTTGGGGGGCTGCGATCTGCGAAACTGTCGCCACTTTCGAGGCCTACTGGGGGGCCCAGCACAGTGGGTACTCACCGCAGATTCAAATTAGACCTCCCCATCCCTGGGGGGCTGCGATCTGCGAAACTGTCGCCACGTTCGAGGCCTGCTGGGGGGCCCAGCACAGTGGGTACTCACCGCAAATTCAAATTAGACCTCGCCATCCCTGGGGGGCTGCGATCTGCGAAAGTGTCGCCACTTTCGAGGCCTGCTGGGGGGCCCAGCACAGTGGGCACTCACCGCAGATTCAAACTAGACCTCCCCGTCCCTGGGGGGCTGCGATCTGCGAAACTATCGCCACTTTCGAGGCCTGCTGGGGGGCCCAGCACAGTGGGTACACACCGCAGATTCAAATTAAACCTCGCCATCCCTGGGGGGCTGCGATCTGCGAAACTGTCACCACTTTCGAGGCCTGCTGGGGGGCCCAGCACAGTGGGAGGCCGCCATGCGAACCCTGCCACTGGGGCCTTCGGTGGAGCTCCCCATAGGGCCACGATCCTCGTGAGGGGTGTGCCGAAATGGCCCGAGGCCGCCATGCGAACCCTGCCACTGGCGCCTTCGGTGGAGCTCCCTATGGGGCCACGATCCTCGTGAGGGGTGTGCCGAAATGGCCCGAGGCCGCCATGCGAACCCTGCCACTGGCGCCTTCGGTGGAGCTCCCTATGGGGCCACGATCCTCGTGAGGGGTGTGCCGAAATGGCCCGAGGCCGCCATGCGAACCCTGCCACTGGGGGCCTTCGGTGGAGCTCCCTATGGGGCCACGATCCTCGTGAGGGGTGTGCCGAAATGGCCCGAGGCCGCCATGCGAACCCTGCCACTGGCGCCTTCGGTGGAGCTCCCTATGGGGCCACGATCCTCGTGAGGGGTGTGCCGAAATGGCCCGAGGCCGCCATGCGACGCTCCCTATGCACGATCCTCCCGGGCCGCCATGCGAACCCTGCCACTGGGCCTTCGGTGGAGCTCCCTATGGGGCCACGATCCTCGTGAGGGGTGCCGCCATGCCACGATCCTTCGGTGGAGTGATCCTCGTGAGGGTGTGCCGAAATGGCCCGAGGCCGCCATGCGAACCCTGCCACTGGGGCCTTCGGTGGAGCTCCCTATGGGGCCACGATCCTCGTGAGGGGTGTGCCGAAATGGCCCGAGGCCGCCATGCGAACCCTGCCACTGGCGCCTTCGGTGGAGCTCCCTATGGGGCCACGATCCTCGTGAGGGGTGTGCCGAAATGGCCCGAGGCCGCCATGCGAACCCTGCCACTGGCGCCTTCGGTGGAGCTCCCTATGGGGCCACGATCCTCGTGAGGGGTGTGCCGAAATGGCCCGAGGCCGCCATGCGAACCCTGCCATTGGGGGCCTTCGGTGGAGCTCCCTATGTGGCCACGATCCTCGTGAGGGGTGTGCCGAAATGGCCCGAGGCCGCCATGCGAACCCTGCCACTGGCGCCTTCGGCGGGGCTCCCTATGGGGCCACGATCCTCGTGAGGGGTGTGCCGAAATGGCCCGAGGCCGCCATGCGAACCCTGCCACTGCAGCCTTCGGTGGAGCTCCCTATGGGGCCACGATCCTCGTGAGGGGTGTGCCGAAATGGCCCGAGGCCGCCATGCGAACCCTGCCACTGGAGCCTTCGGTGGAGCTCCCTATGGGGCCACGATCTTCGTGAGGGGTGTGCCGAAATGGCCCGAGGCCGCCATGCGAACCCTGCCAGTGGGGCCTTCGGTGGAGCTCCCTATGGGGCCACGAAGCGGTGGGTGAAACGCAGGGATGAAGAGGAGGAAGGGGGCAGCGGGAGGAGGAGTGGACGCGGGGCGCTGCCTCTTCAAAACGAGGACCCAACACCACAGGATGGTTGGGAATTAGACCTCGCCATCCCTGGGGGGCTGCGATCTGCAAAACTGTCGCCACTTTCGAGGCCTGCCGGGGGGCCCAGCACAGTGGGTACCCACCGCAGATTCAAACTAGACGCTGCCATCCCTGGGGGGCTGCGATCTGCGAAACTGTCGCCACGTTCGAGGGCTGCTGAGGGGCCCACCACAGTGGGTACACACCGCAGACTCAAATTAGACCTCGCCATCCCTGGGGGGCTGCGATCTGTGAAACCGTCGCCACTTTCGAGGGCTGCTGAGGGGCCCAGCACGGTGGGTACACACCGCAGACTCAAATTAGACGCCGCTTTCGTCCTTGTTCTCCTCCTGCAGTCACCTTCCCTCTGCTGCTGCCGTGCTGGTGGTTTGACTTCCAGCACGTTTTTCTCCTGCTCTGCGTTCCCGACTCCCCATGTCCTCTTCGAGCCTGTAGCTGTCGCCCCTCGTTATTGCATGGTTCTACTGCGCATCATGCCATAGGCGCGTGTCCCAAGTCGCTTACACATCAAGTGGATTGTCCATGCAAGTTTCGGCCAACCCCTCGTTTCCATTGATACAAATGGGTCGGGTACGTCACAGGGTAATTATTATCGTCGTCGCGCCAACTATCCGCGCGATCTACAGTCAAACCATGTTGGATGTTACTGGCATAGGTACGACGTCTATCATCTAATCTATCCGGGTCAACCGGGCAATCGGTATCCGCTGGTAAGAAAACGTGACAAGTCTGGGAAAAAGCGCCATCGGTTAAGACTCTGTCCGCGTTGTGTCCGTTGATCCCTCCTATCCTGGAAGTTAGCAACAGCAGCAGGCGGAAGGCGAGGGGGAAGAAGGTTGTATCCGAGCATATCTTGCTCGACGTTATCTGGCTCAACGCTCGATCGTTATTCACGCATCTCTTTTACCAAGTTCGATGTATCAGACTCGGTTCCGCCGTCGGTTATATCAAACATCGCTCTCATCTCAACCTCGGAGCTTTTCTTGGTTATCTCCTCCATCGTTCTTGATTTCTCGGAGCTTGTCCTGGAACCTTCTTCGGTCGTAATAGGAGTGGTTGCACATGCTTCCACGGCTTGGCCGGGCGCATTCGCCACCACAGCTTGGCTGGGAGCGTTCGCCGCCACGGCTTGGCCGGGGGCAGACTCGGCACCAGCCGGGCACTGAGCGCTGCCAGGTGCCGCTGAGGTGTTTATTTTTTGGAAGAACGCACAACGGGCTTACCCTCGTTGGGGCGCTTCTTTTTCTTGCTCATCTTTTTGCTAGGTGCAGCAGCTCCTCTCCGCAAAGCCGAACTCAGACCTAAGCGGGGCTTCAGCACCCCCCCGGGGTTTCAGGGGAAGTCTGTCTGATAACATCGGATCTAGATAGTCCTGGCACCGCTTGGCGGCCCAGAATTTGGGAGTCACAACGTTGACAAGATATAATACTTTAACCCAAGCCAAAGGGTCTGCGAACCTCTTCGTTCCAATCTCGGCAGCTTCGCTTTGAGTCCTCTCGTACTGGAGTGCGACGATACTTCGGGAAAATTGTTCAGACACAGCTGCAGCATCAATGCGATGGGTTCGCGGTGGATGCATGAACTTCATGGACCCTCCAGCATTAGTGACCTTGCATACCGCCTGGTTGTCCTCTAAAAACAAACGACGCATTTCCCTTCCAAGCAATATCTCCCAAAGCGGAAGGGCTGCAAGCAGCTCTTTTCGCAGGGCAGGGTCAGCAGCCACAATCTCTGCTTCAAGGGTGCCACGGGAAACGCATGTCTGTCGCTGCGAGCCCATAGACTGCCCAGCTCGAGCGCATGGGCCCCAAATTGCTTGATAACTGGCACTTGTGCTCCTAGATGTTCGGATGTCACTGGCCAGGTCCGCGCCAGAGTATTGCTTCAACAAAACATCCTCCATTCTGTCACCTACCCATGAAGACACACGGTAGTGAGAGGTACACTTGATGTAACAGATGAGGCGGGAAAGATGCATGTCTTGTTGCTCTGTCCATCTAGCGATGCAGGCCGTGCGGCACGCGGCACGGAGCAAGTCGTAGCGAGCCATTCTTGCACCATAAAGGATCTTCATCAAGACTCTCGCCGCTATGGGCTGGAGCACTCCCGACTGGGTCGGTGGCCCCAGGTCACTGGGGCTGGCCGCTGCGGCGTCAAGGCCGTGAACCACAATTTCTTGATCTGGAGGCCCAACGTCAACTTTGATATGTAATGCGGAGGCGACTGCCTCCTCTGCGGGAGAGCAAGTTTCATCTCTAGGGCCGCCATGACCGTCTTCGAGGTCAACAAGTTCGGGTCCAAACGGGGTACCCTCCGCGGGATAAGTAGCTGGGTCAGTATCCGCGAGTTGTGCATATAAAGTGACACTGGACTCGAAGAATTCAGTCATGTCGCATTATATGACTCTGGCCTGTTTGGGTTCTCTCGGTTGGCATGGCTCGGGCGGCTGGGCCGCCGAGTCACCCCCCGTTTCCTCCTCGCCACTCTCGTCTGGGACGGAGGCGTTCTTCTTGATTTTAGGAGGCGGCGGGTCCAAAACCGCTGGAAATTCACCTTGCCATTCAACAGACTGCGTGGGCAGTCTGCGTTCACAGCCCAAATATCGTCTGACCGCGGTCGGAGGGTATATTTCTATACCGCTCGGGCAATTGTCAGATGGGGTTTGTAGCAACCCCCACCCTTCAGCTAGCTTGTCTGCGGGAAAGGACAGCTTAAAATCGTCAACGCAAATTCTCAAAATTAGCTTCAGCTCCTTATGAAAATAGCAGCTACGCCACGGGCTGCATTTCACAAATCCTTCAGCCGTAACAGGCCCTTCGCAGCGTTGCTCCCAATATCCCCCCGAATCAGGGTGTCCGTATAAAGGTGGAAACAACTGGCATACGGGATTGCGCATGTGCGACCATTCTTTGGGACACTCATCACGGGGTAGGAATGCCCATGTTGGGGTACCACCCAACTTGGACTGAGTGTAAGCCTGACGAGCGTTAGCTTGTTCAGTACTATGGCCTTCGAAAAGCCCGCATGTGTCAGCTGCTTTACTGGCCCGCACTGTAGCAGGACTGCTGGGAAGTTCTTGGAACAACGCAACATCCTTATTCTGATCTCTCACGCTCGAACCGTCGAAAACGACCCGACCTTTGCATTTCCGACCTCTGTGTCCGAGCGGCAACTCTGAGTTTTTCTCGACAAGGATTGCGAATAGACGACCAAATTGAGCGGTCTTTCCATTGAGTTCCGCAACACCGTCGGAATATTATCTAACCCCTTTCTCGTTCCGTGTGCCTATGTCTCGCAATATGTTCCACTCCTTTCTGAGAGCGGCCTGGGCATCTTGGTTAGTCTTCGCCTTCGCCTCATCTTTGGAAACAGAGCGAGCTACTGCGGCATCAATCTTAGCACGTTGCCAATCACCGGGAAATTGGAAGGGCTCGTCGGCAACTGAGATGAGATCAGTAAAAGGGTTGTATAAGTAGTCCAAATTGAATCTCTCCTTCTCGCGATGACTAGGCATTGGGGCCGAGCTACTCTGCAACGGCGCCCGGGGCACGCTTCGCCGCGACGCGACGGCCGCCGGACTCAAGGTCAGGCTTGCCTCTTGCGCCGCCGCAGATTCATCATCGGATAACGGGCCCCTGCCGGCTGGGCCGGAGGGGGCCCCGCCACGTGCTATGGCACCAACAGACCATGTTTGTTTCCACCAACCATCCTCATCACCAAGAATATATTCATCCGAATCTTCCTCCTCAGAGGATTCGGCAGCTACAGCTGCGGCTTGGCCGCCCTGCGCCGCCAGACGACGAAACCGCTCAGCAACCCACGGCGCGGCTCTTCTTGCCTTGGGGCGTTCCGCAAGATAGGCAGCGGCCCCTTCAGAGATCGGACGAACCGCAGGTGGCTGGGCCACTGCGGGCCCGGGCGGAATTGGTGGATCACCCACATCCAAGCCTATGTCACGCGGGAGGCCAAGACAAAGACCAGGGTGCTCTCTTTTCGGCCTTGCATTGCTCGACGGCCTGCCGGCGTTGGGCTTGATTCATGTTGAACCGGCATCCAGGATTAATTCCAGGGCTGGTGGATTCGGGCAATTTCTGCAGCCACTGAGCACCGCATTTAGGATCTGGACCGGTGACCCACACACGGGTCACGGGAACATAGTCGGGATCATAATAAAGTACATCTCGTATGCTGCGCGTCTTCCGACGGCCTGTCAACGGGAGCTTTTGTGTCAACTCCTCTTTTGTTGGACCAACGACAATGCGCCTGTCCCCAAGGTATTCCATCGCATCAAGGTTCTGGGTCGCACGAGCAAGGAGCCGCCCTTTCCCTGGGACCTCCTCGCGCGGCCTGGCCGCTGAGAAGTTCGATTGTCGGTCCAAACGGTACTCAAAATGTGCGAGACCTAATTTATTGTCTTTATCTTCGTCTGGGTGAGAGTCTCGCTGTGGGCCCCTGCCATCAATCACCGCAGGCTCGTCATCCACGCATAAGCCCCCTGGGCCGTCATCGCCATCGGAATCGGCCTCGGAGTCTCTCGGTGGAGCGCCCTCGACTTCTTGAGGGGGCGGTGGCATGATAATGGCGGGCTCATCTGCACCAAATAGATTGTCCGATCGCACTCCTGTCATCTACCGCGGACCGTCTGGGACGGCCGCGGCCTCTCCTGCGGGAGGGATTGCGACGGAACGCACCTCGGTCATTGCCTGCTCGCACGCTTTTCTCAAGGGAAACTGAAGAGATTGATCTTCCGCAGTGCCGTCCAAAATGTTGCTGTATACCTGATCAGACTTCTCTATGGCGTGTCGTTTGCCCTCGGGCGTGCGCCCTGATTCCATGTTAAATCCGCCCAGTAGTCTCAACGGCACAACGTAACTTTCTGGACCAACCATGCCCCCCGCTTTGTGCACGCACCCCAGGTATATCCCAGCTATCGCGGCGCCTCCAGTCATGGCTGGTCTGAATCTCGACTCTGGCGGGGGCGCATAGCGCACGAGAGACCCGAAGGGAAGAAGCGGGGCCTCAAACAAGTGCCCGAAGCGACGTTCCCAACTGGATTTCCCCTCTTCAGGGGTCCTGGCATTGTAGCAAAGACAAAAGTATCGAACGGCATACGTCCAATATGGTGGTGGGAGGCCCGCCTGCATGAGCAGCGCTCGGGCCCCGATCTGCACCGCGCCGCTCGCACGTTCGGCGACCGCGTTTTGTTTCTTATTTCCTGGGATGGTAGGATCATGTGCAATCCTGAGCTCGTAACATGCCCTTGCAAGCTCACGTGCAACATCGATATAACAATACTCTAACTTCTCCCCCAGGGCTTTGAGGTTTACTAAAAAGCTGTAAACATGAACCGCAGACTTGTCGTGCACACCCTGAGCGGCGAGGAAATCCGCTGCTCGGTCGCGACACGTCACGCACGCGGTCTCACCATGGAGCCCCTGCGAGAGTTCATCCATCGCAAACCAATGGTCAATCGTCGTCAGGCGTCCAAACGAAGTGGGGTTAGCGCATGGGCGGGTAACCTTCAGCCCTTCGTTGCGCGCTTTGCGCTGCTGTCTTCTGATAGCTCCGGCCCAATTGCATACTGAACAACATGGTTTCTTGGGAGCATGAGTCAGAAGATGTGGCAGGGGGGCTGCGGCCTTTTTGAACCGCTCGGCAAAGGAACCCGACACCTCAACCTCTGCATCATCTGCGTCTAATTCTGGCGGTGCGTCGACGTCGACTAAGTCGGCACCGTCAGCGTCTCCAACTTCACCCCCCTCGGGCCCGGGGGCCGCGTCGCACGCACTGGAATCCAACCCTCGATCCATGTCTTGGGCGAGGTATCCTGAGACCCCGCACCAACAAAGGCTCTTATATGCGGCTGCGCAGGCCTCGGCCTTGCCGGGCTGCTCGTCGCTCTGACCAACGGCTTGGCCGTGGCAGGGCAAAGTCGAGAGACATTTGGAGGCGGCGATGCCGGTCGGTGTCCGATTCCAACCGCTTTTGCTAGCCTTGCGATGCGAATAGTAGAAGTAAATGATGGTATGCGCAGAGTCTAATGAGGACGGAGTAACGGGCGCGAGCTCAGTCGGCCGTCCGTCAACGCAGCTGTGGTTGCCAATCAACTCATGTGTATGCAGGTCTATGGTTACGCGAGTCTGAACAGCATGGGGCGGAGGGCCTCCCGCTGATTCCACATTGTCCAGATATGCCTTGGCGCCTGGCGCCACGCAACACCACCGCTCGGGAGGTTCACCCCCCCCAGCGGCAACCGCGCACATCCACTGACCCAGCGCCTCTTTGCCTGAAAGGGTCAAGAACGGAATCTTGCCCTCAACGATCAGGTCCACTCTTTGACAGCTGGGCAACAATAGGTAGGGTCTTTGGCCTGCTGGCCAGAAGAAGCTAAAGCCGCGGTCCATGCACCGCTCTCCTACCGAGATCACGCACGGGGTCTCCGGCATTCTACCAAAGCGTTAAAACTACCACCCTTAAATTTAAGGCATGCGATGCGAAATGAACCGAGGGTTTTTGACTCCCCCCCGGCAGTATTCAGAACGATCGATTGCGGAACGTTTCGGATCAATATAATTGCACATGCACTCATAATCTACTTTTCCGCTATGAGGTTATGCCCACACCCTGTATCAATAATAAAGCTCAGCGCTCCAGGATACGCAGCGTCCTTATCTGTGCATCCCGCAGCGGCTGCGCCGCGCGGGCCCTCTTCCCCCTCCTCAGCCCTCAACCAAAGGTGCCAGACGTCATCTTGGAGGTCTGACGCCCTGATCAGGGCCTCCGCCGCAGACGCCCTCGACTGAGTAGACATCTGTCGGCGCATTTCTCCCGGGAGCTTCCACCTGTCTTTGTCACTCGAGGGCAACTCTTTCAGGTCGTGGCGGCGCGCCTTCCTGCATGCGATGGCGGGCCCCTCAGTAGAGGGGTGAAATCGGACGCGGAACTTGCACCGACCCTTCATCTGAGATCGAATGCAGCTTTCACTAGGGGGCGCTCCAGTACATCTTGATAGCGCCCCGAGAAAGAGGATACAGGAAATTTGCAAGGACATTTACAAGATTCTCAACTTGCTCCCTGCATTCGTGGTGAAACTCTCCACTGGAGGGGTTCCTGTCAACTCCTCCGCTAGAAACTATAGAGGCCTTTGAAAAATGAGGGCCAGCCTGCTCCTGCCCAGGAAGGCCCCGAGCTAACGGGGCGGGGCGCGCAATGGCGCCCAAGCTGACTTGGTCAGTGGACACCTACCTTCCTCCCCGCTTTCGGTTTGACCGACGCGGGCGTCGCCGCGTCCACCGAGCGAGGAAGATAAGAAAGAGTACCCTTAACAAAATGATACCAATCAGTCCTCCTGCACTGGCGGCTGGGCCGCCAGTGCGAAGCCACTGTCACGGATGGCCAGTCGTGGTCTTGGCAAACCAACAATCTTTACCACGCGTGCATTTGCCTGTTTCCTTGAAAGAGCGACAAATCATGTCTTTGCCTTTGCCTCTGCCCTTGTTTCTGTCTCCGTCCTTCTTGCGTTTCTCTGAGCTGTCACTAGAGGCCCTAGAGCCATTATCACCCGCAGTGGCAGCCGCGGCATTGGCTCGTTTAACTGTTCGCTCGTACCCTAGAGACTGTCCAGCATCAAGCGTCGCTTCTTCATATTTATCGCGCTCGAGCTTTTCTGCACCGGTCAAGCCTCTGCGTTGCCTATTGCAACCACCTGCAGCTCCACGGCAATGCTTGGGATCCCGCGACCAAGCATAACATGGCAGCGTACTCTCTTCTCCGCGCGAACGGTTGGATTGACTCCTGTTCCGTTGTTGCGTTCCTTTCCCACGGCCACACGTCGGAGTCTGCGATCGGCTCTGTCCCTTTCGGCCTCGGCCATCAGGTTTCTCTGATCTCCATATGGGATTCTTGTTCTGAGCCGGAGCAGCATTTGACTTAGCCCCCGCAACCGGCTGGGCCGGTGCGGCAGCCTTGGGCTTCTTATGTTTAAATGGGCATCCCTGACCTGCATTCGGGCAGATCTGGCCCTTGCGCGCAAACTTGCACGTCGTTTCGCCCTTAGTCAAACAACTCTTCATCACATCCGTGGGTTTCCCGAGACGTGCTGCCACCTCTGCCGGAGTGGCTTTGCCGTTGGCATATCGACGATTATCATAGCTATTGCCTCCAGCTCCGCCCAGTGGCGCCTGTCGAGCACGTTGGTTCAGAGTACTCTCATGCGTACTGATGTCCCATTCATCTTTGTCACGCAACATCACCCCTTCAATCTGAGTCATGAGCCATTCGCAAGACCTTACGCCTTCCCCCAACTTGCCTTTGGACAAGTCATAAAGTTGGCAAACGAAGTCTAACATCTTAGGCTTCCTGCATTGCTCGATGCAGTGCGCACGAATCGAAGCTCTCATCTCATCACATGTAGGTCGGACACCGTAGAGCCGTTGGTAACGTCTGTCCATTCATTATAGAAACGATACAGGTCAGCATCTGGCTTATTGGGGTCAATGACTACCTTGAAGATATCACGCGACGTGCGATGTTGACCTAACTCCGATCTAACAGAACACCAGCAGCAAGTGGCTCGTACCATCTCGCGTCCCGTTAAGAGCCTCTCCTCATTCTGGGCGCCGCACTCCATTCGACTGATCTGTTGAAGGACATGTATGTGAGGATTGGACAGACCGCGATTCCTACGCATTTTGGTGAACTCCTCAATCAAATGCGCGGCGATCATGATGTCAAGACGTTGGGAGCGACCTGGGTTTTTGAGCTGTTCGTCATCCACTGCAGGGTCCATAGCTTCCGTGACCCAACGCTGTGCCGCTTGGATCTCAGGAGATGATCCAGCAATCGCGCGGACTGCATGCATCTGCCACTCCCGTATGTTTGTAACATGGGGAATGTCCATCAGATCGACTTTCTGATTGTTTCCAACCTGTCTCCACTGGTCCCACGGGGCACTCTCATCAAGGCCTCCCGGGTCACGTGGCCCTCCTGGGCCCTGAGGTCCGCCACGACCGCCTCCATCGCCTGGAGATCCAGGCCCCCCCGGACCCCCTGGGGGCGGCTTCTCTGGCCGGTCGCGGATAGCATCATCAAGTGCCGACAAAATCTCAGTACTTGGTGCGACACTACTGTCATCCCCATCTTCATCCTGTCCTGCCCCGCCGGACGGCGTTGCCGCTGGCGCATGGTCGCTGTTTCCGCCAGACGGCTCGGCCGCTGGCGGCCTCACAGGTCCGCCCTTGGAGAACGGATGATAATCGACAAAAGCCATGTCGTCATTGGCACCTGTAAAATTCATAGTGATTGGCAAACCATTCTCGGAGGTACTCGGCTTGGCCGGACCTTCGATTGCAGGACCAGGAACAATAAAGTTGGGTCGCATGACAGGCCTCACGGGCGTTTCCTGTGAAAGCACAGGCATATCAAATGAACTAAAGTTGGGCCATTTCCCCTGCCCCTTCTCACTATACGGAAAGGGCTTTGCGATGATAGCTTTGAGTTTCATCACTTCTTTCTCTGATGCAACTGCGCGCGCCAGAGCCTTATCCTTTTCCCGGATGTTAGCAACTGGCCTTTCTGAGCTCAGTCTCATCTGCTCCTCAGCTGGCCCCCTCATTCGCTGAACAGTAAGTTTGTCAGCGCTGCATTCATCGAGAAGGTTCTGCTGTTGGGCCGGAAAGTCATGATCAGTACTGCGCTTTGCCATTGCCCATCCCACTTCCCCTGTTCTGCCGGCAAACTCTTCTTTTGAGTACATGTAGAACACCGTTTAGTGCTCGCATCGAAGTGATCTTTGCAACCTGGCAGTCCATAAGTGGCGCAATCTCCTACTTTCAAATTAAAGCAAATCGAGCAACTCTCTTCCTCGCCCCATTTGGCGGGCCGCGGCTGCGGCGCAGCCCTCACCTTCAACATTGGCGGCATCACGCTTACCACGGTCGTCGAGCCAGACCGGGCCTGCACGGACGTTGGGCCGGACGGCTGGGCCGCCGGCGATGGCCGTCTTCTCGCCCCTGCCGGCTTGGCCGGTGGGTACGTACTGTCGCTCAATTGCATACGCTGAAGAGATGCCCTGGCGTTCTCATGCAATTTAAGCTCTTCTCGCTATTGACTATTCTGTCTTCTGATCAACTATCGTCGCAGCTACAATCTGGGCATTGGCCACTTCCAGCCTGGCAGATTGACGTTGTTCTTGTAGCTCCTGTCTTTCTCGTACTGCCCTGGACGTGGCCATCCTCTATCATTCTATTCTTGCCACCGCAACAGCGGCGGATGCGGTCTTGGCATCAACAGACTGACTGTTTGCCGTCATAACGGCCTGTCGTTCGGAGGCTATCATCTCAACATATATGTTCTCGGCTTCTTCTCCCGCGCGCTGCTTGGCAGCCGCGGTTTGGTGGGACATATGTTCCACCAGTCCTTGCTCCCGCTCTCTGACCGCCTGGGCCATTGCGAGTCTCTCAGCCTCAAACGTCTTCCGAACGTCCTCTACGACTGTATTCATTTCTTCTCGGGCCAGTCGGGCTTCCTCGGCCCTCCAGGCTTCGCGGGCCAGAAATTATTGCTGGGTTTTGGCCTCAACAAATCTAGCCTGATTTTGCATCGCCTGGATGAGAAGGCACGAGCACCTGTGCTCTTCCATCGGCGCGCAGTCTACACACAACCACTGATTGTTACAAGTGGGGCACAGGTCTGGGCAACTTCTACATACTGGACGCCTACAAGCCCCCTTCGGCTGGCGGGCTTTCCCCGGGCACCTGTTCTCCGCCTGGGGCGGACAGTTTGGGTTCCAGTTCAGCATGTCTCACGCATGGATATCGCGCCGTTGCTCCTCGAAGTGGATCGAGCTCCAGATCTGGGTATATTGAGCCTTCCCCGGCTCGAAGCATTCGATCTGGGACGTGTGTGGGTACTTTCTGGCGGTCTAGCCGCCCCTCGGAGCTCCTCATCCCTTTCGTGTTGTCTAACCAACTCATCCAGCAAAGCCGGGGGGTGATCATTTCATCATCCTCAACTACAACGGGCATCGATGGTTGCCAACCGCCTGCGGCGACGGCAGTTCAATGAAACCCTTCCTGAAGCGGGGAATCATTCAAATCATAATCCTCATGCCTTTGCTTCTTGAGTTGAGGAGCGGGAGTTCGTCCTGTGATCTCCCGGTCATGCTTCGCTTGAGTCGGACATTCCATTTCCGCTCGCCTCGGCTGCCTGGGGCGTCAGGTCACTTATCTCAATGTCCGAATCTGGTATTGCAAATGCTTCCCCGAGGGCTTCCACTAGATCGCAATCGATTGTGTCCTGCCCAGGGGGCCACCTCTCGTCTTGGACGGGGTGGTCTGCATCCACTATCGAGGACAAATCTCGACCAAGTGACACTTGATAGTTGGTATACTCATTCAATGTATTCCTCCATGGAGTTAATATCGTTTCCATCATCAAACTGTTCATCATTGCCTTGGCCGGTCTGTCCGTTCAGGGCCATCGGGATGGGATGAGTCCCTTGCGCGTTTCCCCATCCGTCTGGGACGGTGGGGCACACGCTTCTGGACCCTTCAGCTTCTCCCGACCCACTGGCTTGGCCAGCGGCCAACACAATAGTCCGCATAGCAATCGGGCTGGAGCTCATTGTTTCCGAAGATACGGCAATTAACAACGAGAATGCTCCTCGTCTTATTTTTGTTGTTGTGCCGTCCCGCCTCGTCGGGTCTGGGGTCTGTTCACGATCACCGATCGGAATCCGAGAAGGGGAATCGTCTCTGGACAAATCTATAACTTCTCCCCTACTCCTCCCACGAGAGACCCGAGTGGCGATAGAAGAAGAGGGAAGGCGGCCCCTCCCTGGGCCGCCGTTCTGTGGTTCTTGCCCGTCATGTTGTACAACATGTGATACGAGCTCGTCTCTGGCGGGCAATTCGGCTGTCTCATCATAGCTCATCCCTGTTGCGAGTTGGTCGCGGGTTTCGGCTGATAACCAGTCTATCCTATGAGACTCGGGGTAAGATGACAAATGAATTAAGGTCTCGTGTTGACTCTGCTCAGTAGTAGAGGATACAGGATGAGACATCGATGAAACTACAAGTAACCGTTAAGCAATTGTACTCGGGAATGGTAAGGGAGGAGGCCGGCCGGCCGACGACACGACTACGACGAGGGAACGACCCCTCGGCGCGCGCGTGCGAGCCAGCACGCTCCTTTCATCTCCTGTAAGCATAAATAGCTGCGGTACAAAGCCGCAGTGTCAGGGTGTGGCAAGGAAGGCAGCGAGAGAGGCAAGTGCAAGATGAGGCGGAGAGGAGCATATTTACTGAGAGAGAGAGGGAGAGGGGGAGGAGAAGAGAGGAGAGATAACGAGAGAAAGAGGAACGGAATTCGGCAGAAAACGGGCGGGAACGTTGAGTCAAGGAGTCGGCCCCCCGAAGGCCCGACGCTGGAGAAGGGGACGAGGGCACATCCGCTCAAAATCTGTCCCCAGACCCCTGCCAGGGTCGAACCTGACCCGGTTTTCGAGCCGAGTCCAGCCGTGGCGACGATGGGGCCCCTTTCTCCCCCCTCTCCGCCCGGCCCCAGGCCCCCCTTCCGCCTGCCCGCCCACCCCGCCGGCCCCAGCATCCCGCCTGCGCGTTCGTCGTCGTCTGCCTGATTCTCACCTCCTCTTCCCCATTCGCCGGGCAGGCAGCACAGCCTGCCCAGGAGCAGCGCGGAGGCGCGTAGAGCAACCTGGAGTGCCCGTCTGTAGCAGGAGCCGTGGCCTTTGCGGAGTCACCAGCGCCGTCCAGCTACAAGGACTGCAAGGCTCTATCTTGCCAGGTTGGCCCAAGGGCTGACGTTGCGACCCCCAAGGGATACAGCAGCCGCCGGCCAGGAGGCCAGCTAACCCAGCGCTCGGCAGCTCTGCGCCTCCCCCTGCGCCACTCTCGACAGGCAGTAGTTTAGCAGGTTATAGGCAGCAGCAGACGGTCTCCCCCCTCCGCTGGCCAAAACCAGTGCTGGGCCACCTCAGCCCCCCCAGCCGACTGCAACCTGCACGATCGTGGCTTTTCGACAGCGCAAGTCCGTCGGCGTCGGCTCTGGCGGCGATCAGCACCCAAAGCCCGCCCTGGGGTCGCCGCCGCGTCGACGCGGCGCGTGCCACAGGGCAGGCTCCTGTCATGACGGCGTGGTCGTGTCCCCTCTCCTCCGACGTCGCAGCTTCTCGGGAACATGGGCATCTCAGGGATCTCGGCCCTTCCCCACGGCCAGCTAGAGATCGTTCAGGTTTCGGCGATACCCCGGATTATCCCGTGGGGAGGGAGGTGCCGGCCGATAATATTACTTCTTTGTTCAGGGCAGCCCCACGCATGACGGCGCGCACCAATGCTGCACATCCCCTTCGGACCTGCGCTACCGACAAGGTCAGGTTATCTGGAGGGAAGGGGGCGGATAACCAGGGCTATCGCCGGACCCTAAAACGAAAATCCTTTTCATCCCGAACGATTTTGAACGGTCCTGGGGCGGGGAAGTGGCCTCCAGAGACCCAGTACGTCCAAAACCTAGGCCATCGCGACACTTGTTGCGTCGCCTGGGTACCAAGGTCTGCCACTTCGAGAAGCGTTCCCCCACAGGCTGTCGAGGGCCCCTCGGCTCTGAACGCCCGCGCCTGTGCGACCGACGCGCCAGGAGACGGCACGAAACGGCTCCGCAGAGGAGGTGGTGGTGGTAGCGGCGGAGGTGGAGGAGGGAGATCGAGGTTCGAGGTTCCAGATGTTCGGACGTTCAGGAGGAGGTGGTGGTGACCGCGGAGGTGGAGGGGGGGATCGAGGTTCAAGGTTTCAGATGTTCGGACGTTCAGGAGGTGGTGGTGACGGCGGAGGTGGAGGGGGGGATCCAGGTTCAAGGTTCCAGATTTTCGGACGTTCAGGAGGTGGCGGTGGCGGCGAAGGTGGAGAGGGAGGATCCAGGTTCATGGTTCCAGATTCTCGGACGCTCATCCGTTCCCAGAGGCTTTCCTGCCTCGGCATGCTCGCCGGCAGCTGCGCCTCGCCGAGAGGAGTCCAGGCGTGCCCAGATCGTCCCGACTGGCCGCCGAGACATGACGCGAAAACCACACGACGGGGGTGCACGCGGAGATGGAAACATCGGGCGCGACCCAGCCGGACCTGCACGACTCCCCCCGAGGCAGTAGGCGACCCGAGGAGGAGGAGGAGGAGGAGGAGGAGGAGGAGGCGGAGGAGGAGGAGATGGAGGAGGAGGGACGAGGAGGGGGAGGAGGAGGAGGAGGAGGAGGAGGAGGAGGAGGAGGAGGAGGAGGAGGAGCAGGAGAACGCGTCGCCTAAGCCCTTCGGACAAGCCCTCCGAGCCGGACCCCTGCCGTGCCGAGCCTCTCCCGTGACGAGCCCCTCACCCTCGAGGCTCCACTCTGGGCGCCCGCCCACGTCTCGGAGCATAGCGTGGGGGTCGTCACGAAAGGGTCGGTTTGCGAGGAGTCGGTCGGGCCGCTCCTGAAAGTAGGCACGGGCCGCTTCCTGCCGGACCTCTGCTCTTCATGGCGACGACGTGGACGGGCCAGAGCGGAGGCATGGGAGGGCGGAAGGATCAGCCTAGGAGCAGGAGGGAGGCGACAGAGGCGTTTCTCACTCTCGGCCTCTGCAGGGCCAGTTCTGGGCCCAGGGCCGCCAGAAATCACTCTGAAATAAAACGACTGTGTTGTGTAAGGCCATGTGCGCACGCGGCGATGCGCGCAGACCTGCGGCGCGCGCACCCCCTTCCGTACAGAGCTGCCGCGAGAACAGCTTTCTCCCCCCGAAGAGGCAGGAGGAGGGCGACGACCAAAACAACGACGGCCACTCGACGGCGACAGCCAGCGCGACGGCGACGGCCACGGCGACCCTGAGATCCGACATCACGAAAAAGTCGCAACATCGTAGAACAACTCGACCCAAACTCTGGACCCCTTCTTGGTGCGGCCCTTTTCCGAGCCGGATCGATCCGTGAGGGTCCCGGGCACGAAACGAGGCAAAATCGTCCGTTGCGAAGAAATACGCCTCCAGGATCTCAAGGGAAGATAATGAATTTCTCACAACGCGGACCGCCCGAGGTCTCGACCCCTTCTCCGGGACGGGCTTCTCATCCTGAGTCGTTCTCTGACGGCCTCGGGGCCCGCTGAGGGCCCTGGGGAGGCCGAAGAAGAACAGAAAACCTCCTGCAACTTGAAAAATTGCGACGCCAGGCTCTCGGGGTCGACAGCGACGGCGGACGGCGGCGGCGGCGGCCACGACGACCCCCCCAGAGGCGCGCGGCCTGCACGAAGTTCTGGCCCCAGCCCGCCAGCGCCTCGCCGATCCTTGGAGCCTGCGGCGCGGGGGGCGACCACCGCCGCTGCCGCCGGCGTCAGCGCCGGCGCCGCCGCCGCCGATGCCGCCGCCGCCGTCAGCGTTGACCTCCGCGGAGGAGGGGGGGCAGGGAGAGGAGGAAGCGGAGGAGGTTAGCGCGACCCGCCGAGCGCCCTGCGGCGCGGAGCGGAGAATGCACCGCGATCAGAGGCTCGGAGGCCTCTCAAAAGACGGTAGGAATGCCAGCTATCCGACCCTGAGATCAGTGGCGTCGCATGTTTTCGGGCCCCAAGGCATTCGCGGATCAATCTGGCTCAAGAAGTGCCACATAAAGATGCGGCCCTACGATGTCGCAGATTTTCGTGACGCTGAATATCAGGGTTGTCCTCCTCGCCGTCGATCCGCCTCGACATCGCGCCCCAGAAAAGGTCCGCGGGTCAGGTCCGTCGTCGCCGTCGCCGTCGCCGCCGCTGTCTTCGCCCACCTGCGACCCTCCTCCTTGAGGAGCTGCAGGAGCGAGCACGAGGAAAAGTAAGAGGTGGACGCACGAGGGGGAGGAGCACGAGGCCCTCCTCCTCCTCCTCCTCCTCCTCCTCCTCCTCCTCCTCCTCCTCCTCCTCCTCCACCGTAGCCATTCCGGCTCAAGATGCGAGACTCCTGGGTGAGTCAAGTGGAATCCGATAGTCCGCGGCAAGTTTTGGTTTTCTTGCAGCAACCTCAAGGCCGAGCTGCCGCCCATCTCCATCTCGTCTGGGCCCCACCGTGGGCAATCGGATGGCGGGCGGCGGGCTGCGCGCCAAGGGGGCCGTGCACCAGGACTGGACCTGCAAGTCTTGCGTCAGCAAGCGCGGGCGGGCGGTGGTCAACTGGGGGACGGCGCTCAAGTGGCGTGCAGGCTGCCCAAGCACGCGTGATTCGGGGCGAATGTGCCGCTGCCCCAGCCTGGCACGGTGGCCAAGCAGCCCGGGGCGGCGAGCGGCAAGGTCCCGCCATGGGCGGCTGGCGGCGGCCCGCTCGCGGTGCAGCTGGCGCAGGCGCAGCGTGAGCTCCAGGAGCAGATCAAGGGCGCCAGTGGCGCTGGCGGCGGGGCCCTCAGCTCGCGGGGGGCCAGGACATGGCGGTCGACGACGGCGCCGCCGCTGGCGAGGACGATGCGGCCCTGGCCGCCGAGGTAGTGCGAGTCGGGCCTCCAGGCGCTCGAGGACGTGGCAGCGGGCTGGGCCAAGGCGCCGCGCGACGAGCTGCGGGCCAGGCTCGAGAAGGCGAAGGCCAAGCTGTTTGCCCACACGCCGCTCCACGCCAGGACGCACGCCATCGCCAACAAGGCCAAGCAGCGCGCCGAGCGGCTGGACAAGGCGGAAGGCGCGATGGGCAAGGCCAAGGAGGAGCTCCAGCGGGCGCAGGAGGAGGTGCAGCGCACGGAGCAGGCCCGCGCCGAGCTCCTGGCGCAGCAGGCGGCGCTGCAGGCG
>CAUYUJ010014379.1:141906-159361 GCA_963575745.1 Prorocentrum cordatum | reverse complement strand
CATCATCATCAGCATCATCATCATCTTATCACTATTAATAGTATTATTTTGATGATTGATCTTAATAGTCATGTTATTCGTCTTCGGCTTCGTCTCCTTCTTCGCCGTAACAGTGTTTGTCTTACTGTGATTCGTGATAGTCGTATTGGTGTGCTTATTCATACTGTTATTATTCTTCGTAACATTATGTTTAGTACTAGTGCTACTCGTTGTATTATTCGTAATATTAGTGTTCGTAGTCTTGCTCACCTCCTTCTTCATAGTATTCGCAGTCGTCTTCTTACTATTCGTATTGACACTAGTAATATTGTATTATCAACATTCGCATTACTATTATTAGCGTTGGTCTTCTTAGTATTAGTATTAGTGTGTTTGTTCTTACTAGTAGCATTAGTACTACTGTTCCTCTTCTTATTCGTAGTGTTCTTATTATTGTCATTATTAGTACTAGTAGCGTTATTAGTATTGCTATTGGTATTCCTCTGTATAGTGAAAACTATTCATAGTCGTCTTAATAGTATTAGTTGTGGTGTCGCTTCTTCTGTTAAGTCATATCAGTCTTCTTCCTGTTAGTAGTATTAGTATTCTTCTTAGTCCTATTATTTTTGCTAATAGTAGTAGTACTATTATTTCTCTTCTTACTGATATGATTCCTATTATTGTGTTCCTTATACTTGTTCTCTTTAGTTGTATTATTCGTATTCTTCTTATCAAGATCATTTTCCTTCTCCTTCGTATTATTACACTTCATATTATTATGATTCGTCTTATGATTCCTCTTCCTTTTCCTCCTCCTCCTCCTCCTCCTCGATATCCTTCTCCTTTTCCTCCTCCTTTCCCTCGTCCTCCTCCTCCTCGCCCTCCTCCTCTTCCTCCTCCTTTTCCCTCCACCTGCTCATCCTACTTCTCCTTCCTGCTCTCCCCCCCAACCCCTCCATCCCCTCTATCCCCGGAGGCCCCGGAGCCTCGCCGCGCGCACCGTCCACGACCTTTGGAGGTGCGGCACCAGTGGGGGGGGAAGGCTTGCGCCGGGTGCTGCTAGAAGGAGGGCCCTTGGTCCGGGGATGTCCCAAGGATCCCCTGGGCCCGGGTGGCCTCCAAAGCACCCTTCGCGAAACCCAGGGGGCCTCATGGGCTTGAGAGTGGCGCGACAAGCTGGGGGCACCTTTGCCCCGGACCACCTCTGGCAGCACCCGACCTGCGGCCGCGCGCGCGGGCGGAGGGCCACGCGGCCAGCGCCGAGGATCGGAAAGCGACTGTGGCGCGGGGTCCGGGCCTCGGCCTCCCCCTTCCATGCGACTCTATCTGATGACTTGCGGGGGCCGCTAACGCACCCCAACGCGCGGGAAGGAAAGCAGGCGCTCAAACGCACTCTTGCGCGGGCAGCTTGACCGAGAATGCCCGAGCAATCGACACCCTTACGTCGCTCAGATCAGACTGAGAAGAGAGAGCAGGGGACAAAGGGGGGGCGAGTGAAGTAGGGCGAGGAGGCGAAGTACGAAGGAAGAAGAGAACGAGAGAACAAGGGAAAAAGAGAAAGAGAACAAGAGAGAGAGAGAGGGAGAGGGAAAGGAGAGGGAGAGAAAGTTCTCCACTGACGCATGGGGTTTGGGGCAGAAGGACCTCTTTTCCCGACGCCATACTCTGAACGTGGGACCCCGCAGTTTTCGACCCGTTCCCCGGGGCAGATGTTTCATCCAGAACCGTTTTCGCTATCGGTCCCATCTCTGGAGGCCGACGGCATCATGTAATTAAAAGAATGATACCGGAGAAAAACCCAATCATAATCTTTTTAGGGCTTTAGGGCTATGGGGCTATAAGGCTATTGGCCCAGAAGGCTATGGGGCTATAGGGTTACAGGGCTACAGGGCCATAGGGCTATAGGGCTATTGGGTTATAGGGTTATGGGGCTGTAGGGCTAAGGGCTATAGGGCTATAGGACTATAAGGCTATAGGGCCATAGAGCTATTAGGGCTATAGGGCTATAGGGCTACAGGGTTATATAGGGCTATATTGAGCTATACAGAGCTACCGGGCACCCGGGCACCCGGGCACCCGGGCACCCGGGCACCCGGGCACCCAGGCACCCAGGCACCTGGGCACCCGGGCACCCCTGGGCACCCGGGCACCCCTGGGCACCCGGGCACACGGGCGTGCGGCGAAAATCTGCGGCAAACCTAACTTAACCATATGAATCCGCTAGGACCCCTACAGAGGCAAGCTTTGATTGGGGAAGAATTGCCGTAGCGAGCTTCTGTGACGCCTAGATCTAAAGTCTGGTGCAGGGGGAGCTGCATTTCTGCCGACGAGGGAGCGGCGGCAGGACGGGGCCGACCTGTCTCACGGTCCACTGGCTCACCTGGCGGGGGGAACGGCGCGGCGAGGGAGGCCGGAGCGCGCGAAGGGACCATCCGAGTACAGCCCGACGGTCACAGAGCACTCAGTGCGAGAGGGCCGAGATAAGCATCGCTCATCCGATCCAGATGCCCATCGTTGTGAAAATATCACGATGGAGGGTTTCCCCCAACGATCCTGTGAAGTTTGGTCCTCGCTTTGAAGAGACGGCGCCCCGCGTCGCCTTCCCTCCTGCACCCATCCATCCCTGCCTCTGCCCTCCGCTTGCCACTTTCAGCACCCACACACACGCACACACACACACACCTCACATGTTTCGTGGCACCATGAGGATCTCCAACAAAGGCCCCAGTGGGAAGGACCGCATGCCACAGCCGCCCGATTTCGGCACACCCTTCACATACTTCGCGGCCCCACAAGGAGCTCCAGTAAAGGCCCAAACGACAAGGGCCGCGTTCCAACGCCGCACCCATGTCGGCACACACACACACACAAACACACACACACACACACACACACACACACACACACCCTCACACGCTTCGTGGCCCATGAGGCTCAAGAGGGAGTTCCACCGAAGGCCCATATGCCGGGATCCGCACGCCACCGCGGAACCCATATCGGCACACCCCTCACACACGTCGTGGCCCCGTAGGGAACCGCAGTAGGCCCCAGTGGGAAGGTCCGCGTGCCACCGCCGCACCCATACCAGAACACCCCTCACACATTTCGTGGCCCCACAGGGAGCCCCACAATGGGAGAGTCCGCATGCCACCGGCGAACCTATTTCGGCACTTTTCCTCCTCTTCCTCCTCCTCCTCCTCCTCCTCCTCCCCTTCCCCTTCCTCCTCCTCCTCCTCCTCCTCCTCCTCCTCCTCCTCCTCCTCCTGCTCATCCATCCATCCATCCATCCTTCCATCCATCCATCCGTTCTCCTCCCCCCTCATGATGCGTGACAGTCCAGTGATCCGCAAACAATATGTGAGGAGTGTTTTGCCACTCTCCGTCAGGAGCGGAGCTTTCGCAACCCGATTAAACGGCGAAATGTCATCGTTTTCTTCAGTCTTCTTCCTACACTACTTTCATGCTCAGATCCAAACGACTTATTGGGGACGTACTTCTTCCCGCCATTGCTTAAGATGTTGTGCCGTTAAACTACGGCCGGCGGCCGCGCGGGCGCGCGGCGGGCGGGGAGGTCTTTTCCTCGCGACCAAACCCGAAACAGCTTGGACAAGTCATGGATGTCCGGCGGCGGCGGGGCAACGATGCTGAGGCAACGCAGGGGTGTGACTAAATCAACTCCCCTCGCGGCCTCCCCGGCAAGCTCCACACGCGCGGGTGGACGTTAACGATTTGTCAACGCCCCGACTTGCAAATATATACATATATGTGTATACATATATATATATACATACATACATACATACATGCATGCATGCATGCATGCATGCATGCATACATACATATATACATACATACATACATACATACATACATACATACATACATACATACATACATACATACATACATACATACATACATACATAAATAAATACATACATACATACATACATACATACATACATACACACATACACACACATACACATACCACACACATACACATACATACATACATACATACATACATACATACATACATACATACATACATACATACATACATACATACATACATACATACATACATACATATTAGAATCATCGCGCGCGCTTCGCGCGCGCTCAGGTTCTAGCCCAGGCCAGGGAGAACCCTCGATGATCCTGGACAGCACCATCCAGCACAGGCGCGTGACATAGTCGTGCCTCCTGCAGGCCTCTTGGGGAACTCTTGGGTCTTCGTGGGGGCATCTGAAGGGCTTCTGGGGGCTCTCCGTGCTTCCGCAATTGGCTGGCTCTCGGAGGCACCTCTTGGGTGCTTCATTGGGGGGGCGTCTCGGGTGTTTTTTGAATCCCTTGGGGACATCGTCGGGGTTCTCTGGGCGAAGGTGATGTTCTGGAATCTGAAGCCGTCATCGGCCGTCTTGGCTGCGTGGAGGCCCGACTTGAGGCCACCTGGGGCCGCCACATTGAGGCAATCCGGAAGCCTCCCCGGGGCCTCCTGGAGGCAGTTTTGACGCATCCAGGGCACTCTTGGACCCATCGTGGGGCCTCTTGTACGTCTCCTAGGTGCCTTTGGCAGCCTCTTAAGAAACTTTGGGGGGCCTCGTCGGACTACTTGGGGGCCTCTTGGGGTCTCCTGTGGGCCTTTTGGGGGGAGGCTCTGCTGTTGGGTTCGCATTCCCCGTCTTGGGCATCTCTTGGGGCCGGCTTGGGGCCCTCTCGGGCCGTCTTGGGCACCTCAGGCACCGTCTTGGGGCCATCGTGGGCCGTCTTGGGGCCCTCTTGGACGCCTCTTCCTCTATCTTGGCGTGGTATCGGAGGCCGTGCCTCTAGGGGCCTTCGTGGGAAGGCTCTTGGAACCTCTTCGGCTCTCTTGAAAGTTTCTTGGGGGCCGCTTGAATCCTATTGGGGGCCCCTTGGGGCCTCATGAAAGCTTCTCGGGGTGGAAAGTTCGGACCTCAGATTCGTGTTACACCTCTTGGGCTCCTCTTGGGGCCGTCTTGGGGCCCTCTTGGTCCATTTTGGGCGCCTCTGGCACCGTCTTGGGGCCCTCGCGGGCCGTCTTGGAGCCCTCTTGGAGGCCTCTTCGGCTATCTTGGAGCGGTCTTGGAAGCCTTTTGTGCAGTCTGGGAGACACGGGATGCCAAAAGGCTGAAACCTCGAAAATCAATGGAACAACGATTAGAAAACAACGAGTTTGCCTCTTGCAGCCTTCGTGGGAGGCCTCTTGGAACCTCTTCGGCCTGCTGGGGGGTTTCTTGGGACCCTCTTGGGGCCTGTTAGGGGCCTCTTGGGGCCTCCTGAGAGCCTTTCGGGGTGGAAAGTTCGGACTTTCGGTTCGTGCTACCCCTCTTTGCTTCTCTTGGGTCTCAGGCCGCTTTGGGCGCCTCTGGCGCCGTCTTGGGGCCCTCGTGGGTTGTCTTGTGGCCGTCTTCGGGGCATCTGGGGCCGTCTTGGAGCGGACTGGGGCCTCTTGGGCCGTCGTGGAGCGTCGGGAAACTGAAAAGGCGAGAACTCGAACAACCAAACAAAGACAATGATGTTTGCCTCCTGGTGTTCCTTGGGAGGCATCTTGGAAGCCTCTTGGGGAGTCTTGGGGGCCTCTTCGACAATCAGGGGCTAATCCTACCAGCCCTCTGGGCGTCGGTGGTTTAGAGAGGTTGCTCTTCCACCCCTCCTTATTCCCCTGCGGGGAGGGGTTGTCCTTGTTATCAATATACACCCCCTCCCCCAGGCGACTGAGAGCCAACCCGAGTCCATGAGGGCACCCCCCACCATCCCTTGCAAAAACAATACAAACACACACTCTGTCTCCAAATTCGGAACATGCGCAGCGAACCCGATGCGGCCTCCCCCCACCATCCCTGTCAAAAAACAATACAGAGTACACTTGGCGGCGGCGGCGGCTGCGGCGGCTGCGGCGGCTGCGGCGGGGGCAGCGGCTGCGGCGGCTGCGGCGGTGGCGGGGGCGGGGGCGGCGGCGGCGGCGGCGGCGGCGGGGCGGCGGCGGCGGTGGCGGCGGGCGGCGGCGGCAGCGGTGGCGGCAGCGACTGCGGCGGCGGCGGCTGCGGCGGCGGCGATTTGGCAGCGGGGGGCGGCGGCGGCGGCGGCGGCGGCGGCGGGGGTTGGCGCGGTGGCGGGCGGCGGCGGCGGACAGCGGCGGCGGCGGCGGCGGCGGCGCGGCAGCGGCGGCGGCGGGCGGCGGCGGCAGCGGCGGCGGAGGCGGATTCGCCCCAGGTAGCTGCCCATCCAAAGACGACAGCTGCATATGCTGCGGCTCGGGTCAGGCTCGGGTGCTACGTATGTGTTGGGAGGGCGGGTTGGGAGTGAGCGAGACTGCTTACGGGCGGGGAGGGCGTCTTGACCCCTCCCGTACCCTCTCCCCTGGACGTGGACCTGGACGGGAGGGGTCGCGAGGTGTCAGGGCGTCCAAAACGGGTTCGGCGAGGAAGCCAAAATCATTGATGTTACTGAGGTTTTGGCCCCGTTTTGGCCTCCTGAGGGGGGGACTGCGATTAGTACCCCCCCCCCCTCCTATGATCGATCTCAACCCAAGATGGCCCCCAAAGATTGCCCCCAAGGCTCACAAGGGTGCCCCAAGAGGGCCCCAAGAGCTGGCCAGGAAGCCCAAAGAGGCCCCCAGGATGCTCCCAAGAGGCTCCCAAGAAACCCCCAAGAGGCCCCAAGAGATCCCCCAGAGGCACCCAAGATGCTCCAAGAGGCCTCGGCCAGAATGCCAGATCATTGATTTTACTAAGTTGTTAGCCATATGTTGGCCTCTTGGAGGGGGCACTGATTAAGATGACTCCAAGAGCGCCTGGGAGAGCCCACGACGACCTCCAAGATGGCTCAAGATATCCCAAGATGTCTCATAGTGGCTTCCTCTGTATGCTGCCCACTTCCCTAATCGAGGCAATTCCTCTGTGCATCGTTTCTGGATGGGCTGGTGGGGATTCGCGAAGCGTCAACAATTCTGTGGTGATCTCGGGCCGTCATTGGTCGTTTTCGCAATCTGGAATCACTATTTCTGGCGATCCAGGGCCGTCTTCGGGCGATCTTGGAGAACCCCCAGCGCCCCGGCATGGCCCCCAAGGCCCCCGTCCTGCCATGCGCTGTCGAGGGCCCCGTCCCGGGCCCCCCCGCCCCATGCCTCGTGCCTCGGGCCTTCCTTTGGAGTCTGTTGGGGCCTCTGTTGGCCCGTCCAAGAGCCGATTTCGGCCGTTGGGTAGCTGAGCTGTCATGGGGTCCTCAGAGAGCCCTCTCCGACCATGTAGGGATCCTCCGGTTGCTCCCTCGGGCCCCCATGGGGACTCTCTCGGGCCGTTTCGTAGCTCTCTGGTGCTGCTCGACGCTCGCTTGAGGCTGTCTTGGAGCCCTCTTGGAGGCCTCGTGGACCGTGTGGCGCCGATTTGGGGAGCCTTTAGGGCTGACGTGGCCGCCGATGGAACACAAGAAGCGAGCATCATACAAATGTCACTGTTCCGCAGGAAATGCTCGTTTTTGCACCTGGGAGTTTTCTCAGCGGCCTCCTGGACCGTCTTCAGGGAATCCTGGTAGTCCTTTTGGAGCCCTCTGAAAGCCCACTTTGGCCGTTCCCGGTCCCTCTTGGCTCGTCGTGGGGAGCTCAGCCCGTCTTGGGGCCCTTCTGGGGCCCTCTCCGACCATGTAGGAATCCTCTGGTGGCCCCCTCGGGTTTCCTGGGGGCTCTCTTGGGAAGTCTAGTAGCTCGTCTGTGCCGCCAGCGAGAGGATGTGCACCGTGTCGCCTCCCGCGCCCGCGCGCCCCGCCCTTGGGCGTCAGCGTCGCCACTCCCCAGTGCCTGGGAAAGGTCGGCCCAAGAGGCTGCGGCAACTGCCCCCGCCTCGCCCCTAGAGGGCCACGGGCCAGTGCCCAGGCGGGCGCGGCTCGCTGCCGCATCTGCCCGCCTCCGGCCGCTCCTCGAGCAGCGTGCCGCCGGCCGCGGCCGGCCTCGGAAGCTCGCGCGCCGCCCGCGGAGGCTCCAGCCGCCCGCTCGCGGCCTCGGCGATGGCCTGCGGTGTGCCGCTCGAGCGGCGCGGCCGCCTCCGCGAGGCGCCTGCCGCCGCCCCGCCGAGCTCGGCCTCCCGGAGGACGACGCGCACGACCCCGCGGCCGCGGGGCCGCCCGTCGGGCGGCGGCGCCAGGTCGAGGCCCAGGAGGGCCGAGAGCCCCTGCCTCGTCTGCATCCTGCGCGCCAGCCCACTCTGGTCCGTGGAGGGCTTGAAGTGGATCCGTGTCGGGTACTGCAGCTGGGCGGGGCCGGGGCCGTCCTCCAGGAGCATGCACCACGACGCCTGCGCCCAGTCGATGAAACCGTGCCGCTGGGACGGCCGCATCGCGTTCAGGAACCCCTCCCTTGAGTCCACATGCTGCGCGAATGTGGAGGTCTCGTGCTGCACAGTACAATTCGGAGACAAGACGTCGACCCACACCATGGGATCCTCTTTGCTCAGGCCGTCCGAATCCAACGAAGCATCTTCTGAGTTCACAGAAGATCCCTGGCTGGAAGGGACGGAACCGCCCATGGCAGGGACGGAACCGCCCGAATCTGCCGAAGACGCGCGCTGCAATCTGCCAAGTCTGCCACCGTGCCGCATCCTTGTCGTGTCTTCCCGCAGCATAGGGCATGTGTCTGTGAACTCGCGAATGCCGACGAAGTACGCCGGGTGCCCTTCTCGATTCACGAATCGCATGCAGAACATCTCAACGTCGAGAGGTATGCTGGACGAGTCTTTCATGGCCACGTGGAATGCTGCGCTAAGACTCACCGCGTCCTCGCTCAGCAGCCAAGCCCGAGCCATCTGCTCAGAAAACTTCTGGCGATCCTGGTCGGTCGCCAGGTGGGATGTTAAATACTCACCCAAGATAGGGCGCTGTGGGTTCAATAATAGCATGTCTACAAGCTCGGGGGAGCCGTCCTGCAATCGGAAATCGCTGTCGAGCTCCACGACAGCGTCACAAACGCAGCGGAGTACCGAGCGCGCAGCCTTGAGCTCGTTCCTCGAAGTGTGAGCTTCATTCTCGTACTGCGCAACCAATGAGGCTGAAATGTGTAAGAACACAACCAACATTGCGAAGATGGCAACTGCTGCAAGTATATGAGAAATCCTGTCCATGCGTGCTGGTAGACAATCTTCGTCGGAGCCGGACATGATCGAACTGCATACCGAGATGGTCGTGACGCAAAGCCATACGATGTTTAGTCGGATGTTCATATTCAGCAAGCACGCGAGCATCGTGGCAGCAAAAGGTAGCAGAGTATAAATGGAGGCCTCTGTTGCTGACTGTCCAACTGGAGAATGCCCCACTGCGACACCGGCAACAATAATAGAAGAAAACATGTCCAAGCTCCTTAACGTCACGATTCGAGGAAAGGCCCACATGCCAAGAATCGTGAAGCAGACCACCATCAGGCAGACGTCCTGCGTGGCGGAGTTCCTGCGCGGGACCGGCCTGGTGGCCCTTTGTAGCGCCATCACCAAAACAATCGCAACGGCCACGGTGGCGTATGGAACCGAGGCGTGGGCGCGGACCAGGCGCCTCTTCTGCAGCTCCCACTCCACCTGCTTCGCGGAGGGGCCGTCCGCCGCGCCCACGAAGAGCCACGGGCCCGCACGCCTCCACAGCGCCGCGAGGCCCTCGGAGAGCGAGGCCACCGAGCGCCCGGGCGACCTGTGCCTCGCGAGGCTCGCCGCGCGGAGGACCAGCACACACCCGCACAGCAGGAACCAAAGGGCGGTCGTGAGAAAAAACACCTTGCGGCGGATCCCCCCCGGCTCCTCGTCCGAGTAGTTCACGGCGGCGGCCTCCATCGCGTCCCGGCGGCCCGCGGCGCGGCCCGCCGCGCGGTCCCCAGAAGCACGGGCGCCCTTGAGTCACAGTGGCTTGAGCCAAAAGGCTACGGATCGTGGGGGTGTCCTCTTGGGCTTTGTGTGGCCCGTCTGGGAGCCCGTTTTGGCTATCCCAAGCCCCTCTTGGCATGTCATGGGTAGCTGAGCTGTCTTGGGGTCCTCATAGAGCCCTCTCCGACCATGTAGGGATCCTCCGGTTGCTCCCTCGGGCCCCCATGGGGACTCTCTCGGGCCGTTTCGTAGCTCTCTTGTGCTGCTCGACGCTCTCTTGAGGCTGTCTTGGAGCCCTCTTGGAGGCCTCGTGGACCGTGTGGCGCCGATTTGGGGAGCCTTTAGGGCTGACGTGGCCGCCGATGGAACACAAGAAGCGAGCATCATACAAATGTCATTGTTCCGCAGGAAATGCTCGTTTTTTGCACCTGGGAGTTTTCTCAGCGGCCTCCTGGACCGTCTTCAGGGAATCCTGGTAGTCCTTTTGGAGCCCTCTGAAAGCCCACTTTGGCCGTTCCCGGTCCCTCTTCGCCTGTCATGGGAAGCTCAGCCCGTCTTGGGGCTCTTTGGGGGCCCTCTCCAACCATGTAGGGATCCTCCAGTGGCCCCCTCGGGGTTCCTGGGCACTCTCTTGGGTCGTGTTGGAGCTCTCTTGTGCTGCTGGAAGCTCTCTTCAGGCATTCTGGGGGCTCTCTTGGGGGTCTCTGTGGCTGTCTGGGGCTCATTGTGGGAGCATCTGGGACCGTCGCGGCCGTTGGTAGGACTGAAAAGAAAATCTCCAGAATTCCTCTTCCTATAGTTTTACAAGCCCGGCGGGGGGGGGAACCATCCCCCCCCCACCCCCCCAAGACTGGACCCCCGGGATCTGGGGTTCTCGGGCTCCCTTGGACGTCCTTGGGAAAGGTCACCTGGCTTTCCGGGTCTCCACAAACGCCGTGCCAGCAGACCCAGAGCGATCCGAGGGTCATCAGAAAGGCTCAAGGGAGGCCCCAGGCAACACAAGAGCGCTCCAAGAGGGACTCCAATTGCGTCAGGACGGCCCAGAAGACCCCCAACGCACCCCAAAAAGCTTTCCAAGGGGCCTTCAAAGCACAACAATCGTCCCATTCCCTTCGTAAAAAAACTTACAAATTTAGCATATTCGCCTTTCGGATTTCATCAGCTTTCAAGACGGTTTCAAAGCCCCCGAGATCGCCTCCAGACGCCCCAAAAGGCCCCCTAGAAAGCTTCAAGACGGCCGAGCCGGGCCCCACGATCGCCCACGAGAGCCCCAAGACAGCCCATAATGGAACCAAGAGGCCCCCCAAGGGCTCCCAGCACAGACCCAAAAGGGCCATGGGAGGTCCCCGGAAGTGCCCAAGATGGGTCCAAAGGGGGCTCCAGCGGGCCCAAGCTCCCCAAGACGGCCCAAGAAGGCCCCAGGACGGCCCATGAAGGCGCCAAAACGGCCCACGAGGGCCCCGAAAACACCCCCACGATTCGATGTTTCCGAATGCCAACATAATGACCTCCAAGGCACCCCAACAAGCTTTCCAAGGAACCTTCAAATCACAAAAATCGCCCCATTCCCTTCGAAAAACTTACAAATTTAGCATATTCGCCTTTCGGATTTCATCAGCTTTCAAGACGGTTTCAAAGCCCCCGAGATCGCCTCCAGACGCCCCAAAAGGCCCCCTAGAAAGCTTCAAGACGGCCGAGCCGGGCCCCACGATCGCCCACGAGAGCCCCAAGACAGCCCATGATGGAACCAAGAGGCCCCCCAAGGGCTCCCAGCACAGACCCAAAAGGGCCATGGGAGGTCCCCGGAAGTGCCCAAGATGGGTCCGAAGGGGGCCCCAGCGGGCCCAAGCTCCCCAAGACGGCCCAAGAAGGCCCCAGGACGGCCCATGAAGGCGCCAAAACGGCCCACGAGGGCCCCGAAAACACCCCCACGATGTTTCCGAATGCCAACATAATGACCCCCAAGGCACCCCAACAAGCTTTCCAAGGGGCCGCGTCAAAGCACAAAAATCACCCCATTCCCTTCGAAAAATTTACAAGTTTAGCAGATTCGCCTTTCGGATTTTATCAGCTTTCAAGACGGTTTCAAAGCCCCCGAAATCGCCTCCAGACGCCCCAAAAGGCCCCCTAGAAAGCTTCAAGACGGCCGAGCCGGGCCCCACGATCGCCCACGAGAGCCCAAAGACAGCCCATAATGGAACCAAGAGGCCCCCCAAGGGCTCCCAGCACAGACCCAAAAGGACCATGGGAGGTCCCCGGAAGTGCCCAAGATGGGTCCGAAGGGGGCCCCAGCGGGCCCAAGCTCCCCAAGACGGCCCAAGAAGGCCCCAGGACGGCCCATGGAGGCGCCAAAACGGCCCACGAGGGCCCTGATGACACCCCCACGATGTTTCCGAATGCCAACATTCATTGATTTTGCTCCGATGACATTTCGAATTGTGACCCAGTCGTTGAGGAGCTCGTGACATGCAGCGAAGATGCCCGACGATGCCCGTACGAAATGCATATGCATGTTCATACCTGACACACATATATTTATGTGTACATTTGTACGCTGTATACACACATACAGCAACGTAAGCCGGTTGTGTAAACCTAGACATTTATACGGAACGTGCATGCACGTGCGCGTGTATACATGCATGCGCGCATGTACGCACGTACGCATTCCGCTTGCGTGCAGAACTCAAAGGACCAAGTTGCATGGCGCGCAGCGCCAATGCAGTCTTGTGTGTATATAAATGTTTGTATGTATACATATATATATGTGTGTATGTGTAAATATACATACATACATACATACATACATACATACATACATACATACATGCATGCATACATGCATACATGCATGCATACATACATACATACACACATACACGAATACATTAATACATACATACAGACAGACAGACAGACAGGCAGGCAGACAGACAGACACACACACACACACACATACATACATACATATATACATGCAAACATACATACATACATGCAAACATACATATATGTCGGCGGTGCCCGGTGCGGAGCGAACCCCCCCCGGTAATCTCTCCTGGGGGGGTTCGAGCTGGCGCCATTCCCGGTGCGAGCCTGCACGAAACCCCCCGATAAACACGACCTCCTCTGGTAGGCTGCACGAAACCCCCCGGTAAGGACGCAACCCCTCCGTAAGCGGCGCGCTCCTGGCACGCGCGAACCCCAGCCCCGACGCGCGAATGTTACCAGGACGGGCAGGAACACGGCGGCGGCATTGCATCCCAGGGCCGTGCCGGAACACGGCGGCACTGCTCTTCTCTACGCGGCCGTGCCGTCGACCCCACACAGCGGCTCTTGGGAGTTGCGCCGCAGCCTCTCGTATTGTGGCCACGAGCCACAATACGAAAGGCTGCGGCGGAACAAAGGCGAGCAGACGCGAATAGAGAACACAAAGCGAGCACACGCCACACTTCGACAGGGAGCCACCCTTCCCAACGGCCCCCCTGCCCCCCCCCCAACCCACCCCCCACTCCCACCCCCCCACTCCCACAGGGAGGGGGGGGGGAGCCCAGGTAGACGCAGTGCGGCCTGCACGAAACCCCCCGGTAAAGCGAAAAGGGAGGACCCAATGCGGCCTGCACGAACCCCCCCGGTAAAGCGGCAAGGGGGGGGTGTTCTAAGCCGCTGGCGGCACCCGGTGCGGGCTGCACGAAACCCCCCGGTAGTGCACGAAACCCCCCGGTAGTGCTGGGGGGGGGTTCGTGCCACGGCGCACCGCCAACATATATACATACATATGTATATATATACACATATATATATATATGTATATATACGTGTGTGTTTTTCCATCAGCAATCCTTGATTGCTGCCCTTGGAGGGCCTTCTCGGCGGCCTCTTGGACCGTCTTGAATGCCGTTGTGGCCGTCTAGGAGCAGTCTTGGGCTGTCTTCGAGCGCTCGTGGCCCGTCCGGAAGCCATCTCAGTGCGCTCTTCAGCCACCTTCCAGACAACCTGGGGCGCTTCGGGCGCATCTTGGGCCAGCTTGGGAGCCTCCAGGGGGGGCTGGAGCCCCTTCTGATTCCTCTTGGAGCCCTCAAGGCCCCCTCTGGCCCCCGTGCGAACCAGAGGTCGCAGTTCTGGGCCCTCGCCGTGGCCGTCGTCGTCGTCGTTCGCCGATCGGCGGCGTCAACTGTTGTCATCGTCGTCGATCGTCGTCCTCGTCGGTCGTCGCCGTCGACGACCGTCGTCGTCATCGTCTATCACCGTCGCCGCTCACCGCTGCCGATCGTCGGTCGCCCTCGAGCCCCCTCCCCCCACTCCTCCCACTCCTCCTCCTCCTCCTCCTCCTCCTCCTCCTCCTCCTCCTCCTCCTCCTCCTCGTCCTCCTCCTCCCCCTCCTCCTCCTCCTCCTCCTCCTCCTCCTCCTCCTCCTCCTCCTCCTCCTTTTCCTCCTCTTCCTCCTCCCGCCCGCCTCCTCCTCCTTCTCCGTTTCCTCTTCCTCCTCCTCCTTCGCCCTCTCCGTCTCCTCCGCGCGGAAGAAATCCAACAACATCTCGCGCAAATCAACAAATTGGCCCTCCGGGCCTTTCTGAATGTCCTTCTAGGGCCCTTTGGGGGCCGTCCTGGAGCCCTCTTGGGCGCCCCGGGACCCGGAAATCATGTCCCCGGAGAGGTTTCCGGGAACATGATTTCGAACGGGGCCCTCTTGGGCCTCCCTGAGACCGGCTTGGGGGCCTCCTTGGCTGGCTCCGGGGCCTCTTGGGCCGTCTTGGGGGGTTCCGTGAACCCCACGGGACGACCCTTTTGGGCCGCGCTGGGCACTCTTTGGTCTTTCTTGGGCTGTCTCGGGGCTGAGGGCGAGGAGGAGGAGGAGGAGGAGGGCGAGGAGGGTGCGGGGGAGGAGAAGGAGGAGGAGGAGGAGGAGGAGGAGGAGGAGGGGGGAGGATGGAGGAGGGGGGAGGGAGGGGGAGGGAGAGGGAGGGAGGGAGGGAGGGAGGGATGGAGGGGGGAGGGGGAGGGAGGGAGGGGAGGGAGGGAGGAGAAGGAGAGGAGGAGGAGGAGGAGGAGGAGGGGGAGGAGGAGGAAGAGGAGGAGGACGAGAAGGACGGGTCCCCGAAGCCCTTCGGAGAAACCCTCCACCTGGGGCCGACCTAAGCCCAAGTGGCTCGGTGCACGCGGACAGCGTTGCCGTCGTCACCGTGGCCGTCGTCATCGTCGTTCGCCGATCGTCGGCGTCAACTGTTGTCATCGTCGTCGATCGTCGCCGTCGACGTCGCTCGTCGCCGTCGACGACCGTCGTCGTCATCGTCAATCACAGTCGCCGATCACCGTCGCCGATCGTCGATCGGCCCCGAGCCCTCCCACCCACTCCTCCCACCCTCCTCCTCCTCCTCTCCTCCTCCTCCTCCTCCTCCTCCTCCTCCTCCTCCTCCTCCTCCTCCTCCTCCTCCTCCTCCTTCTCCTCCCCCCCGCCTCCTCATCCTTCTCCGTTTCCTCTTCCTTCTCCTCCTCCTCCTCCTCCTTCGCCCTCTCCGTCTCCTCCGCGCGGAAGAAATCCAACAACGTCTCGCGCAAATCAACGAACTGTGGACCTCCAGGCCTTCTCGAATGTCCTTTTAGGGCCCTTTTGGGGCCGTCCTGGAGCCCTCTTGGACGTCCTGGGAACCTGGCAACCATGTTCCTGGAGAGGTTTCCGGGAACATGATTTCGAACGAGGCCCTCTTGGGCCTCCCTGAAGCCGTCTTGGGGGCCTCCTGGGCTGGCTGTGGGGCCTCTGGGGCCGTCTTGGAGTGCTCCGTGGGCCCCACAGGACGACCCTTTTTGGCCGTCTTGGGCCGTCTTGGGCTGTCTTGGGGCTCCTCGGGGGCGTCTGGGGCACTGTGAAGACGAAGCAAGCGAGTATGCTGAAAACATTCGCTTTACGAAGGGAATGGGCCGATGTTTGCCACTTGAAGGCCCTCTTGGGGCCCTCTTCGGCTGTCTTGTGGGCCTCTTGGGTGTCCTCGGAACCCGGCAATCATGTTCAGAGAGAGGTTTCCGAGAACATGATTTCGAACGAAGCCCTCTTGGGCCTCCCTGAGGCCGTCTTGCGGGCCTCCTGGGCTGGCTTCGGGGCATCTGGGGCCGTCTTGGAGGGCTCCGTGGGCCCCACAGGACGACCCTTTTTGGCCGTCTTGGGCCCTCTTGGGTCTCTCTTGGGCTGTCTTGGGGCTCCTCAGGGGCGTCTGGGGCTGTGAAGACGAAGCAAGCGAGCATGCTGAAAACGTTCGTTTTACGAAGGGAATGGGCCGATGTTTGCCTCTTAAAGGCCCTCTAGGGGCCCTCTTCGGTCTCGGGCCCTCTTGGGGCGCTCTTGGGCGTCTTGGGGCCCTCTTGGGCTTCGCTGAGGCTGTCTTTGAGGCCTCTTGGGCTATCTTTGGGGCCTCTTGGGCCGTCTTGGGCGGGTTCGTGGACCCCACAGGACGCCCGGGGCGGCCATGCCAACCGGTGGCACCACCGCCCCCCCGCCCCCAGGCCTACTCCTATATATATATATATATATATATAAATATGTTTATATACATATATATAGCCCTCTGAACCCACCAATAACCCCCCTTTCTCATGATTATATATGAATTTATATATGATTCCTACGATTTTCGGACTCAATGTTGAGGCTCTTTTTTGGAAGACTTCTGGGGCTCAAGTTCGGAGCGATGTTCACCCATACAACACCCAGTACTCAACAGCCTCCTTCTCCAACACAACACCCGATACTCAACAAGCTCCCTTCCCAAGCTGAACTTGAAAAGAACCTTCTACTCAACTCCCTCCGTCTCCAACACAACACCCAGTACTCAACAGCCTCCTTCTCCAACACAACACCCCATACTCAACAGGCTCCCTCCCCAAGCTGAACTTGAAAATAACCTTCTACTCAACTCCCTCCGTCTCCAACACGACACCCAGTACTCAACAGCCTCCTTCTCCAACACAACACCCGATACTCAACAGGCTCCCTCCCCTAGCTGAACTTGAAAATAACCTTCTACTCCACTCCCTCCGTTTCCAACACAACACCCAGTACTCAACAACCTCCTTCTCCAACACAACACCCCATACTCAACAGGCTCCCTCCCCTAGCTGAACTTGAAAATAACCTTCTACTCAACTCCCTCCGTCTCCAAAACAACACCCAGTACTCAACAACCTCCTTCTCCAACACAACACCCCATACTCAACAGGCTCCCTCCCCTAGCTGAACTTGAAAATAACCTTCTACTCAACTCCCTGATTATAGTGAGCATTTTTTTATTCTGGGTTCCGGCTTTAGGCGCATGGGGGGGAGGGGGGGGGGGTCCGGCTCTCGGTCCGTAGTCAATGCCTCCGATTGAATCATGGGGGAATCCTTTGGGAGATGCCGATGAGGGAATCCTAGGGGAGACCCCCCATGGGGGAATCGCGCAGCGGCTGCGCGGGGCTGCGCCAAGGCTATGCGTGATTTGGCAAGCCTGCGCCAGAATTGCTAGGGATCACCTATTCATGATTCCACGAGGCCGTCGCTGGCATAACAGGGGAGGGCCCAGCCGGAGGCATGCTTTCTGGCGATCGGGTCTGGCGCCCCTGAGCCCTTTCGTTGTGGTTCC
>CAUYUJ010014379.1:96906-136906 GCA_963575745.1 Prorocentrum cordatum | reverse complement strand
TGCCGACGCACGGCCGCCATATCCTTGGAGGAACAACGAGGTTACTGCCAGTAGCGGGCGTCTCGAGATGCAGGCTCTGGAACTTGATCCACCTTTGACCCAGTTTCTTGGCCTTCGATCCCCTGCTTGCAGGGGGTCCGTTGCTCTGGCAGCTCGTCGTCTGCGAACTTTGGCTGCCAGGCGACGACCGTCGCGACGTTGCCGCGGAGCGCGGCCTTGCCCTGCAGGAATCTTTCGGCGGGCGGCGACGCCGTCTTCGCCGGCGCCCTTCGATTGTTCTGCGAACGCACCTGCGCCCAGCCTGCACCGCGAACCTTCAATTTCTGCCGCGAACACTGCGCGGAAGGGCCGGAGGAATAGCCCCCGTGACCCTCCCGCTTGCCCAGACCGATGTCTCGGAGATTGCTGCGAGGCCAGATCGTGTCCGGGTCTGCGACCACAGCGCCGTAGTGAACAGGCGCCCTGCATGTATGGCAGCTCTCTACGCCCCATCGAATGCGGCAATCGTTGCTGCACGGGGGGCAACCGCCCCCCCAGTCCAGCGGCGCGCAGAGTGCGTTCTTCTCATCGATGGGAACGAGCACATCATCCTCAACGCCAGGTTCTCGAACGATCTCTTGTGTTGGAGTCGGGGAATATTCTGAGCCCGCGGCACCGTCGGTCATAGACCAAGGGCCGCGAAATCTGGGCCCGCCGACCCCCCCCCACACACACACACACACACACACACACACACACACACACACACACACACACACACACACACACACACACACACACACACACGCGGCAAGCCGCAGGATCTGACGAATGTCGCTCCACACAGGCCGGAACGCAGTTGCCAAGAAGCCATCGCGCGGAATCCAGATGTCGCGGTTTCCGAAGAGGCAGGGCTCAAAGGTCACAAAATGTTTTTTGGGTTTTTATTAATATTATATATATTATATCTATATTATATATATATATATAAATGCTTGGCCGGCTACTGCGCGCGCCCAGCCTCCAGGTCTAAGCCGCGTCGGCAGCCTTCCGTGCATTTCACCGCATTTACCTTCTCGCGCATCTGAATCGCCCCACCCGAACCTGGCTCTCCTTCTCTGACAGTTTCGCCTTCCGGGGCAGGGTGCGGACCAAGCTTGGTCGGCAGGCAGGTCAGGAAACGACGCTGGCGCACGCCCTGGAAGTCCCTTCGCGGCGCCACAACGCGCCCGGTCGTAGACCTGCGCACGGGGGCATCGTCCAATGGAATGACGATAGCCTGGCGGGAGTGCCTCGCTGCCGCGTCGCATCTGATGCACATCCGCTCGGGCCAACATCCCGGACGGAGTGATCCTTGCAAGCGCGAAACAGCAGAGGCACCCTCGCAGGCATTACCATGGGCGCATTCCCGACAACATAGTTGTCGGTAGGTGGATCACGCCCGAAGGTGTCGCCCCAATCATATGGCTCAGCCGCGGGACCCTCGGGGTCATCAGCTTCCGTCATACGCAAGCCAAGTATCTGAACTGCGTTGCGGGCCCCTTGGGCAAGAGCATACATAAAGCGTGCCCGCACCCTGCCATAACCGTCGTCGCCCAGCATCTTGACGATGTCAGTCGCCTCAACCCATCCTCAGGAACTGCGAACGCGGGATGCGCAATGCATGGCCAAGTGAGAGATCAGCGAGCCGATGCGTCCAGCTTCTTCCACATCCATTTCAGAATACCACGCAAGCATGCGCAGCTCGCATGCAAAGTTATGAGGTCGATGCGGGGCTCGACCGCATTGTAGCGGGCGCGCAGAAACCGGCGCGCGCTCACCCCGCCCTCAGGGGACAGGTGGCGCAAGAACTCCAGTAATGCATCACCCACCAGATCACGGGACTATTCCAGTGTTCTTTTCTCCAGACCGCCGCACCGCGTCTGTCTGCCTGCGATAGACTCGGGGCCGGAGTCGCGGCGCCCCTCCAGCTCCCAGGCCAGCGAGATACCGACGACCAGCAATCCTGCGGATGCGTCATCCTCAATGAGCGGGGCGCCGAACTCGTCCTTCTCCGCATGCCCCAGCCCGCGGTGGGCCGTGCCCCCTTTCTCCTCTCTCCTCTTCCTGAACTTTCACATCGAGATCTGCTGCTTCTCGGGCGGCGTCGCGGCCCCTCTGGCGCAAAAATGCTTCGACGCGACTGCGTCGGGAAGCTTGTTGGAGAGAACATCGAAGATAACTAGCCTGGGCTTCTGCGCATGGCTCTCCTCCGATTGGCGCTCCTCATCACCGCCCTAGCCGTCTCCGACGCCGTCCGCCTTCTTGCCATCCTCGGCCCCCAATGCCATGGGCGATATCTGGACTCGATCTCCGGCACCCGGAGGCGGCGGAGGCGGGCGTTGCTCCCCGTCGGACGCGTCCAGGTTCACTGAAATCGGTGCCTTCTGGGCGGTCGGCCACCCTGACTTGAGGGTCGCGCCCTCGCGAGGCCCCTTGGCCGGCGCAGGCGCCGCAGGTTCACAGTGCGACGGGGCTGGAATGGGGCCCGCGGCGCAGCCGCGGGCCCCCCCCTTCCGCGCCCGCGGCTGGCGGCTGACCTTTCGCCCCGAATCAGGCCCGAGTCCGTTGAAGATGCCGACGCGCTGTCCCTGGCCACCCTCGGCTCCGCCGCCCCGCCCAAAATCTCAGACGGCACCATAGCTCCAAGAGCATCTTCTCGTGCTCCTGGATCTTGGCGGGAGCGTTGCGTCGATGGGCACTGGTGCGGCGTGCGTAGATAAATGTGCAACGCTGCTTTGGACTTCTCGCAGAAATCTCTCGATTCCATCGGCTTCAGCATTGACCCTTCGTTCGCATCCTTGCACGTCGCGCAGTAGCATCCGAGTCGGAGACGCAGATATACTTGCTGCATCCGAGCCAGTCTTTTAAGCCTCTACGACACGCCCTCTCGCCAGCGGTTGCGTCTCGCCCATCGGCGGGGCCCGACGCAATGGGCCCTGCCCCGTGGATCACGCGGCTGCGACGCCGGGGGAGCTGACGGGCACTGCCCCTTGGATGGGAAGCGAAGTCTCGCATCCGCTCCGCACCCTGCCTTGAAGCCTGCCGATCCCAGGCGCCCCCATTTGGACCGCCGGCGCACTGCCCCCCCCCTGCGGACCGCCATGGTCTCTCCGCGGATGCCCTCCGAGTCGCCCTGCATTATCTATGCGAGACGGCCCCCGAACTCTAGGCTTTCGGCCTCATCTCGGGCTAGAGCCGACTTCTGCCGTCGGAGGCGCCCTCGACACAGTCGCTGGACGCCTGCGCCTGGCCCGGCGCCCTCATCGCCCCCCCCAGCGGGCCGTGGGTTCTGAGGCCGATGCCTCTTCCCTGAGGGTCTGAAAACCTTATTTTAGGGCTCAAAGTTTTTATCCTGATTTTATGCATAACGAACATCATTTTAAGCTTTAAAGCTCTTGACCATATTTTAATGCCAAACATTGAAGTTGAATGTCAAACATGATGTTTTTGTTGCATGACTGCATTTCTGCGTTAAAACACGGATCGGGGTCTAAATCAACGCCAAGCAACGCAACGCACGCAAGCGCGAATGGAAAACGCAAAGCGCATCCGCATTGGAGCCACATTGGAGCGATTTGGGGCCGATGTCGAACCTCAGGTGGTACGTCGTGCTAGGTTTTGCGCGCTGCCATCTTGTTTATCAGTTGGTTTGGACCCGTCTGTGGATCGTCAGAAGCCTTCTTGGAATGCGTCTCCATCCGGTTGCCGAGAGGGCTTGGTTGCTCGTCGTCGACGGTGCCTCGCCGCCTGAAGCCGTTCTGGCTCTGCGACAACATACGAGGCGCCCAGCGGCGGCGCCGCCCGAGGGCGGCGACTCCCAGGGCGCGTCCGCGGACTCGCTGGCCGTCGCTTCGCCAGGCGCCGTCTTGTCAACAAGCTAGCCCCCATCCCTTTTCCCTGAGTCAACCCACCCACCCCTTCGGGGAGGGGGTGGGATAGCCAGGAGGCAGCGGAGGCAGAGAGAGAGAGAGAGGAGAAAAGGATGGCGGAGAAAGGAAGGAGGAAACGAGGAGGAACGCAGAGGGTAGAAGAGACGCGATGAGTCGCGCTGCCAAGAGGCGACGCCGTGCAGCGCGTGAGGGGCACCGACGGCGACGCTCTCAGCAAGGCGATCGGGAAATACATCAAGAAGCCAGAGCGCTTCGACTACCGCGAGGAACGATCTCGCGTCGATTGCAGGGGGAGGGGGAGGAGATGGAGGAGGAGCAGGAGGAGGAGGAGGCGGAGGCGGAGGAGGAGGAGGAGGCGGAGGAGGAGGAGGATGAGGAGGAGGAGGAGGAGGAGGAGGAGGAGAGAGGAAGGATGAGAAGGTGAAAAGATGGAGGAGGAGGAGGAGGAGGAGGAGGGGGAGAAAGACGCCCAGGAGTGAAGGAGGAGGACGAAGAGGACAAGGAGGAGGAGGAGGAGGAGGAGGGATAGAGAGAGAGGACTACGACGGTAGCGACGTCAATGAGGCCGAGATTGCGAAGCACACCGCCATGCTCTGCGAGCTGTTGAGTGCGTTCCCCAACGGGTCAATCGCGCAGAAAGTAGCGATGGACCGCGGGGCCTGAAACGAATCGAGCCATGCCCCAAGCCACGAGGAGGCGGATGAGAAGGAGCACGACGAGGAGCAGGAGGAGGAGGAGAAGGAGGAGGAGGAAGCGAAATAGAGAAGTTGACGGTGACGGGCTGGCTGAGGAAAGAAAAGGAGAGGAGGGGGGGGGGAACTTCCCCGCCCCCCCCCCCCCCCCCCCCCCCCCCCCCCCCACCACCCCCCACCCCCCACCCCACCCCACCCCACCCCACCCCACCCCACCCCACCCCACCTCATTCATCCTCCTCCTCCTCGTGCTCTTCCTCATCCTCCTCTCTCCTCCTCTCCTCCCTCTTCCCCTCCGTCCTCCTTCCCTCGCCCCCCTCCCCCCCCCCCCCCCCTCCTCCTCCTCCTCCTCCTCCTCTTCCCCCCCCCCCCCCCCCCCTCCCCACCCTACTCTTCTTCTTCCTCCTCCTCCGAGGAGCGCCACCCCATGGCCCCAGCCCCAGGACAGCTTCGCGGACGTCGCGGAGGCTCACGAGAAGAAGTGGCACCTCGCTCGGGAAGCGAAGGAGTGGTCGAAGACGCAGGCGATTCTCTTGTCACCTCTTTTTCTTCATCTGTCTCCTCCTCCTCCTCCTCCCCCCCCCCCCTGCTCCCCCCCCCTCCCTCCTGCTCCTCCTACTCGCCTCCGCCTCCTCCTCCTCCGAATCGCCCTCGTCTTCCTCCTCCTACCCTCCTCCCCCCCTCCCCCTCCCCCCTCCTCCTCCTCCTCCTCATGCTCCTCCTCCTGCTCCTGATCCTCCTCCTCCTCCTCCTCCTCCTCCTCCTCCTGCTGGCCCTCCTCCTCCTCCTCCTTCCCCTCCCCCCCCCCTCCTCCTACTAGTATTTCGTCGCCTCAGCGAGGCCGGGAAATCGCGGCGCACGCTCAAGAATGCGAACCTGCACGTCGGCAAGGCCCAGAGACGCCCCCACCGTGCTCCGCCAGCCTGGGCGAAGCCACTCATGAACGCGGCGCTCTGGGCCAACACATATTCCCCCTCCTCCTCCTCCTCCTCCTCATCTTCCTCCTCATCCTCCTCATCCTCACCCCATCCCCCTGCTCTTCCACGCCCTTCTCCTTCTCCTCATTCTTCTCCTCCTCCTCCTCCTCCTCCTCCGCCCCCCCATCCTTCTACGCCTCCTCCCCCCTCCATTTCCTGCTCCGTCTCCCACCGCCCCTACCTCCCCATCCTCATAGTCATTATCATCCCCATCCCTATCCTCATCCTCGTCGCACCCTTGGGCGATCCTGGCCCACCCCCGCCCCCCACCCCCCCCCACCCCTTGTCGGGCAACCGGGCGTCGACAGGGGGCGGGGGCGGGCGCGCGTTTCCGAGCCATGCGCAGCTCGGCAAGAGCTCCGAGGGCGCCGCGCCCACAGACCCAGGCGCTTTCATCGCGTGGCGCTACACGTACTGCGCTAGCTCTCAGGCCTCACCCCTTTCCAAATTTCCCCCCACGTCCAGGCCCCCTTGCCCCGGCAGCTCATTCTCCGAGCCGGTGCCCATGCTGGATTCTGGGGGCTGCGTGGGCGGAAGGGCGAGGAAGTAGAGGAATGGGAAGGAGGAAGGACGACGGGGAGAGGAATTAGGACGAAGAAGAAAGGAGGGAGAGGAGAAGGAGGAGGGAATAGGGAGGAGGAGGTGGAGGAGGAGAAAGACAAGCGAGAAGAAGGACAAACGGAGGCAGGAGAGGAGGGGGACGAGGAGGAGGAAGAGGCGGAGGAGGGGAGGACGAGCTGGGAGGAGGAGGAGGGGGAGGAATTTTGGAATACGGCGAATTACGGGCCTCAGCCCAAGGCTTGCTCTCGCGCCAAGATCACGCGGCGTAGCGACGGCACGCTGCACGAGGACTCGACTACCACGGAGGTCGCCCCGTCGGCGCCCCGAGCGCCAGCTGGCGCCGCGCCCGCGGACTTGGTCGAGGTGGTCTTCCCGAACGCCGACGGCTCCGAGGACGTGCGCGCGCTCGAGGAGGCGACGCGCGGGAACTTGGCAGCCCGCCCGTGCTCCACGCCGAAGGGCGCCAACGTCATCGAGGAGCGATCGATGGATGACGGCAAGGTCGCCGTGCGCATCAACACCGAGACCGAGAAGAAGAACGACAAGGGCGAGGCGACGCGGCCCTTCTGCAAGATGCTGCAGGTCCAGCGCAAGACCATCGGCTCCCCGTCGGCGCAGCAACTGCGCCAGCTGGTGGCGACAAAGCTGAACGAGGCAACAACCAAGCAGGCATCCGATTTCTTGTGCAAATTGGCCACGCACTACGCGAAGGGGGAGCTTTGCAAGGAGGATATGAAGGAGAGAAAGATCGATAGGGAGGTCGCCGCTGGCTTGATAGCCGACGCCAAGCAGAGAATTCCTCCGAAGGGGAAGGCGACGGCCAAGGGGAAGACGAAGGCCACGGGGAAGGCGAAGGCCGCCAGCAAGAAACCTTCAAGCAAGGTTGATGGTGATGGTGGTCATGCTCCAGATTCTGATCATGCTGGCGATGCGGCCGCTGCGGCCGCGGACGACAGACAGGTTGACATTTTCCCCACGCCAAGCCCGAAGAAAAGGACCAGGGCGGCTGAGCGCAAGCTCGAGATCGACAAGAGCACATTGCAGTACGATGCTGGCGTGAACGAGAACGGCACCCCCAAGGCAGGCGTCCCGTTGTCGGACTCCGAGTAGTTGGCCTTCAACTGCAAGGCAGCCGCCAGCCAGCTGGGAAGAGGAGGGGATGGGGAGGATGAGAAAGGAGTGAGGAGTGAGGAGGAGCGCGGCCCTGGCGCTTCGCTTCTGACATCCTCGAAGGTGCGAGCTGCCCAGATCTCGAGCAGCTACGCGGATGGAGGGCGCGCCGCATTAGATACCACAGAACAGCGCCCACGTAAGCGAGCAGTGGACGACGAGGAAGGCGACTAGCCAGGAGGAGCGGCAGGGGGAGAGGGGAGTAGGTGACGACGTGAACGACTAGGAGGACAACGAGGAGGAACGATCACAAGGAGAAGCGGAGAAGGGAGAAGCTGGATTTGGAAAACGAAGAGGAGAACGCGGAGAAGAAGAAGGAGGACGCAGAGGAGGATGAGGAGGAGGACGAGGTCAAGGTCAAGGCACACACATGATCTTGAGGAAGATACTGACAACGATGTGATGCATCGGTCCTGGCAGCCATTTGGGCTCTTCTCCGTGAGGCTCCAGAGGGAGCTATCGACTTGCCGCGAGGCTCCTCGGCAAATTGCCGATGGCTCCTCCACGTCGCGAGCAGGTTAGCGATGGCCAGACTGGCGATACTGAGCCCGAGACACTGCCAGGAAACCTTGCGGACGAGCAGGCTCGGCTGGTCATCAACGTCGGCGATTCGTCGTCAGAGGAGGCTCCGTCTCCCGCTGGTGACAGTCCCAAGCCTGCTCCGTCTCCCGCTGGTGACCGCCCCGAGTCCGCGCTTCCCCAGACGCAGACGTTCGTTGAGACGGGCGCGTCCTTTGACGCCTCAAGGGTTGCCCTTCAGCATCGAGAGGAAGTGTTGCAGAGAATCAGAGCGTTTGGCATGGGTATCCACGATCGCGCCATGGACATCTCCATCCTCGAGCAGATCTTGCAGAGCTTGGAAGAGTCTCTCAAGCATCAGAGGTCAGATTCAGCTGGACCGTCTACTAGGCCGTCTGGAGCTCTACCAGCCCCGTCTGGAGCAACAGGGCGCCGCCGCGGGAAAGCCTGCGCCGCTCCAGCCACCACAGGATGCTGAGCCTGCTGAGCCACCAGAGGCTGCTGAGCGACCGCCGCTGCCGGACGGATTTGAAAACCAAAAGGGAGTAGGATAAGTGGAGGGGAGGGTAGGAGTGAGGAGGACGAGGAAGAGGTGAAAGAGAGCGGAGGAGAGGTAAGAGTGAGGAGGAGGAGTGGAAGGGGAGGTACGAGTGAGGAGGAGAGGTAAGAGGGCGGATGAGAGTGCATGCAAGATAACCAGCCTCACAGGAGGGGCAGCTGAAGCCGACGGACGCTGCCACGATGGCACTTCTCGACTTGGAGGGCGCGGACAGACGGGACGTAAATTTGATATCATCCGATGCAAACCAATTCCTACTGAATCCTACGCGCCCGTAGGACTCAGTAGGAAACCGTAGGATCACCGAAAAACGGTTTCCTACTGAATCCTACGGCCCCGTAGGAAAGCGTAGGAAAGCGTAGGAGCCTTCCCTTCGGGTCTTCTGGTGTACCCTGGAGTCGGTTGACCGGGGAACCTCTGGACTGGTGCACTTCCTCCTTTCTCCTTCCTCCTTCTTGCTTATTATCTCCTTCCCCTTCCTCCTCCGACCTTCTCCTATGCCGTCCTCCACTTTTTCTGTGATCGCCGAGAGGACTGGGCCGAATCGGTCACTGACTTCGCGAAAGGTCTGGAGAATCAGCGAAGCAAGGCCGCCAAGAACATCTGCGAGGACAACAAGATTGACATCGAGAGGCCAAACGACGTCCTCTTCAAGCTTGCCAGCCTCGCTGCGCGGGCCGAGACGGGTGACTTCAACGAGTGGGTGACCAAACCGACGATGAACTGGCTGACAACATCAAGGCGGAGATGGAGTTCTGGCAGACCGTCAAAAACAACAACTTCTCGGTTCCGACCGACACCAAGATTTCGCACATCGCGCAGAGACGGCAGCGCGCGATGGATGAGAACCAGCACGGCGGAGGCAAGGGCGACTGCGACCTGCGCATCAGCTACGACAAGATCAAGGGCACAGCGGCCAAGAGGGAGTTCAGGCGCAAGTGGGCGATGGAGTTATACGACGAGTTCACTCAGGAGCGCCAGCACACCATGCGGAAGGATCACATCACCTTCACCGAGAAGACAGCAGGGTCAACAATGGCACAACCCCTTCGCACCGAATGAAATCTAGCACGACGGAGAGACAAGTGGAGTTTAGGTGGAGGAGGTCAGAAGCTTCCAGAAATTGGTGGTCCAGGCCGTAGGTGTCTGTTTGTGGGGGTTGGGAGCGTGGCGAGGGGGTTGTGCCATTCGCGAGGAGTTTTCTCCCTTTGGGGGGAATCGCCTGGCTGGAAGGCGGCCACTTTGTCGAAGAGGGGCTGGCTGCCGCGGTGGAAAACGCATTATCATGTCTGCGAGCAGGTCCAGAATTCTACCAGGTCCACGCCGTGACGAAGAAGATCCGCCGGGCGCAAACCGCGGACGGCGCCGGAGATGCAATGCTCCAGCGCTGGACGCTGAAGACGACCCGGAAGCGCCAGAAAATGGCGGCCGAGGAAAGTCAGCAGCTATTGGAAACGGCGAGGCCCCCTTGGATACTCCACCGCGCTTGCCCGCGCCGACGGGCGTGTCCTCCGCAGCGGCTGGCGCAGAGACCGCCGCGCAGAAGGCTGCGAGGATTAGGGAGGAGAAGGCAGCAGCGGCAAAGGAGAGGGTTGCGGCGACTCCGAAGGCGGTGGCCAGGCCGAAGCGAAAGGGAGGCACTACTTCGAAGGCCAAGGGCCCGGCGACTCTGAAGGGCTCGTCGGAGGCAAAGGCCAAGCAGATGAAGAGCAACCTAGCGCTGCCGTTGAACCAGAGTGACAGGTTCAAGGCGCAGTGCCAGAAGGACGCCGCGTGGAGCTGGGCGTTCGTCGACAACGGCAACTCCGCCGAGTTCGACAAGATCGTCGAGAACATCGCGAAGGTGACGTCGACCGCGGGGACGTTCAACTCGGACTTCATGGAGGCCCAGGACTTCGCGAAGCTCAAGAAGCGCAGGTTGGAGGAGGCTTCGCAGGGCGAGCTCGACACGGCGTCGAGAAGTTCAACCACGACGTCGACGGCCACATGCTGCATCTCGGGGGCCACATCGAGAACATGAAGGAGATGCACGCCGCGCGCCTCAAGAGGCGCAGGATCTCGCTCGACGACCAGTGATCGAGGATAGCGATCGCCATGGGCGTTGCAAACCTAAACGCATCCTTCTCGTGACCCCCCACCTCCGATACTCCTGCTTGCTCCTTCCGCCCACCTCCTCCTTTGCCTCCTCCTCCTCCTCCACCTTTGCCTCTCCCCCTCCTTTGCCCCCCCCCCATCCCCCTTCAAGGGCCCTCGGGGCCCAGCGAACGGAGGGAGATGGAGAGGGGGGGGGGGGGGGGGCGCGAGGAGGAAGAAGATGAGAAGGGGGGATGAGGAGGCGGAAGACAGGGCGGAGGAGGAGGAGGAGGAGGAGGAGGGGGATGAGGGGGAGGAGGGGGAGGAAGAGTGGGGATGGCGAAGGAGAGGGGAGTAAGGAGGAGGAGGAGGAGGACGACGACGACGACGACGACGGAGAGGATTGGGATGAGATGCGCATACCCCCCATGGCCCGAGGACACCCTTCGGGAGCTGCAGCCGAGCGGGGGGACGTTCGACGAGCTGGAGCCTGCCATCGTGCTGATGGACTGCGCCGCCGACCCCCGCCTGGGGGCACCACAGGTCTTTTGAAAGCGGAGGCTTCCTGGGGGCAGTTGCCTTCGCCCGATGCCAGGCTGGCTGCGTTATTCTGTGATAGAGGGAGGGGGGAGAGGATGATAGAGGTGGTCTGCTGATCTCTGGAGGCAAACACGTGAGAAGATAAATCTTCGAGCTGCGCAGCGCTGGGGCTGCCAGCGGGGTAGGCGACAAGCGGCTTCGAGCGGCTTGATGCTGAGTTGCAGGTCTCCGAGCCGACTCACAAGGCAGCGGAGCAGCCGAACGGCGAAAAAAAAAAAAAAAAAAAAAAAAAAAAAAAAAAAAAAAAAAAAAAAAAAAAAAAAAAAAAAAAAAAAAAAAAAAAAAAAAAAAATGATCCACGACGGAAAACCTCCGACAAGCCAGAAACACCACCGTAGGAAGCCGGAGGAAATCGACCACCGTAGGAAACCGATGAAATCGTAGGAGCCATCATCTTTTACATGTTTTTTACAATATGGCAGAGTAGGAAGCCGTAGGAAGTTTACCCCCAGCCACCGTAGGAATCACCGTAGGAAGCCGGAGGAATCGCAGGAAGCCTTGAAGGCCGCGGGATCGGCCCAAAATGTTGGAGGAGGTGGAGGAGGTGGAGGAAGAGTGGGCAGAGGGGGGGGGAAGAGAGAAAGGGAGAGAGGAAGGGGGGAAAGGAGGGGGCCAGGGAGAAAGATTCGGCAAAGGTGTTGGGGAAAACGGAATCAAAAGCGCCCGCCCCCTCCCACAGCCCCCCCTCCCTCAGCCCCCCCCCCCCCTCCACCTCGAGCTCCAACCCGCAGCCCCCCCCCCCCCACGATCCCCTCCCGCAGTCCTCCCTCCCACGGTCTCCGAGCAACCTGCCCGCCCCGCCCACAGTCCTCCGTCCTCCACCTCCACCTTTTTAAAAATCATGGTGCGAATCATCACCGCATGAAAAGCCATTCTGCTCAGATCCGCCAGCATTGCAGCACCTGCCTGCGACTGCAGATATGCCCAGAGCCACCGAAGGAGACCGAGAAAAATGGGAGGTCGCAGGCTCTAATATGTTGAAGCATCTGGTTTCGCTCAAAGCACTCGGGAAGATATCTGCCCAAGATCTGCGCGCGGCGTGCCACTACGCGCACGAGGGCGGCATGCTCGGCGCAGACTTCTCCAGGTACATGGGTAGACTAGGCCTGGAATAAGGCCGCTATCAGAAAATATTGGATCGGTTCACGCCTGGCCCAGGACCAAATTTCTACGAAGGTGTTCCCACGGTGACGCACACAAGCTCGGCGAGGTCGCTAGAGCCGATTCCATTCTCGGCGATGTGTGAGAATGTATGCACCGAGTTACATGATGCACCGAATCTGCTGGTGAAGGCTCAGACGACGACGTTGCATCCCATCTACGATTCCCACCCAGTTGCACGAGACGCCCGAAAGAAGCGACAGGCCAAGCCGCTGGCGCTTGCTGCGTTTATTGATGGTGTGAGAGTGACATCTCAAATTGCAGGTCGCGCTGAGTCCATCGGTGGAATGCGGGCCATCAATCTAGTGAGCCAAAAACGCTTCTACTTTGGAAGCGCGCGCACCAGTAACCCTTGCAGATGCGGTTGCAGAAGCCGGTGTTCTACGCACCCTTGTTTGAATGCTTTTTCGTGGACCTTGAATCAATTAGCAGACGGCAGACGCTACGACGTGCCCCCCAACGGTGACAGGATGCCTGACGACAGCGACCTATCGCTGATTCGGCGCCGCAAGGGCGTTGAGTTGGGATTTCGATGCGCGGTCATCTGGTTGAAGGGGGACCTGGCCGAGCTACCCCGCACGCCCGGGTTCCCCAGCGTCAGCTCGCTGGAGAACATGCGCCCGTGGTGCAACTGTTTTTCACGAAACGCGCACAACCACTACGGTGGTCTCACACTCAACGATCTCCCATGGGGCACCAAGACACCCGACACCTACTTTGAAGCGCGCAGCCGCTGCTCCAAAATCTTGCACGTTGACACCCCCGAGAAGCACAAGGCGATACTCGACAAGGGACAGTTGACACCGCTGGATGGCAGAGGTTCCTGGGGCCTCACGTTCCAAGCGCCTGTCCCAGAGACAACGCCGCCTATATTGGCTGGGGGTCGCTTGGAGCCCTGCGATGCCATGCCAGACCCTCACGGCATATTTCAAATGAAGCCCCCGTACCAAGCACTCGCGTGGAGGGCAACCATGGACGGCCACCGCCTGCTGGACCCAGCTGCTCACACATGCCCATTGTTCGACGAGCCAAACGGCATCACGATCGACAGCATGATCATTGACACCCTCCACACGGTGTACATGGGGCCAGTGCAGCGACTGGCGTCTGCCATATTGTGGCGCGTACTATTGCACAATCCTCGGGGTGTTAGGGGCAGGTTGTCCGATCAACTTATAGAGGCTGGGGTTGCCAGACTTCGGATTGATTTGTTGACCTGGCAACAAAAAAACAACATTCCAGCCAATGAGAGAATCAGGGATTGGACGCTCAAGATGACAGGCGACAGGCGAGACGCTCAGGACACGATCGAGCTCGCCCACCCTGGACGCATGCTGAAACTGAAAGGTGCCGAATCGGGATTGGTTTTAGTGTGGGCGTCAGACATGTTGGGTCGATTTGGGCGCGACATACCATTTGCTGCCGAGCTTCGGTGGATAGCTGCGCCATTGGTGCAATTTTTGGGCATCATCAGATCACGCCCCATGCTTCCGACGCCCCGCGACTGCGAGCGCCTGTTTGGGTTGATGGCCCAAGTAATGGCGCGAGCAAGCGGGCGAGCATCGGCACGGGGCCCAAAGCACCACTTCTTCTACGAGCTCACTCGCAGGACACACGGGAAAGCAAACTTAGTCATCACCGCCTCTTCCTCCTCCCCCTCCTCCTCCTCCTCCCCCTCCTCCTCCTCATCATCATCATCATCGTCCTCATCCCCCTCCCCCTCCTCCCCCTCCCCCCCCCCCTTCCACTTCCAATCCTCCCCCCCCCCCCTCCTCCTCCTCCTTCCCCTCCTCTCCTCCTCTGCATTCCCCTTCTCCGCCCCCTCCTTCCTCGCGCCCCCCTTCCCCCCTCCCGCCTCCCATCCGCGATCCCCCCCCCCCCCCCCCCCCGCACCCAACGTTCGCAGCCCCGAGTGCCAATCCCTCGGGCCCCGAGGCCCCCTGCCCCACCCCCTCTGGCACTGTGGGCCCTGCGCCGGGCTGGGGGGGCAGAAGGGGGGCGAGCGGGTTCCGCGCCTTCTAATTACGTTTTCGATTTCTGCGCCCAGGATCCCAGAACTCGGCAACCCTGTTGCTTACAGCTGCTGGCGCGACGAAAGCCCCAACCTGGCCCTGAGGATAATGGCTGAGAATGCCCACAGACTTACCTTCTATTTTCGGATACACCAGAGCCTGAATGCAATCGGGGCCCTGTCGCTGAACAAGTATATGTTCGGGGGCCCTTCGAAACCGAGGAGGGCGCGTACCTCGATATACAAGGTGATTTGGGTGATAGCGATTCAGAGTCGTAGAGTTCGGGCCAGCAGTTTCACCAGATGTCATTTCGCTGAGTAGAACGCCGCGGCCAGGCGGCTGACGATGAGGAGGAGGAGGAGGAGGAGGAAGAAGAAGGAAGAGATGGCCCTGTTGTTGCATTTTTCCGCCTTAGGCTGCCGCTTTGCAGACTCCGTCTTTGGGCGCATGCAGCCCGCGCATCTCGACAGATTCAGCCGTCGGAAGAGAAAGCGAGATAGACTGTGGGTTCGGAGAGGCGCCGGCCGCTGTGACTTGGCAACGCAGTAGTTCATCACCCACCGCTGCGTCAGGTTGCGGCCGCGAGCTCCCAGACACGCCCGTTCGCAGCGGCGATGATGACGCAATTTCCAACAGTCGAAACTGAGCCTCGACGAGAGCCCGAATGCACCATGCGTCTCCCACCCGCCACCTAACGATTAAGTAGTTTCGACACTAGCTCCGAAAAAGAAATCGCTGACATCTCCCCGAGGGGGGCGCTGCCCGAAGGCATGGGGATCGAGGAGTTGACATCGCTTGCCTGGCGGTGTTCGTTGGAATTCCCGCGGAAGCTGTCGAACGTAAAACTGAAGTGGATCAGCCCAGCCAGCGGACGCTGGAGGGCGGTTGGCGAAAGCTGGCGGAAGTAAAATATGTCGGCCCAAGAGGTGCCAACGTCATTGGCCCAGGGTGCCCCAGACGGTTGGAATGTCTCGAGCGCGCGAACGGCCCAAGAAGAGAGAGCGAGAAATACTGAGGGAAGGGAGGGAAGGAGGAGAGCTAGGGCGGAAGAAAGGAAGGGTGAGAGAGAGGGGGCATTGAGGAGAGGAAGATGAAGAGCGTAAGCACGGAGAGGACGAGGGGGAGGAGGAGCACGAGATGAATAGAATGGAGGGGAACACAATGAAGAGGAAGGGCGAGGAGTAAAGATGAGAGGGGGAGATGGAGGGACGGGGCGTGAGAGAGCCACAGCTCTGCGGCTAGCCAGGCTCGCGGCTAGATGAACGACCTTGCGAGGAACAAGTGCCTCGAGGACGGATTCATCCAGGCCGCTTAAGTCATCTGTGACCGCGCGCGCTCTTCGGCGCAGCTTCTGAGGGCGGAGGGGGGAACTCTCGGGATGAAGCCAGGGCTAGAAACCAAGGGGCCAGGTCCGAGAAACTCAGGAGCAGGGGCTGAAAGCTCCAGCCGTAGATAGCTCAGGCAGCGGGGCGAACAACCGAACCCGTGGCATTTTAGGCCGGTGCTGCATGAACTCTTTCGCAATTCAAACTGGCAGGGGACGTTAGCACCCACGTCGCTCCTACTGATTCCTACGGGGTCGCGGGAACCCGTAGGAAACAATAGGAACGACCTCGGCCGCACTCAAAGCGAGCATCCTGATGCGAGGTGCGCTTCAACGCAGGCCCCGTCCGCAAAACGCCACTGTGCTGGTACGCTCGTCTTGGGTTGGGCCGAAACGATAAGAAGTCAATCCCCCTGTTGGTCGAGTCTCCGGCCGCTGCCGCACCGCTCAAGTAGGATAGGGAATTTTTGCGATCGACAGCGAGCGCCGCTGCACAAGCCGCAGCGGCGAACGAGAAAGTTGGCGAGGCGCGAAGGGATACCAGGGCGGCAAGAGGAGGAGGAGGAGGAAGAGGAGGAAGAGGAGGAAGAGGATGAGGGGAGGAGGAGGAGGAAGAGGAGGAGGAGTGGGAAGAGAAGGAGGAGGAGGTGGAGGAGGAGGGGCAGGAGGAGGAGGAGGAGAGGAACACGATGGGGGACGAAGGCAAAGGGAACGTGACACGGCAGAAACCTCGGACGGTTCGAGAACGAAGAATGCTGGCGGAGCGGCGCCAGCCGTCTTGAATGTAAGCGCGTCGCCCACCAAACCTTCTTGCGCGGCGACGTCTCATGCGGAACGATCGCGGACACCAGGGCCCCATTGAAGTCCACGGCGGCGACGCTCGGGCTCAACGAGAGAGGGGGAGATAGAGAGAGAGATAGCAGAGAGAAAGAGATGGAACGCGAAAGTCCATATCATAAAAGGTTTGGTGGACGTTTAAGGTTTGCTGTCCTCTTCCAACTTCCTCTCCTACTTCTCCTTGTAGCAGTTCCTGCTCCTGATTTTCCCTGCCAGCCCCTGCCCTGAAATCTTCCTGGCAGCCCCTGCTCTTACTTCCCCCCGCCAGCACCTCACCCCTCTTCCACTTCTCCCTGCCAGCCCCTGCTCGTGAAAAATGCGCCCTGAGCAGCGAGATCGCGTGCCCGATCGCGTGCGAGCAGACGATTTTTGACTATAGCTACTCTACAGTTGACTCTCAGTATGTAAGGCCAGTCCCGATGGCGCGCGACGAAACGAGGTGGAGAAATCGAGGGAAACGAGAGGACATACAAGGTGAACTGAGTTCGCCGAGACGGGCGCCCGACAGGAGGAGGACGAGGAAGAAGAGGAAGGAGGAGAAGGAGGAGGAGGAAGGAGGATGAGGCGAAAGGAGGAGGATGAGGACGACGAGGAGGGGATGTCAGGAGGATGGGCGTCCTGCGCAAGGATCGCTCCGATTGTGCGGTCGAGGCCCAAGTCCCTGTAGCGATCGCGATCCTTCGAATGCCATGCACAATCTCCTCTGCATGGTTCCGTCGCAAACGACCCACCCCTCATGCCATCGATCGTGCCCCCGTGAATCCCCTCCCCCCTGTCTCGCATCCACTTGATAGTGGGCGAGGCATTTGGGGGGGCGCACGATCGAGCAGCAGAGGGGAACGTGGGACGGTCGCGACGCGCCCGCGCGCCTCGACCCAAGTTAGTGGATGATGCCACGCAGGCCATTCATATAGCCACGAGCACAGTAACAGAGACATCTGGGGCCATCTCGGACGCCTGAGCCTGGTGCCCAGCGTGGCGAGGCAGAGGAGATACCCCCTCTGCCCCGCCACGCCGGGCATCAGATGGAGCGCCCCAGGATTCCATGCATCGCGGTGCTACATAGCAGGCTGCCAAGGCCCGACGCATTGGAACGGCCGCCCAGCGATCGGCGCAGCCCTCGACGAAGAGCTCGAGCACTCTATTGGGTAGGTCGTTCGAGGAGCTCGGACACGAAAGAATGCGCCCACGCGAGGAGTGCCGCGCGGGCAGACGAAGCAGCAGGGCGTTGGACGCGGCTCTCGCCTCAGCGCCGAACGCAAATGGACGGCGACAAACACGTTTGAATGTGGCTCCCGTCTCGGCGCCAAACGGACGCGGATGTCAACGGGCGCGTTTGCTGAATACTGGATGGCTTTTTCCTCTGTGGAAATAACCGAATGCCCTTGCATTGACGTCGAATACAGGCGCCACGGCGCCCTGGGAGACGAGGAGGATAATGAGTAAAGGGAGGATGAGGAGGGCGAGGAGGGGGAGGAGAAGGATGGAGGAGGAGGAGGGGGAAGGGGGAAGGAGGGGAGGAGGAGGAGGAGAGAGGAGGAGAGGGAGGAGGAGGAGGAGAGGACCAGGAAGGGGGGAGGAGGGACCAGGAGGACGAGGAGCTAGCTGGGGGCGGGCGTAAGCCGCCCCAGACCAGCGGCACCCATATCCCCTCCTCCCTCTCCCCTCCCCCCCCCCCCCTCCCCCTCCTCCTCCTCATCCTCCTCCGCCTCCTCCTCCTCCTCATCCATTCCTCCTTCTCCGTCTCCTCATCCTCCTCCTCCTCCTCCTCCTCCCCTCCGCCCCCCCCCCTCTCCCCCCCCCCTCTTCCCCCCCCCTCCCCCCCCCCACCCCCTCCTCCCCCCCTCCCCCCCCCCTCCTCCTACGCCCCCCACCCCGCATCCGCCCCCCCCCCCGCCCCCCATCGCCCTCCCCCCCCCTCCCCCCTCGCCTTTATCGTCCTTTTCCTCCTCGTCTTTCCTAAGTTGTATATTTATCCGCCTCCCCCCCCCCCCCTCCTCTTTCCCCCCCCCTCCCTCCCGCCCCCCTCCCCCCCTCATCATCATTATCCTCGTCTTCGCCCCCTACTTCTCCTCCACCTCCCCCTCGCAATCAACCGCTGTGTCATCGCCCGACGCTGTCCGCGCTGGCACCCGATGTCCTGCCAGATGGCCCTGCCTGGGTTTTGAAACGCGCCTGCAAAAACTTCTAGTACGAGGAGGAGGAGGACCAGGAAAAGGAGGAGGAGGAGAAGGAGGAGGAGAAGGGGGGAAGAAGAGGAGGAGGAGGAGGGAGGGGGGAAGAGGAGAGCGATCAGGAGGAGGAGAAGGAGGAGGAGGAGGAGGAGGAGGTCGGAGGAAGACAGGCGGGGGGGGGATACTGAGGAGGAGGAGGAGGAGGAGGAGGAGGAGGAGGGGGAGGGGCGGACCAGGGAGGAAGGATGTAAATAAAGAAGGAGGAGGAGGGGCAGGAGGGCGTTGGGGGGAGGCGGAGGAAAGGAGAGGAGAGGATGATAATGATGAGGAAAAGGAGGGAGAGGGGAGAGGAAAGGAGGAGGAGGAGGAGGAAGGGGAGCGGAGAGGAAGAGGGGGGGGGGAGGAGGGGGGCGCGGAGGAGGCAGAGGAGGAGGAAGAGGAGGAGGGGGGGGGGCCACGTGAGGAGGAGGAGGACGAGAGGAGAAGGAGGAGGAAGGGAGAAGGGAGAGAGGAGGAGGAGGAGGAGGAGGAGGAGGGCGAGGAGGAGCAGGAAGAGGACCAGGAGGAGGAGGAGGAAGAGAAGAGAAGAGACGACGAGGAGAGAGGAAGGGCGGAGGAGGAGGGGGAGGAGGAGGAGGAGGAGGAGGAGGAGGAGGAGAAGCGCTGGGCCCCTTCTCTCCTGATCCCTCTCCTTATGTTTCCGCCGGCGCCCAGTAGGCGCTGGGTTCCGCGGGCGTGCTGGTGAGACTATTGTTTTGTTTTAAAATGAGCAGTTCTGTATGTCCCCTTTCTTCCTTATTTTTAACATCAAAAATTTAAGCCTAAAAATAACTTTTTTTTCCCTCAAATAGAGTTCAAAAAAAGTAAACCTTTAAATAATGTTCTCAGACCCTCAGGGTTAAGGTCGTCTAGTGAGTAGCGAATCCATCGGCCATCGGCTTCCACCTTCGCCAGGTTGAGAACGTCCAAGTCGACCCGCGATGTCTCGCTGTATGCGACGAGATTCCCGCACGGCTCTTAGAACTGGTCCGTCTCCTCTCCCCAGTACTTCCCCAGCCCAACGAACTCTGCTGTCGCGAGCAATCAAGAAGATGCTCGACGAGCAGCCTTCGACTGTTGCGGATCTCTCGTATCTGGTCCTTCTACCGAGCACTTCAGACGCCGTCGCGTCTCGCGGAATGCCCCGCGAGCGTCGCGCCGGGCGGGGCCATGCAGCTTTTTCCTTCTTCGCCGACCCCTCGATCCTCCAGAGAGGCGGCATGGCCGTCTCGCGCCCCGTCTACCCCGTCTCCTCCACGGGGCGAAGAGGGCCTGGATCCACGACGGCTGCGAAGTCGAGCTCGAAGTGGCCACCAGCAGAAACCCTGGGGCGGTGCAACCACAGCCCCATGGCGCGCGTCTGCGGCGACGCGGCGAAGGAAAGGCGGAGGGCAGTCCTCACCAAATTGAAGGCGGGGGCAGCAATACTGCTTGCTCTTCTCTGCGCCCACTGCCCGAAAGCCCCCCAGTTCCGACAGCGGGAAGAATCTGGAAGACGCACGCGACAGCCAATCCGTCACCAAACAGGCCGCCCTCGCCTTCAAATAAAGACCACGCATAACTCTCGCAGCCACATGCCGCCCAGAACGCTGGGGCAACCACTTAAATCAGGTAGATCACTTTGACCCAGGCGGGAGGCTGTTCAAACCTCCTCGCACCGACGTCAGCTGCCTAGTCCTGCGTCGGGCAGCACGCCAAGTCGACAAGGCCTCTCGCAGACTGTTCCACCACAGCTGCTGCGCGAGTCCGCGGCACACGCATAAACTGTTGCGACCCCCCGGCCTTGCAGACTTTCAGGACTGACTGCTTGTCCTCCGTGAGCTCCCCCATGCACGCGTCCCCACGGCGGCGCCGCAGGCAGTAGCTCTCGGCGCACTGGCTCGTCTGCCGGAACAATATCTGCCTCGAGGGCGTCGTGAGAGGTAGCGGTCTGACGCCCCGAACTGCAGCTCTGTACGGCCAGGCGCTAGGCCCCCACAACTTCTGGGCATCAGCACTCGTGCTCCGACGTGTCCTGATGTCATTGGCCAGGCCCGCGCCCGCGCATTGCTTTAGCCAGACGTCCGCGGGCCCATCGCCGACCCAAGACACCACGCGGTAGCGCGGCGTTGCCTCTATGTAGCACATGAAGCGGGGAAACTCAATGTCCCGCTGTTCTGTCCACTTGGTAAGTCATGATGCCAACGCGCACGTTGCGCGAGGTAAATCGCATCTGGCCATCCTAGCGCCATAGAAATCTCCACGAGCACCTTTGCCGCCATCGGCCGAAGCACCCCCGATGGAGCCGGCGGCCGAGGATTCGAGGATGCGCCTTCCGCCATCGGGTGCCCGCCAACAATTGGCACCTTGTCTTCAGGACACAAATTTGCATCAACCCATAAACACTCCGCTATTGCCTCCTCGGCAGGAGGGGCCCTGCCCCCTCGGGGGCCACACTGCCCGCCCTCTAACCTTGTCATCTCAGGGCCGCAAGAAGCACCAATTAACGGGTACTTCTCAGGGTCCGCATCTGTCAACTCCGCGTGGAGCTTGACTCAAAATGCGGCGTAGTCTTTCGCGTCACATTCCATCACCTGCACCTTTCCTTGCGGCCCCGGTACGTGGGGCTCTCTGGGCACCTCGACCTCGGTGTCGCTATCATAGTCAGCGGTCACCTCGGCTGGTCCAGCGGGCGCGAACAAGCAGCTGAGGTTCCCATTCGCAAAGGAATATTGCACCTCGGGACAGCAGGGGGCGGCGCATCTGTCAACGCCCCCCGGACGGTCTGCATCGTCGCCCGTGGATCGACAGAAAAACAACGTCGCGATACCCCTAGGGCCCATGGTACCCCCCGGAACGCCTGCGTAGATCCTCTCCCCGCTTGCTTCCTGAGGGCGCACGAGGTCCTCGACATCCCCCCACGCATCATAGCCATGGCTCCGCGCCGAACAACTGAGCGTCAATCAGGCCCGGATGTTCGCGCCATCAGCATCGCCCCACCGGCGCAGGCGGGTCCATCTCGATGCCGTTGGGCGCGACTCTGAAGAGCTCAGGACGAGGCACCAGCCTTTCCGCGCGTTCCGGCTAAGCCGGCCTGCTTGCAGTCACCCGCGCATACCATTAGGAAGAGCATCAACTCAGGGCGGTAATAACGACTACGCCATGACAGGCTAGGCTCGAATCCCTTGGACACGACGCGCGCCTCGCAGCGCTTCCCCCGGCTCTCCCCGGCGCCAAGATGGCCGTGTAGCGCTCGTCGCAGGGGGCGCACTGGACCGCGCATGCCCGCCCAACTCTCGGGCCACGCCTCCTTCGGCAGCCCGACCCACGCGGGGGGCGCCCCCCCCCCCCAACGCCGACTGAGCGCGCGCCGGGCGCGCACCAGCCTGCTGAATGTCGCGCCCTGGGAAGAGCACGAAGGCGTCGGCTGCTCCACTCGCCTGCGTCGTCGCAGGGCAAGGGGGGGCCCTGAAATGGCGCTACGTTCTTGTCTTGATCAATGACGTCGGATCCGTCGGAGACAACGCGCCACTTGAACTTCCCGTCTGTTTGTCCTCTGGGAACTCGGCTCTCTTTTCGGCGAGAAAGGCGAGGAGCTGGCCAAAGTGGAAAGCGGAAGAAAGCATCACCCCAAATCCTTTCCCGAACCTGACTCAGCTCCATGACCTTCCTCTGGGCCCATGCGTTGATCTCACGCAGTCTGCCCCGGTCTTTCTTCGGCGCAGCGGCGGCCTCGTCGCCGTTCGCCGCCGCGGCCTTTGTCGCTGGCCCGGCGGCGCAGGCAGCGCCGGACATGTCCGCGCCCCACATGAAGGACACAGAGAAAGGATTTGATTCATCACGTCGATCACAATTGACTGCGAAGGGTTGCAGCACGGTCGCATTCCCAGTTCTTTCCCCCGGCGCTGGAAGCCGCTCGCCATTTGAAGCCCCAAGGGCATGCGAGGGGCGCAACGCCGCCCGGCAGCCGCCGCGCAGGTCTGGCCCGCGGAGCCCCGCGCAGTCTTGCCTCCAGGGAGGGAACTGGGATAAATGCCCGCGCCATTCACGCCATCAGAGACAACGCCGTCGGTGTTCCTGTCTGCGTTCGACTTCTGTTCCTTCGTCTCATCTTCTACCGCAGCGTCGTTGACACAGTCAACGGACGCGACGGCAGATGAAAGGTTCTCGCCCACGGCCGACATGGCGCACTTGACCGGTGGACGCGGAATGGCCATCCCGATACCTTGCAGCAGGTCGGCGTTCGGCCCTGGGCCCTCGAGCCCAGACTCAGCAATGGTTTTCGCCCTAGCTGGGCCTCCAATCTTTCACCACCGATCTAAAAGGGCGCCTGGATTTGCCGAGCCCTTCTGGGCCCCCTGCAGCCAAGCCTTCCCATGCACGGGGTCATCAATATGAACGGCGTCGGGGGTCCGATGTCGCGGGTCACAATAAAGAACCGCGCGAATATGCGTCGCCTTGCCCCTGCCCGTCAGCGGTAGAGGCTGACTATGCTCTTCGCGAGACCTACTCACTGCGACGAAGTTGCGCTCGAAATGCTCGCCCATCTGCGGATTCCGGGCGGTCCGCGCCACAATCTAATCAAGCTCGGGCCCCCCCCCATCGGGGGCAGCTAAGAATCTGGACGGTCTCGCAAGAGCAACCTCCCCCCCTTCAACTCATGGGCCGCCCCCGGCACCCATGCATCGCACAGCCCCCCGCCAAGGTCCGGCAGGCAGCGGCGAGGCAGGACGAAGTACAGAGGTCCTCTCATCGTCCGTCGGGCCCCCCCACGCCGCTTCCACGGCCGCCTCGCCTGCCCCCATCGTCGCGGGCAGGAGGCGGCGGCATCCCGACCTCAGCCTTACTTCCAGCCGGCCCGCACGACGACGCGGACCCCCCCCCTGGGCGACTGACCGCCGCCCGGGGGCTCCTTCGGCACACCGTCGGCGACGTAGTCCCTGGACAGAAGGTCTCCCAGATCAACCGAAGGCATCGCCATGGAAGCGAAGTCGCAGGCCTTCCTCAACGGAAAAATGAGTAGCCCCCAGAGGCTCGTCGCCACCTATCCTGTCTCAGCCAGCTTCGATCCCTTTCTCGACGCCTATGTCAGTCCAAATGCGTTCCGACCTCTCCACGATTGGCCTCCGCCCGTCTTCTTTCATGCCCGTCTTGAACTGAGTCCGCCCAATTGATCAAGCGGCATGCAATAATGGTCGGGCCCCACCCGCCCCCCCGCATGATGACCATAGCCCAAGTAGATGCCGGCCCTGGTCCGAGGCCCAGTCTCGGGCAGCTCGACGCAAGACTCAGGAGGCGGCGGGCACCGCGCGGCCGAGACAAACGGCACTAAAGACCCATCCAAGGATGCGCCATCTCTTTGCCCACGCTGATCCGTCAGCCCCCCTCTCCTGCGCATTGCGACACAAGCAGAGATAAAGGGCAACGCATGCCTGGCGTGGAGCTGGCAAGCCCGCCGTCGCAACAAAAAAAGTTCTGGCCCCGTCCTGCACGATGCCGCTGGTTCTCTCCGCCACTGAGTTGCGCTTCTTGTCTGCGGGCAGAGCGGAATCATGAGCGGTCATAATTTCGCTCAAGGGCTGCACGCTCAGAGACTTGCATGCCCTCTTGAGTTCGGGCGCCACGTCCGCACAGATGCAGTCGAGCTTCTCGGCAGGCGCCCCGAGGTTCACAGGGGAATCGACCGCGTGCCCCGCCGACTTGTCGCGAGTGTTCTGGCCTGCCACGAACCCCGCGCACCGGTCGCGCAGCGCCACGCGCGAGGTTTCCCCGCAGAGCCCCCTCGATAGCAAATCAGCCGCAAACCAATGGTCCACGGCGCACAGGCCATCGAACTTCGTCGGCTCAGAGCATGGTCTAGTATGCTTGTAGGCCTTGTCATGATTCCGCGTGTGTTGCGTCCCCAACGTCTGCGCTCACTGGCACGTGAAACAGAAGGGATCATTGGGCACGCGCGTGCGCAGATGCTGCCAGGAGACGACCTCGCGCTGGAGGCGCTCGTACTTCGTCGCCCCCTCCGGCCCTGCTTCTTCCATTGGGTCGTCACCGCGGTCGTCGACTACCTCCACGGCCCCTGGCCCCTCGGGCGCCGCCGCGGCAATCCCTCCGTCGCCTGGAGCAGGTACCGCCGTCGGGCGACGAGGCGTAGCCTCGGCCACCCTCCAGTCTGGACGTCGCGCACAGGCAACACGGCCGCGGTCGGGGATCGGCGCCAACGAGGAGATTCTGCTAACAAGACCCGCGTCCACGTTCGTTAATCCAAGTCTCGCCGCTTCGCCGGGCTCACGGCAAGAGTAAGTGAGCATCAGACATCAGAGCAATTGCTCCGTCCGTGGACAGAAGTCCTTCGGCGCCGCCCGACTGGATGTCCAGCACGCCAATCGCGTAGGAGTCTTCTGCCATCACCTCACGCGAGCGCAGCTCAAGGGTTGCGCGGCGCCTGGTCGCCCGGAGCGGGGGGCCGCAAATCGCGCCAGCATCGCTCAGACTAGACCACGCGCCGATCTCCAGACACGCCCGCCGATCACGCCCAGGCGGGCCTGCGGGAGCTGCCTCGTCTACTTGGCCCAAGGCCCCCCTGCCCTCAATTGCAAGATAAGGGGCCCTGCCCTCGACTGAGGGATCCAAAATTCTTCCCCCGGGGCAACAGTAGGCACGGTGCTCTGCCAGTTCCACAGTGAAAACTGCCACCGCGGTGCACGCAGAGCTCTCCTACTGATGTCACGCTCGGAGTCTGCGGCATGACGACTGTCTCGATTCCCCCGCTATTCAGCTTGTCACTGGCAATCCCGACCGCGCCGAGGGCACGCGACTGGCCCCCCGCCGCACTCATGGCGCCGGGGGCGGCCAGCGGGAAGATCTCGCCCATCACCCCCGCGCCTCGCAGGCACCCGGCGGACATCGGGCCCAAAACGCAGCCCGCGTCGACGACGAACCGCGCGGATACAAGACGCGCGGGGCCCGTCTTCTCAGCCGCCTTAGCTCAAATTTCTGCGGGGGCGCAGCGGCGACGCGATCGCCGTCGCGCCCGCTGCCGGCATCGCCGCGCTCGCCATCGGACCGCTGCCCCCCGCCAACCCACATGCACCTGACCTCCTGCTCTAGGGCAACGGCTACGCCAAACGCGATATGCCCGCGAGCCTTCACCCTGCGCGCCCGCTTCCTAGCCCACTGAGGACCATGCTCGAAAAGATCCCCCCGCGCACTTGGCATCGATCTCGTCTCTCCACGCATCGATGGGGGAGCCCCGCAGGCCAGGCGCGGCGCGCTCGGGCCAGCACGCGCCTTCCTCTGCCCACTGACAGAAGGACGCCTCTGAACACCCGCCCGCTGTGACAGGGCGCTCCGGCTCGGCCCCGCGGCCTTCAACAACTCGAGGGCCGTTCTCGGGGGTGACGCGACCCCTCCAGCCTGAGGGCACCTCAGCAGCCTCACGGGTCGGCCATCCACCTTCCCACCTTGCTCGCGAGCCGGGACAGCCAAACAGTCGTCGTCACGTTCAGATGCGCAATGATCGCGGTCTTGACCATCTCCGCGAAAGTCTCGTCGAAGGCCGGCCACCCCGCCGAGCGGCGGCGCGTGGAACCCTGGTTCAGCGCAGAAAACTGCGGGAGCAGCGCATGCCGCCACCAACCTCCTCGCGGCAAGACAGCAATGCCCTGCCTCGGACCGCCCTAGACTGGCGCCGGCGACACAGTCACCGGGCGTCGGCCGGCCAGGTCACGGAGGTCCAGGGGCGTTGGACCTGCCCCAACAATCCCTCCCGAATGGGAAGGCCTTTCCGGCCAAGTGCCTCCAGCATTGCCGCTTCTCCTTGCCCTTGCCGCCCCCCTTCGACTTTTCCTTATCGTCACTTTTGCCCGAGACAGCGCTGTCTGACGCTTCCCGCGCTGCCGCAGACATCGGACCTCCGCCACGCTTGCGTCGGCGACCGCAAGCGAGCGCGCCAGCGGCGAGTCGAGTCAGAGCGGGCCGCGCAAAGACGAATTTAAGCTACAGCGGGAGGGCGGGGCCTCGCGCGGCACCTCGGCGGCCAGGCTGGCGAGTGGAGTGGGCTGGCGGCGGCTGCCAGGGAAGCCGCACTGCCAGGGGTCGCACGCATGCAACGAAATGCAGAGAGGCTGACTGCCAGGCGGGAGACTTCCAGGGTTTGCAAACAGCTGGATTGGATGCAAAGACGGGGCACCCTAAGGACTGCAAAGTACTAGGGTGGCCAGAGCCAGGTGGGACGAAGCCTCCACGAGGCAAACTGCGCGCGTGAACTGGCCAGCCAAGGCTGGGGCGCAGCCAAAATGGCGCGCGGAAACACCGCGGTGCGACCAGGGGAAAGCACCTCAAGGAAGACCTCGGCCACGCACGCAGCGGGCAGTTTTGCCGACCTCGCCCACGTGCGCCTCGCGCACTTGTCACGGGAGAGCTTCTCGCACTCGGCGGTCTGCCCGTGCTCGCGAGGACACTTGTCTGACGACAACGGGCAAGGGCCGCGGCTGCGTGCATCGCATGGCCCCGTTCTTCTCGGAATAAACGCTGGAAGCGCGGCATGGCGATCGACCCCGGCCCTGGCCTCCGCCCTCGGGTCGGTCGGCGGGGCGTTCTTCGCCCCTGCCGCGCTCTTCGCCCGCCCCCCTTTTTATGTCTCCTTTCTCCCTGTCCTTAATCTTCTTCTTAGTATTATTCTTCTTCGTATTATTATTCTTCTTATTCTTATTCTTCTGATTAATTATTCTTCTTCTCCCCACTGCTTCTACCACCATCCTTGCCGGCCTGAGCAGGCGCGGCCGCCCCGGGGGCAGCGGGGCCGCCGCTTCCTCTCGGGCGCAAGCCTTGACATTGCGCCCGGGGGCGCGGACACTTGCCCCGTAAGAACTCGCTGCAGGGAACCGACTGCGCGCCCGCCCACGCCGGCCCCTTCGCCTCCGCCGCCGCCGCCCGCGCCCCGCCGGAAGGCCGCGGGCGTTCAGCCAGCGTTCCCCGCCGTTACTCGCGGTTAATATGCCCGCGCCGCCCGCGCATGCAATCGCTGACCTTCGATGGCAACCATTCGTAAGTCTTCGTTCCTACACCGCACTCGTCGCTGCAGTGACCATAGATCGCTAGCGCGTTGCGCGCAAGGACGCCTCTGCATCTGTCGCAAGAAATGCACCTGGTTGACGGGGCGGAAAGAGCCGCTCTACTCCTCCATCTCATCGGGCGTTCTCACCCACTCGTTATAGGAATGGAATAGGTCGCTGTCTGCTTCGTTGCCCGCACCGCTGGCCCCAATCTCCATCAGGTCCGCGCACGCGCACCCCTGGTCGCGATCCTGACGGGCGGACACGCGGACGACAATGACACGCAGGATCTCACGACCCTTCATCATGTCCCTGGCGGCTTGCGCGGAAATGCCTAGCCTCTCTACATCGCGCTAGGTGGCGGAGCTGAGATCGGGATTGCCCATCCTTGACCCCTGACTTTCTCGTTGACTTCAGCCGCGGGGTCCGCTGCCATCATCGGGTCAAGCCGGACGAAGTGGCCGGGGCCCCTCAAATCTTCTGCCCCAGCGTTCTCGAGATCGAACGCGCCCGCTGCCCGCCCGACTGCCCCCGCGCATCTCGGCGATGCTGGCGCCGCAGTCCTGGCCACATTGCGCCGCCGTCGCATGGATTTGGCCGCGCCGGGGATCGCTTCCAGGACTACCTTCTCGGTCTTACCAGCATCGCCCCAGCGCTGCGCAGCGGCGGGAACCACGCCCGCGAGGGGGGCGGGGGCTCCGCCGTCTCCGCCGCCCCCGGGCGCGTCGCCATCAGGCGGCCCCCCACCGCGCCGCGCCGACGCCGGCGATCGGGGTCGCCGCCCCCCCCTCGCCGGGATCTCTCGGCCCCCCTCGCCCTCAGGCAAATAATCTTAATCATCCGAAGTCGCCTCGTCGCCCTCGTCCTTTTTGCTGGAAAATGCCGGGCAACCCCCCTGGACCCGGCCGCGAACATCCCGGAGATGGTCTCGCGACGACCTCGCGCGTGCTCAGCCCGGGCCTTGATATCCCTCTGCATCTGAGCCCCACGCTCAGCCTTCTTCTCCTTCTCCCGGGCCTGCCTTTGCACCGCGGCAGCAGCCTCGGCCTGCTGTTCACGCATCTCCTGCGCATTCGCCATGCGCTCGGCCTGCATCCTGGCGCGGCCCTCTCCCCGCTGCGTCGCTCGCTCGAGCATCTCTTCGAGTCTCTCAGTCTCGGCGCTGGCGGCCTGCTCGAACTCGAGCAGCCCCCCTCTGACTCTGCATCCCCCGCCCGGCGCCCATCGCCGCCCAAAGCATATCCGCGGGCGGGCGCGGGCAACGGCGGGCAGTCACAGGGGCCAGCTGCCGGCGCGAAGGCGGTAGCGACTCGCCTCGAGCCCTCATCATTTCCTCTCCAGCGCCCTCTCCGCTGCGCTGTCTCTCCGCGCCGTCTCTAGGTCGGAGCAACGGGCGCGCATCTCGTCCTCCGAGACAAAGTGGCCATAGCAAATGCCTTCCCAGCACGAACTGCAGTCGCGGGGCGCCGCCCCCGAGCACGCGAAGCACGACAGCGCGCCCGCGCAAGGGCAACGCGCACATCACCTCGGCGCGGCCGCCCCCCCCCCCCCCACCCCCACCCCACCGCGGGCGGCACTGGCGGCGGGGGGGCCCGCGCAGCGACAGCAGTCGGAGCCGCAGTTGACCCGGCCCCCGCAGACGCCGCCGCAGACGTGCCAATCGGGTTCCGCAGCATCTGGCGTTCGATAACCCCACGATAAAGCAGGCCCCGTTCGGTGCCCCGGCTCTTCGTCGTCCGCGCGGCCTTCTGCCCCGCCCCTCGAGCGTCGGCGATGACTACCTCCTCAGCGCGCACCTCGACCAGCTGCGCCCCTTCCCGGGCGCTCCGGACTTCTGCAGCGGAGCGAGAATAACTCGCACTCGCCTCTTGAGCGACAGCCCCCGCCCGGGATTGCGCGCGAAGCACTGCGCCCGCGCACGCCCCTCAACTGCCGCCCTCAACTCTGCTGCCCGTTGAACTGCGACTTCAGCAGCGGCGCGGCTTCAGACTGCTCGACGGCGGCGGCTGCCTCTGCGGCCAAGCGCGAATTCCGATCTTCTGCGAGCTGGAGCTCAGGGGCCGCTCGCGACACAGTCGCGCGCTGAACCTGACGAAATCCCGCGCGACGCGCCCGCATCTTTTGCGAGATGCTTCCCTGATGTTGCGCATTGCGTTCGGATGGAGCAGCGACCTCCAGGCCGTTGGCAAGCTCACGCATCTCTACAGTCGCCCCCAAGGCCTGCATGGCCGCTGCCGCCTGTCGGCGCCCCTCCAGAAGCTTCACGGCGTTCGTCAGAGCCTCGCGATCCCGCTCCTATTGAAGAGCAGCGGCAGCCTGTTGCCGTTGCTCTGATTGTCGGAGCTGCTCGCGCATTTCGGCTACGCCCCGCACTCTGGCCGCCGTGATCCCGCGTCTCTTCTTTCCATCGGCCTCGCGCCACTCGCGCGCGCGCGACCCCGCGCAGTCATGCGACGCCCGGGCACGGCACGTCGGGCAGGGGAAGCTCAAGTTGCAGAGGCCACAGAGCCCCGAGCATCCATGACATACTGGCTTCTTGCGGTGAGCTAATGCCCCAGGACACCGAGTTTCAGGAATCGCCGCACACTGCCGCCCAAGGTGAGCACACATCGCGTCGACGCGCATGCTGAACGCACTCGACTGGCATGATTTCGACAGGTCGGACGCCTCCGAAGGCGGCCCCGGCGCCATCGGCCTACCCCCCCCCGAACTCCACTTGCGGGGAGAGCGGGCCCGCGGGCCAGAAGTCTCGGGCATCGCGACCGATGGTCGAACACCCGGGCGCATAGCCCCCAGGCCGCCCCCCCGGAGCGCGCACGGGCCCGCCCTCGGGAACGCTGTAGGGCATCTTCAGCTTGACGAGCGGCGGCGCGATTGAAAGGCTGACCATCTCGCGCCCGTGCTAATAGGCGGCCCTGAATGGGCTGCCAACGGGCTGACCCCCCATGATCTCCTCGAGACCCCGTTCGAGTGAATAGTCGGATGGGAACGCGGCCCCCTCGCCATCGGGGAGGGGCGCCCGCGCGGCAAGTGGGTCGCCGGCCAGGGGAACAGGAGAACTGATCCCATAGACTTCAGCTTCCTCTCGCCGCGGCAGGCAGGCGCTTCCGTCAGCGACCAGTCTAGGCGTCGCCTTGCGAGAGAAATTCTCCCCCGACGAGATAGATTCCAAGTCCTGCTCGCCGTCCGAAAAGTCGAGGGCGACGTCGGTTTGGCCACCGATCGGCGGCGGCATCTGCTCGCCACGCTCGCACCAGTCGGGCCCCTTGTCGTCGTTGGCCTTCAAGGTGTCCGGGCGATGCTCATCGTCATAGGACTTACAGCTGATGTGTGGATGAAGGCGTTAACGTCGTTCCCCGACATAGTCGGAGGATGCAGCCCCGGGAACGCTCACACTTAAGCCGTGACATTGGTTTGCTTCCTTTCGCACATCATCCACCGAAGAGAAGAAAATAGTTCCCCCGTCTGGCGACATCGTTTCCGTCGACGATAGACCTTTCAGCAGATAACCCGTCTTATGCCAGTTCTCCGTCAACAGGGGCTAAACGGCAGAGCATGATCGAGTTCTTCGTGACGATACTATTCCTGTAACAGTTGCATGATCAAATACAAGCGATTACTTGGGGATGTAGTTCTCCCCGCCTTTGCTTAAGATGTTGTGCCGTTTAACTATGGACAGGGCTACGATCACCAGAGAAGGCCCCGCCGGCGGACGCGCGGGCGCGCGGCGGGCGGGGCGGTCTTTTCCTCGCGACCGAAACCGAAACAGCTTCGGTAAGTCGTCGATGTCTGGCGGCGGTTGGACAACGATGCTGAGGCAACGCAGGTGTGCGACTAAATCAATTTGAAGCTTGAACAAACACGACGTCGGAGAGGTATGTGCTGGATCCCCTGCTCCTGTTTTTCCCTTTCCCTTCTCCGCCTCCACCTCCTCCTCCTCCTCCTCCACCTCCTCCTCCGCCTGATCCTCCTCATCCCTCCTCCTGGGCCTTCTGTGGCTGGCTTCCCTTCCTTTCCCAGATCGATCCTCCGGCAGCGCCGGGGCCCGAAACGCGCCATCCCAGAGACCGAGATGGAAGGAATACCTCGGGCGCGTTCTGTTGCCGATCATCCCTGCAGGGTCGAAGCATGGCCTCAGGACTGTGGGTCAAAAGCAGGCGTTCCTTCGCCGAAGGCCCAAGGGCCCATGGAGATGCCCCAGGCGAGGCCTGTTCTGGGGTCCCTGGTGGAGGGCCCGAGCACGAACAGCACGAGGGGTGCCCCTGCATAGCCAGGTTCGTTCTGACCCATCCTGCCAGCTGTACCCTTCGGTCGGAGGTAGTAGGTAGAAACATGAAGCGGGAAGGCGAGTAGGAAACCTAAAGAGGAAAGGACAGGGGAAGCCACTCGATCATTTAAGCAGGAGGGCGTCTAAAGTATACTAGAATCTGGGAATGCAACAAATACCTGCTCTCAACGACCAATGGGTATGCCTTTATCGTCTCCCCCCGTCTCCCTCGGAAAAGGCAGGTGAGCCTCCTCGACCTCCGTCCGCAGCTCCCTCAAAACCTCGAGAGGGCGCGCCCCCCCGCGACCGCGCGCCGTTCTTCCCCCCTCACCTGGCGAGGAGTCGAAACGCCCGCCCACGACGCAGTCGGGTAGCCTCCGCATCCCAGCAGGAGGGGTGGGAGGAGAAGGGTTCTGAGTTCTAGGTGGGCGGCGGGGAAGAATCCTACGTATCCGTCGTAAGCAGTGCGGTTTCCCCTCTGGGTTTCCCCCCCCTCTCTCTCAGCTCTTTGGGCTCCTTCCGTGGAAATGGAGGAGGGAGAAGAGGGAGTAGGAGGAGGAGGGAAAGGAATATGGGATGAATGACAAAGTCAAGAAGTACAACTTTCATTGAAGTCGAATGTGTGGGACTTAGGGCCACAAGTAAAACGATCCAGGAACTCACGACGGCTCCAAGAAACCGAAGCCTGGTCGAGGACGATAGGAATGACGGTTAGGTCGGGGACATGGAGGATGAGGGTTAGACCAAGGATAAAGAGGAGCAGAGAAGGAGGGCGACTCAAGGATCAAGTTTGTATTGCGTGGTCCGTTCTTTGTCAACGTCCCTTGACTCCGCGCGTCGCGCCATGCGATGCAGCAACGCGCGGTTATCTCCACGCCGACGCGCCGACGCCCTGGAGAAACGCGCCTCCTCATCCTCCTCATCCTCCCTGTTCCCTCCTCCCTCCCCGTGAAATGGGCGGGAGCGAAGCGAAGCGAAGCATCCAGATCCGCGGAGGGTCTGCGCAGGAGGGCTGGGGACCCTTGGGGGTCAGCGTGAGAGGAAGGAGGGAGGAGGACGACGACGACGACGACGACGACGACGACGACGACGACGACGACGACCAGGACGACCGCCATCACGACGACGACGACGACGGCGACGGCGACGGCGGCGGCGGCAACGGCGGCGGCGACGGCAACGGCAACGAAGACGGCGACGGCGGCGACTGCGGCCACGGCGACGGCGGCGGCGAAGACGACAGCAACGGTGGCAGCGAGGGCCGCTGCCGCGGCGCGAGGCCCCGGCAGGGGAGCGGCTGCGACGGCCTGGTGCACGTCCGAACCAACCTCGGCGTATTCCCCAACGCGCCCCGCGGGCCGCCAGCACCGTGGCCGCCCGCGCCGCCGCCAGTGCCGCCGTCCGCCATCCGCCATCCGTTGTCCGCCGTCAATCGCTCGTCGTCGTCGTCGTCGTCGTCGTCGTCGTCGTCGTCGTCGTCGTCGTCGTCGTCGTCGTCCGTCGCTCGTCGTCGTCGTCGCTGTGGTCGTCGTCGTCGTCGTCGTCGTCGTCGTCGTCGTCGGGGTCGTCGTCCCTCCTCCTCCACATCCTTTCTCCCAGACTGAAGAGACAGAGGTACTGGTCAGTTTGACGCAAACACGGATAGAAACAAGTGGCACGTGTGCCATAGCTCTTGCACAAAAAGGAAGGGGGGGTCGGAGGGGTGTGCCGTGCCGAAATAAAGGGGTCGGGGCGGAGGGCGCGCTGGCTGGTGGGTGGGGGGATGCGGAGGGGGCGCGCGGGGGCGCGCGGGGATGGAGTGGGGGCCGTGCCGAAATCAAGGAGTCGCGGGGCGGAGGGGGCGCGCTGGCTGGTAAATGGGGTGATGGGGGGGGGGGGGGGCCTGCCGACATAAAGGGGTTGGGGAAGGGGGCGCGCTGGCTGGGGGGGATGCGAGGCCGGAACAATGGGGTGGGTGTGCCGTGCCGAAATACATTGGTCGGGGCGGAGGGGCGTGCTGGCTGGTGGGTGGGGGGGATGCGGAGGGGGTTTGCCGTGCCGAAATAAAGGTCGGGGCGGAGGGGTGTGCCGTGCCGAAATAAAAGATTCGGGGCGGAGGCGCGCTGGCTGGCGGTGGGGGGGATGTGGAGGGGGTGTGTCGTGCCGAAATATACATAGGTCGGGGCGGGGAGGGATGTGTGGCAGAAAGAAAGGGGTCGAGGGAGCGGGTGCAGGTTGGTGGTGGGCGGGGGGTGCGGAAGGGTGTGCGCCGTGCCGAAATACCAGGGTCGGGGCGGAAGGGTGCGCTGCGCCGAAATGAGAAAGGTCGGGGCGAGGGGGCGCGCGGGGGGGGGGGGATAAAGGGGTCGGGGCGGAGGGGCGCGCTGGCTGTTGGGCGGCGCGGGGTGATGCAGGACGGGGGGGGGGGGGAGGGGTGGGGGCGTGCCGAAATACATGGTCGGGGGGAGGGGCGCGCTGGCTGGTGGGTGGGGGATGCGGAGGGGGGTTTGCCGTGCCGACATAAATTGGTCGGGGCGGAGGGGTGCGCCGTGCCGACATAAAAAGGTCGAGGCGGAAGGGCGCGCTGGCCGGCAGGCGGGGCGGGGATGCGGAGGGATGTGCCGTGCCGAAATAAGGACGTCGGGGCAGAGAGGCCTGCCGTGCCGAAATAAAAAGGGTCGGGGCGGAGGGGCGCGCTGGCTTGTGGGTGGGGGGATGCGGATGGGGCGTGCCGTGCCGAAATGAATGGGTCGGGTCGGGAAAGGTGTGGCGCGCCGAAATAAAAAAGGCGGGGCGGCTGGGTCGGGCGGGGGTAGGGGTGTATTGTGCCGAACGAATGGGTCGGGGCGGGAGGTGCTCCGCGCCGAATGAAAAAAAGGTCGGGGCGGAGGGGCGCGATGACTGGTGGGTGGGGGAATGCGGGGGGGGGGGGGGAGCGCGCCGTGCCGAAATGACGGGGTCGGGGCGAGGAGCGGCGCTGGCTGGTGGCGGGGGGGATGCGGAGGCGGCGTGCCGCGTCGAATCCAATGGTCGGGGCGGAGGGGTGAGCCGTGCCGACGGTAAAAGGGTCGGGGCGGAGGGCCGCGCTGACTGGTGGGCGGGGGGGATGCAGAAGGGGGTGCGCCGCGCCGAAAAAAACGGGGTCGGGGCGGGGGGTGCGCCGTGCCGAAATGAAAAGATTCGGGGCGGAAGGGGCCGTGGTCGGTGGCGCGGGGGGAATGCGGAGACGGCGCGTGCCGCGCCGAAATAAAAGGGGTCGGGGCGGAGGGGCGCACGTGCCGAAATCAAGGAGTCGCGGGGCGGAGGCAGGGCGCGCTGGCGGCGGGCGCGGGGTGGGATGCGGAGGGGGTGTGCCGTGCCGAAAGGGATCGGGGCGGAGAGGTGTGCCGTGCCGAAATGAAAAGGGTCGGAGCGGGGGGGGGGGGGGGGGGGGGGGGGGCGCGCTGGCTGGCGGGTGGGGGGATGTGGAAAGGTGTGTGCCGTGCCAGAATAAAGTGGTCGGGGTCGGAAGGGTGTGCCGTGCCGAAATACAGGGGTCGGGGCGGCAGGCGGCTGGCTGGCGGGCGGGGGATGCGGGTGGGGGGGGGGGGGGAGGGGGGGGGGGGCGGCGCGGGGCGGGGGGGGGGGGCGCGTGCCATGCCGAAATACAAGGGTCGGGGGGGGAGGGGTGCACTGCGCCGAAAGAGATCGGGGCGGAGGGGCGCGCTGGCCGGTGGGCGGGGGGGGGGTGCGGAGGGGGCGCGCCGTGCAGATATAAAGGTGTCGGGGCAGAGAGGCGCGCCGCGCCGACATGAAAAGGATCGGGGCGGAGGGGGGCGCTGGCTGGTGGAACGCGCGGGCGGCGGGGGGGGCGCCGCGCAGCAATAAAGCGGTCGGAGCTATAGACACCCAGCGCAAGAGAATAACATCAAAATACTCCGCTCGAGCATCGCTTCGGCCGAAACAGAAGGGATGGATTGATGAATGAATTGGCCGCCCATGCATTACGGGCGAAAGCTCCAACACCAAGGCGCGCGAATGCGAGCTTCAAAGCGCCACGCCGCTGAGGAACAAGGTGCTTGCCGCGTGCCCCGCTGCGGATCAAGATGCTTCCACGTGCAATGCCGCCGCGGAACGAGGAAGAGCAGAAGGAAAGGAAGGAGGAAGGGAGGGGGGGGGGAGAAGAAGGAGCAGGAGCAGGAGGAGGAGGAGGAGGAGGAGGGGGAGGAAGAGGAGGAGGAGGAGGAGGATTAGGATTCTCTCGCCCCGCACCGGCGAGCGGCCCCCGCCCCCCTCCGCCGAGAAGCTGCGCAGCCAGCGAGCACTGGAGGGCAAGACAGCCCAGCCCCCACAGCGCGCACAGGCGGCCGCGCAGCGCGCACGCCGTCAGCCTTAGAGAGGCCGGGAGGGCAGCGAGGCGGGCCGAAATCACTGCTGAACCGGGGGGGAGTCGCAAAGAATAAGGGAAGCATTATCTCGCTCCGCCCTGGCAAGCGGTCTCCGCGCGCGCGCGCCGGCGCCTCCGCGAGCGACGGCGGGGCAGACCGCTGCCAAGCGCGAAGGGGCCGACGCGCTGCGTTCACAGGCGGGGCCCCTTGCCGCCGAAGGGCAGCGCAGCCACGCCCAAGCTCAAAGCCCTTGCGAGGTGACAAGGTCTGGGCGGGCGGCCGCGAGTTGGACTGACCAGGCTGACGACCCAGCAAGCAGAAACGAGGCACGCAAGCGACTGCTGGCGGAGGCGAAGAAGAGGACCTGAGCCCCAGCGGCCTCAGAGAGAGACGCAAGGACAGTCAAGGCAGCAGCGGTTTGGAGGCAGCGCTCAGCACTCGACGCCCGGCGCCACCTGCCTCGCCAGAAGACGCGAGGAACGTCTCCTGTAGCTACGTAGAAGTCAGCAGCGCCTGGGCCCCGAAGACAATCAGGGACCAAGTTCAGTCCAGCGGCGGCTTTGACGAGCGGAATGCCTAACGCTGAACGCAAGCGGCCCCACCGAGCACGGATGTTGCCAGCCCCGAAGGGGGCGAGCGGATCGGTGGAAGCGAGACAGGCCCGCTGACCGACCATCCGAACACCTCATGTGCTGAGCGGGATAAGAACGACGGGCCTTCGGCGCCGCGATGGCCAGGAAAGCGTCGCCTGTCGGCTCGAGACGGTCCGGCAGCAAGGACAGGTCGAACCTCCTTGCCCTCGCGAGTTCCCCTGGACGCTGAACATAGTGAGACCGAGCAGCAGCGCGGCGGCCATATCTGACCAGCCCAACCATCGCGCGCAAGAGTGCGCGAGGCAACGGTGGACCAAGCTCGGGAGGCTCTGCAATCTTCCACTGTTCGGCGACGTCCCAGGCTTCTGCAAGGAACGCCCCCCAGTGGGGGCGCGCTGACTGGGCGCCGAGCAGGGCATGCACAAGGATGCACGGGGGAAACCAGCGTCGCGCAGCCATGCCCCGAAGCTGGCTTGCGCTCGAGCCAGAAGCACGCCACTTCGGTGGAGCGCGGCTGGAGCCATTCTGGTGTGCTCAACGACCCGCGGCTCGAAGGCATTGACCGATCGCGATCTGCGATCACATGGGAATTCCGAACGGAAGGCGTTCGAGAGGCGCGGGGCCGCACGGCGCTAGGCCCGCGGTCTGCGGGCGCGGCGGCGGCCGCCGGGGCAGGAGGGCCGCCAACGGCCACATACACGCACAGCCCGCGCACGCACGAGAGAAGCAGGGCGGGCGCGGGGCATCTGCTGCCCCGCAAGGCCGCGCGGCCCGTCGAGAAGGCCGCCCGCCGCTCGCGCGACGCGAAGAACGGCGGCAGCCTCCCCTCGTCGACCCCCGACTGAGACGCGAAATCAGCGCGCACCTCTGCGACGGAGTCGCCAGTCGCGTCGACGATGCCCCTCGCGAGGCAGGCGTGCCGGCAGAATGCGCCGCGCGATCACGGCTGCGCAGCTTCGCCCCCGTCTCGGCAGCGCCCCGCCGCTGCGAAATACCCGACAGAGAGTCGCATTGAGACGACACCTAGACTAAGGTGCGAACCCAGGACATCCAAAAAAATGTTGGAATGTTAGAAAATCTAAAACCAAATCTTGACGCGAGGACATCTCCAAGCGAATCTCCCATAGAATATACCGAGATTTCTCGCCCGCGCAAAATCTCCCCGAGAATCTCCCGAAAATATTCCGAGGAATCCTTCTTGCCGCCGCTAAATCCCAAGCGAAATCTCAAACGACATCTCAAACGAAATCTCGCCTCTTGTAAACCCAACAAACGCAAAGAAATCTTGGGAAACCAAAATCTCAAACGAAATCCCGCCCAAGAACCTCCTGGCCAAAGTTCGCGCCGCGCGCGGAGCGGCGGCAAAGCGCAACTTCGCGGTGGCCGAATCCTTCGGCATCGGGGCCATGCTGATTGGAGCTTTGAACGCCTTACGAATAAGTGCCAATTGTGGCGTGGATGGGCACCCCCCACCCTCGACCGAACGACCGCCTCGACCGCGACGCGGGGCGGCGCGAGCGTCGGAGAGGAGGGTCGATGGACCGATCCCTACTCTTACTATCCGCCGATAGAAACAAGACGTTGGCAGAAATATGAAGACGCAATGATCTCCAACTCACTTCCGAAGGTATCTCGCGAATGTCAACAGCGCTTGGACCGAGCGGGGGCGCAGGTATACAAGGTTGGATTGAAAAAAGGATTCGCGCGGAATTCAATCGCAGCGAACCTGGAGATCGGCTCCTCGCCGCCCGCCGACAGCCTTAAAATTCGAAAGGCGCGCTGGCGTGCTTGGCGGCCCCCGCGGGCACAAGCCTGCAAACGACTATGTCGCGGGGATCGCGACCACCATTCCCCAGGCGAACCGAATTAAAGCGCCACTGCCGGCGCGCGCGCAAGAATCGCCCGCGCCCGCGCGCGACTTACGTGGAACTGGGTTCGCGGCGCATTTGGGGCAAAGGCGTCTCGGGGCGGGGGCGAACACACCCATGGTCATAACGAGCCCCGCCGTAACCGGAAATACCCCTCGGCCTAAACCAAAATAGCTACGGACGAGGGAGAAGAGGAAAGGAACTAGGGGGGATGACGAGGATGGAACTCAAGGACCCAAAAGCGCAGGACAAGCGGCCACGGCCTGGCGCGACTCGATCCGTTGGCTGGGCCATTTTCCAAGGACAAGAGATGCCGATGTGCCGACCTCCCCACGCAGGACGGCGCCAGGGCCTAGGAGGCGGACGAGGAAGAGGGAAGGGAGGATGAACGAGCCGAGACCTGGGGCCGCAAGGCCCAAGGCGGCCGCCTGGGGGCAATAACGGCCACCCCACGCAGGACGGCGCCAGGGACCAGGAGTCGGGCGAGAGAGAGGGACGGGAGGATGGACGCGAGGGGGGGCGAAGACGGAGGATGAAGAGGTGGAGGTTTTTGCCCAACGTCCAGGTTTTTGCCTACCCCCCGGGGCCGCTGAGGACATCTCAGTTTTTGGGGCTTCCGCCCGGATCGTGGGATGTTCGGGCCGCATATCGAATTTCCCACCGACGGCGAAACAACAATCCCTCGTTGAAAAACCCGAACGAAAGACCTGCCCAGACGCAGCTGCAAATGCCGCAATTGTGAGTATCGTCTTCGGTGGAAGACCCTACGCGGCCACGAAACGTGTGAGGGTGAACCAAAGTGCGGGCGCAGCGGCATGCGGGCGCTGCTGGAGTCCCCTGAAAGGACCACCAAACGCATGAGAAGTCCACCAACATAAAATGGGGCATCCTCCATGTGGGACCACGAATCGAAGCGCGTAAGGGTTCCACGAATTGGCAGGGTACCAGTGTGCGGGCGCTGACAGCGGGGCCTTCGTTCGGCACACCTCCCACCGGGGGTATGACGCGCGTGAGGGGCGTGCCAAAGTTGGGGGGGGCGTGGCGGCATGCGGGCATTGCAACGCGGGCATTCGGTGGAGCTCCCGATGGGGCCACGAAGCGTGTGGTGGTCTTCCAAAATGGTAGGGCGGCGGCATCCAGGCACCGTGGCTGGGGCCTTCAAAAGACATCCCGGCGACGACACAGGGGCCGTCGGTGAAGCTCCCGACGGGGCCGCGAAACGGATGAGGCGCGTAGCCAAGTGGCGGGGGCGCGAGCTCTGATGCTGGGGCCTTCGGTGGGGCTCCCT
>CAUYUJ010014379.1:61906-94406 GCA_963575745.1 Prorocentrum cordatum | reverse complement strand
GCTTCAGCAACCTTGGGTCCACGGGTCACCGGATCACTGGGTCACCGGGGGTCACCAGGACTCCGGGTTGCCGGGGGTCACCGGGTCACCAGGTTGCCGGATCACCGGGTCACCGGGTCACCAGGTCACTGGGTCATCGGGTCACTGGGTCACCCGTTCACGGGGTCACCCGGTCACCGGGACACCGGGTCACAGGGACACTGGTTCACCGGATCACCAAGTCACGGGTTACGGGGTCACCCAGGTCACCGGGTCACAGGATCACCAGGTCACCAGGTCACCGCTCACGGGGTCACCGGGTCACCGGGTCACTGGGTCATCAAATCACCCGCACACCGGGTCACCCGGTCACAAGGTCACCCACGCAACCGGGTCACCGGATCATCGGGTCACCATGGGTCACCGGGTCGCCAGGTCACTGGGTCACCGGGTCACCGAAACACTGGGTCATCCAGGTCACCGGGTCACCGCGTCACGGGCTCACCGTTCACTGGGTCACCGGATCACAGGGTCACCGGGTCACCGGGTCACCGGGTCACCCGGTCACCAGGTCAACGGGTCACCGGCCGGGTCACGGGTCACCGGGTCACTGGGTCACCGGATCACCGGGTCACTGGGCCACCAGGTCACTGGGACACCACTCACCAAGTCAAAAAGTCACCAGGTCACCGAGTCACCGGTTCAAATTCACACCTGGTCACCAGGTCACCGGGTCACCGGGTCACTGGGTCATGGATGACCGGGTCACCGGGTCACCGGGTCACCGCGCCGGGTCCCCGCGTCACCGGGTCACGGGGGTTCACGAGGGTCACCAGGTCACCGGGTCACTGGGTCACCAGGTCACCGTCTGGGTCACGGGGTCACGGGGTTACGGGGTCACTGGGACACCAGGTCACCGGGTCACCGGGTCGCCGGGTCACCGAGTCTCTGGGTCTCCGGGTCACCAAATCACCTGGTCACCAAATCACCGGATCATCGGGTCACCGGGTCACCGGGTTCTTTGGGTCACCGCGAATCACCGGGTCACCGGGTCATTGGGTCACCGGGTCACCGGGTCACCAAATCACCGTGTCACCAGGTCACCAGGTCACCGGGTCATCGGGTAACAACAGCACCGGGTCACCGCTCACCGGGTCACCGGGTCACCCGGTCACCGGATTACCGGCTGGGTCACCGCGGGTGACTGGGTCACCGCGGGTCTCCGGGTCACCGGGTCACCTGGTCACCGGGTCACCCGACCGCGGGTGATCATCTGACCCACGCTACTGTGGGTCACTGGGTCATGCACTGGGTCACCGCGTCACCGGGTCACCGGGTCACAGAGTCACAGCTAGGGTCGCCGGATCACTGGGTTACCGGGTCACTGGGTCACCGGTTCACTGGCCGGGTCACCAGGTCACAAAATCACCAGGTCATGACCCGGGTCACCGGGTCACCGGGTCACAGGCCAGGTCACCGGGTCACCAGGTCACTGGGTCACGGGGTCACCGGGTCACCCGGTCACTCTGGCCGAAGCTTAACAGGGGGTCCTGGCAACATGTTGGGGCAAGACGGATTATCGGGCCACTTTCCCGCCCGCGCCCCCGATGATGATGGTGGTAATCATGATGGTGATGATGGTGATGACGTCGATGACGATGATGGTGGTGACGGCGATGATGATGATGACGGTGATGGTGATGGTGAAGATGGTGATGGCGGTGACGATGACGACGGTGATGCTGATGATGATGGTGATGATGATGACGGTGATGATGATCACGCCCTTCTTCCAAAAATCCGCAACGCGCAGGTGCTTCACTCAATCGAGGACGTTGTGGTTTCAGGCGTGTCCCCGACGATGTCGATGGGAACACCGACCACACATGCATAAAAACTTAAATGTGGCAGTTCGTGATTTTGCAACCACGGCCACTGCCATTTACAAACTTGCGGACATAACAGAAGTCGGCGCATCCGTCGGCCTCCTTAAAGAACCACAGAAATTTTGAATTCAGTTTTTGGATTTACATGTCCACTTTTCGATTACTCCTCAACGCGCGCGCGCGGGTGAACATGGTCACCCGCGCGCGGGGGTGGCCCGGCCACCGCGCGGGTCACCCGAACTCCGTTCGGTCACTGTTAAGGACTCTTTTGGATTTCCAGGCCAACATGACGACATGTTATTGTGGACAATACAGAAGGCGGCACACCCGTCGGCCTTCTGAAAAAGCAACAGAAATTTTGAATCCAGTTTTTGGATTTACATGTCGGCTTTTGTATTGCGGACAACACAGAACTCCTCAACGCGCGCGCGCGCGCGGGTGACCATGGTCACCCGCGCGCGGGGGTGGCCCGGCCACCCCGCGGGTCACCCGAAATCCGTTCGGTCACTGTTAAGGATTCATATGGATTTCCAGGCTAACATGAATACTTTTTTATTGTGGACAATACAGAAGTCAGCGCATCCGTCGACCTCCTTGAAGAGCCTCAAAAATTTTGAATTTAGTTTTTGGGTTTACATGTTCACTTTTCGACTGTGGACAATACAGGACTCCTCAACGCGCGCGCGCGCGCGGGTGACCATGGTCAGCGCGGGGGTGGCCCGGCCGCCGCGCGGGTCACCCTATTGTCCACAAAAGAAAAGTCGTCATGTTGGCCTGGAAATCCACACGACCCCTTAACAGTGCCCGAACGGATTTCGGGTGACCCGCGCGGTGGCCGCGGGTCACCCTCGCGCGCGGGCCCGCGCGCGCGGACGCGCGCGTTGAGGAGTAGTGCATTGTCCACAATCGAAAAGTGGATATGTAAATCCAAAAACTGAATTCAAAATTCTTGTGGCTCTTTAAGGAGTCCGACGGGTGCGCCGACTTCTGCATTGTCCACAATATAAAAGTTTACATGTGATTCCAAAAGCCGATTTCAAGATTTGTGCGGCTCTTCACTATGGAGGCCGATATATTTGACAACATGGACAAGCTATGAAAAGGCGCCCATGGTGGTGATGTCGAAGCGACCAATATAGGTTCCGGCAGGGAACCCGTAGATTCCCGAAGGGAATGCATAGATTCCCGCAGGGAATCCCATTGATTCCCGCAGGGAACCCATATATTCCCGAAAAGGAACCCATAGATTCCCGAAGGGCGCGCGCGCGCTGGAGCTCTGTATTGTCCACAATTGAAAAGCCGCCATGTTGGCCTGGAAACTAAACTAAACCCTCAACGGTGACCGAGCGGATTTCGGGTGACCCGCGCACGCGCGCGGATCCGGGTCACCCGCGCGCGCGGGTGACCATGGTCACCCTCGCGCGCGTTGGAGTATTGTATTGTCCACGATAGAAAAGTCTGCATGTAATTGCATAAACTGAATTTGAATTTTTTGTGGCTCTTCAAGAAGGCCGACGGTGACACGTGTCACTGAAAAGGCGCCCATGTTGCTTATGTCGAAGCGACCAATATAGGTTCCGGCGGGGAACCCATACATTCCCGAAGGGAATGCATTGATTCCCGCAGGGAATCCCACCAGCCCTCTGGGCGTAGGTGGTCTAGAGCAGATCCTCTTCCACCCCTCCCTCTTCCCCCTTGGGGAGGGGTTTACCCCTCCCCCTACCCCCTCCCCTGGACCTGGACGGGGGGGGCCGCGGGTAGTTAGAGCGTCCAAGATGGCCCAAGACGGCTCCAAGAGCGCCTCAGAGAACCCAAGATGAGCTCCAAGATGGCTCAAGATAGCGCAAGATCGCTCACGATGGCTCCTAAGATGGTTCCAAGAAGCCCAAAGACGGCCCCAAGATAACTCCAAGTGGCCAAACAGCTCCCCAAGGAGGCCCCGAAGAGGCCAAAATCGTCCCAAAACCTAAGGAAAATCAATGATTTTTGCTTTCTCGCCTTTTCGCTTCCGATGGCCATCCGAGGCCTGGAGATGGCTCCAAGATGGCCCAAGAGGGCCCCAAGAGAGCCCCAAAAGAGCCCCAAGACGGCCCCAAGAGCGCCCAAGAGCACTCCAAGAGCGTTCCAAGAGGGGTCCAAGAGGCGATTTTAGGGGCTTCCGAGGGGGGACGCTAATTAAACCCCCCCTCTTGTTTGATCGACTCCCTCCAAGATGGCCCCAAAAGCGCCCCGAAGGCTCCCCAGAGCGCCTCAAGAGGGTCCCAAGAGGCGCCCAAGATGCCCCAAGGCGCCCAAAAAGCCCTCCAAGAGGCCCTCAAAAGACCCCCAAGAAGCTCCTTCCCCTCCTCCTCCTCCTCCTCCGATTCTTCCTCCTTCTCCGTCCTCCTCCTCCTCCTCCTCCTCCTCCTCTTCCCCCTCCTCCTCCTCCTCCTCCTCCTCCGACGACGACGACGACGACGACTCCTCTTCCATCCTCCCCCTCTCGGGGTCTGTGACAGCTTCCCCCGCCCTTTGTTATTCTGCATGCTCCCCGACTTCCCTGATCACCTCAACTCCCCTGAGCATCGTTTCTGGATGGGCTGGTGGGGATACGCGAAGCGTCAACAATTCCATTGATTCCCGCAGGGAACCCATAAATTCCCAAAAGGGAGCCCATGGATTCCCGTAGGGCGCGCGCGCGCGAGCGTTGGAGTTCTGTATTGTCTACAATCGAAAAGCCGCCATGTTGGCCTGGAAACTAAAGTGAATCCTTAACGGTGACCGAGCGGATTTCGGGTGACCCGCGCGCGCGCGCGGGTCCTGGCCACCCGCGCGCGCGGGTGACCATGGTCACCCGCGCGCGAGCGCGCGCGCGCGCCCGCGCGCGCGTTGGAGCATTGCATTGTCCACAATGGAAAAATCCACATGTAATTGCAGAAACTGAATTTGAAATTTATGTGGCTTTATAAAGAGGCCGACGGCGACACGCGCCACCCGCACGCGCGGGTGAACATGGTCACCCGCGCGCGCGCGCGCGCGCGTTGGAGTTCTGCACTGTCCACAATGGAAAAGTCAACATGTAAGTCCAGAACCAGAACTAAAGATTCTGGTGGCTCTTTAAGGAGGCCGACGGCGACACGCGTCACCCGCACGCGCGGGTGACCATGGTCACCCGCGCGCGCGCGAGGAGTTCTGCATTGTCCACAATAGAAAACTCGCAATGTAATTCCAAAGAGTGGATTCAAAATTTCTGTGGCACTTAAAGAAGCTGACGGACGCTCCGACTTCTCTGTTGTGAACAATACATAACTCCCCGCGCGCGCGGGGAGTTATGCATTGCCCCCCTCCTCCTCCTCCGCCTCGCCGTCGCCGCCGTACACCAGATGCACATTACCGCATACCTTGCACCGCATTGCTTGAACCACATATTTTCTTCTACATAGCTTCCACCACGTAGTTTGTATAGCAGAGCTTCCAGCACACATTTTGCATCATGCAGTTTGCACCATATAGCTTGCACCTTGTAGCTTACATAATTGGCAGTGTGTTTTTGACCCCGGCCTTGTTTTCAGGACCCTGCCATACAATTCTTTCAGTGGTATTTCAGATTATGTTTCAGGGTTTTGTTTCACGTTCCGTTGCAGGTCTGTGGCCAGGATCCCGCGATAGACCATGCATGTAAGAGCCTGCGTGTATGCCTGTGCAAACACACACACACACACACATGCATGCATGAGCGCACGCGCGCGCGCGCGTATGCCTGTACGCGCGTGCGTGCGCGGGAGGGGGGATCAGGCGGGGGTCGCGCGCCCGCCCCCGCGGCGCCGCCACCCCGTTGCCCTGCCTCCGCGCCAGCGGACTCTCGCCCTCGCCCCTCGCCCTGCCCGACGACGACGGCGACGACGGCCGCGGCGACGACGACGGCGGCGACGGCGGCGACGACGTCGACGATGTCTCAGGCGAAAATGGCCGGACTACCCCAGCGCAGGGCATCTCGGAATCGAGAGTCGCAAGCCTGTCTCAAGCGAAAGTGGCCTGAACACCTGAGCTCAGGGCATCTCGGAACCTAGACTTGCGAGGACGTCGCAGGCGAAAGTGGCCAAACCACCATGGGGCACGGCACCTGGAAAAGCAGGCATGTGAGAATGTCTCGGGCGAAAGCGGCCTGACCACCTGAGCTCCGGGCATCTCGGAAGCCAGAGTTGCGAGGATGTCTCTGGCGAAAGTGGCCGGACCACCAGTGGGCAGGGCATCTAAGAGGTCAGAGTTGCGAGGGCGTCGCAGTCGACATTGGCCTTGACCACCTGCCCAGGGCATCTCATCTCGGAACCCAGAGTTGCGAGGATGTCTCCGGCGAAAGTTGCCCGAACACCATGGGGCAGGGCATCTCGGAGGTCAGAGTTCGGAGGACGTCTCAGGCGAAAGCGGCCGGACCACCTCAGCTCGGGGCATCTCGGAACCGAGAGTTACGAGGATGTCTCAAGTGAAAGTGGCCCGAACACTTGCGGTTAGGGCATCTCGGGACGCAGAGTTGCGAGGACGTCGCAGGCGAAAGTGGCTGGACCACCACGGGGCAGGGCAGCTCGGAATCCAGAGTTGCGAGGACGTCTCAAGCGACAGCGGCCTGAACAGCATTGGGCAGGGCATCTCCGAGGTCGTAGTTGCAAGAATGTCTGAGGCGAAAGTGCCGAGACCACTACGGGGCAGGGCATATCCGAGGTCAGCGTCGCGAGGATGTCTCAGGCTAGAGTGGCCTGAACACGCCAGAGCCCAGGGCACCCCAGAACCCAGAGTTGCGAGGATGTCTCAGGCGAAAGGGGCTGGACAACCAGGGGGCAGAGCACCTCCGAGGTCTGCCTTGCGAGGATCTCTCAAGCTAGAGGTGCCTGAACATCTCAGCTCAGGGCATCTCGGAACCAAGAGTTGCGAGGGTGTCTCAAGCGAAAGTGGCCGGACCCCCTCTGGGGCAGCGCACCTCCGAGATCAGAGTTGTGAGAATGTCTCAAGCGAAAATGGTCTGACCAACTCAGCTCAGGGCGTCTCGGAACCCAGAGTTGCGAGGATGTCTCAGGCGAAAGTGGCCGGACCATTATTGGGCAGGGCATCTCGGAATCCAGAGTTCCGAGGATGTCTGAGGCGAAGGTTTCCAGATCACCTCAAGTCAAAACATCTGGATCCCAGGGCTGCACGGATATCATCGGATGTCTCAAGTCCAGTCTCCCGAGGATATCTCACGCGAAACAGGCCCCCTCCTCTTCCTCCCCCTCCTCTTCCTTTTTCTCCGCCCCCTCCTCGCCTTCTCCCTCGATGTTATTCGCCAGCATGCAGCCCGAGACGCGGGTTGCGAAGGCCTGCTCCTCCCCGACCTCCTCCACATCCTCCTCCGGCCACCCCTCCCCTCCGCTCTCTCTCTCTCTCTCTCTCTCTCTCTCTCTCTCTCTCTCTCTCTCTCTCTCTCTCTCTCTCTCTCTCTCTCTCTCTATATATATATATATATCTCTCTCTCTCTCTCTCTCTCTCTCTCTCTCTCTCCTCTCTTCCCTCTCTTTCTCTCTCTCTCTCTCTCTCTCTCTCTCTTTCTCCTCCTCCACCTCCTCCTTGTCCCTGTCCTCCTCCTCCTCCTTCTCCTCCTCCTCCTCCTGAGCAGCGACGGTGCGAGATGCCCTGGGCAGGTGGTCTTTGCAATGCGCACACTAAGAGCGTTTTCCAGCGCGTCTTGGAATGCGCCGCCACGACTGCCAAGTCAGCCGCCTGCTCGTAAGTAAATCCAAGGCGAGCGAGAAAGGTCCAACTTAGACGACCGTCTCCGCAACGCATGACCCTCGCCCCTCCTCCTTCTCCTCCTCATCATTATCCTTCTCCCCCTCCTCCTGCGCCCCTCGCCCGGTCATAAGAGCTGAACGTATACGTTCAGCCCTTAGGGAGCCCGCAGCCTGCCGCAAACCCGCCCGCGACTCGACGACGCAACGCGCTCATCGACCATCCCCAGTAGTATTCAGCATCACCAACTCATCATCATAATAAAAAAGACCATCATCACCATCACCGTCATCACCGTCACCCACACGAAGGAAGCCATTACGAATAAGCCATCGTGAATAAGCCACGCGACTAAACCGTCGTGTATATAAATATATATGTTATATATATATATGTTAAAATAAATAATGAAAAGAAATATATATATATAACAAAAAACTATACTAGGCTACTAGGACAAACAAGGAGGCTATATTGTTTGCAAAGGGGCAAAGGAATGGATTCGGAGGCCGTACAATCCCATCCCATCCCATCCGCGCAAATCCGCCCGCGGCGCGCCAAGACCCCGCGCCGCGACCCACCTCCGACGTGCTCATTGTCATGATTGCGGTGGCGAAATGACCTGGACCAACCTAAACGTTGCTTTTCTTGGCATGGCAATCGTTTTTATGTTTGCCGTGCCGTGTTTGTACATACCATTTATCTTAAACGTGTGGTTAAGGTGCGTCTCATGTTTGAGTGTCATTCAGGCGCGCGTTTCTTTGTTCGTTTTGTTTGGTTGCGTTTCCAAGCTTGCAGTTGTGGAGTATGTGTGGGCAATCGATCCGTCCAAAATTGGTTCAGCGTTGTCCCGATGGCGATCGAGCCTGTGAGGCCCGGAGGTTGAGAGAATTCTGGACATTCAAACTGTCCAAAATTGGTACGGGCGCCGTGCTGGAATGTGCGCGGGCCGGTATGCGGGCGCCCCCCTCACAGGTGCTGTAGGTGGAGCTCCTTGTGGGGCATGATCCGTATGAGGGGTGTGCCGAAATCGGCGCGGGACCGCATGTGGGCGCCCTGACTGTTGCTGCGAGTGGAGCTCCTTGTGGGGCGCGATCTGCGTGAGAAGAGTGCTGGAATGAACGCGGGCCCGCGAGCGTGCGCCCTCATTGGTGCCGTAGGTGCTATGGGCTTAGAGCAGTTCCCCCCGAACCAACTTTGGACACTTTGCGTGTCCAACGTTGGTTCGTAATCTTTGGATGGGCCGGCAACGAAGGTAGGAGGCGAACGGGGAGGAAAGGAGGGATGAGAACGACGGGGGCGAGGATGCGGATAGGGACGATGATGAGGATAAGGACGAAGGAGGAGGAGGAGGCGAAGGAGTAGGAAGAGGAGGAAGTAATGAACTGAAGGAGGGTCGATAAGATGAGGTGGGTGACGGTGGAAGGGGGAGGCGTCAAGATTTGGAGGGGATGAGGATTGGAGGAAGTGGAGGAGTGAGGTCAGGTCAGTGGAGGGGTGAGTATGGGGAACAGAGGAGGAGAAAGGGAGAGAAAGAAGGTAACTTTGTGAGGAAATGGCGAAGAGGAGTAATGTGGAAGCCTCGCGGGCGTCCTCACAGGTGCCAGAAATGAAGCTCTCTTCTGGGCACGATCCTTGTGAGGGATGTGCTGACATCGGCGCGGGCCCACTTGAGGGCGCCCTTGCTGGCGCCGTAGGTGTCTGAATGGACGCAGGCCCGCGTCCAGCACTAATATTTTGTTCACAGCCCTCCGCGAGGGGTGGTTCTCGTTTTGAATAGAGCACTGTGGTCGCCACTCCTTCCCGCCTCTTCCTCCTTCCTTTTCTTCCCAACGCTCCGTGTTGGGATTTCGTTTTTCCCAACACTCCGTGTTGGGTTCTCGTTTTAAATAGAACACTGTGGTCTCCGTCCTCTCCTTCCCCCTCCTCGTAGCCCCTCCTCCCCCCTCCTCCTCCTTCTCCTCCTCCTCCTCCTCGTCCTCGTCGTCCTACTAATCCTGCGAGCTGTGCAACTGTCGCCGCTTTCGTGGCCTCCCAGGGGGTCCAGCGGAGTGGAGTGGTAACCAGACCCCGTCGAGACCTTTGCGGTTCCCTGGGAGGCTGCGAACTGTGCAATTGTCGTCAATGTCGTGGCCTCCTGGGGGTCTCAGCGGAGTGGGGTGGTAAATGGACCCGTCGAGACCTCGCCGCTCCCTAGGGGGGCTGCGAGCTGTGCAACCGTCGCCACTTTCGTGGCCTCCTAGGGGTCCAGCGGAGTGGGATGGTAAACGACCCCGTCGAGACCTCGCGGTTCCCTGGGGGGCTGCGAACTGTGCAATTGTCGTCGATGTCGTGGCCTCCTGGGGGTCTCAGCGGAGTGGGGTGGTAAATGGACCCGTCGAGACCTCGCCGCTCCCTAGGGGGGCTGCGAGCTGTGCAACCGTCGCCACTTTCGTGGCCTCCTAGGGGTCCAGCGGAGTGGGATGGTAAACGACCCCGTCGAGACCTCGCGGCTCCCTCGGGGGCTGCGAACTGTGCAATTGTCGCCACTTTCTTTGTGGCCTGGGGGTCCAGCGGAGTGGGATGGTAACCAGACCACGTCGCCAGGACCCACTTGTCGTCGCTCCCCCAGTAGAACACGCAGGAGACGGTGGCCTCGTCCACGGCCTCGTCGTCCGCCTCCTCGTAGCCGATGTTCATGTTCCCGTTGCCGCTGCCCCCACTCTGGTATCTGGAGGGGCAATTCACAGCTTTGTGTCCCTGCTGCCGACAGAAGAGGCACTTCATGCCAGCGCCGCGGCCCTGCTGTGGTCGCCCAGGTCGATCGCGCCCCTGGCCGGCTGGGGCTCTCGGGGGAGACGGCGCAGCCTTGTCGCCACGGCCTCGGCCCTTGGGCCCCCCCCGCGCGCCCTTGCCTGCGCCATTCCGGGCCGGAGGCAACGCGGCCAGGCCCACGACCGGGTAGTAGCCACGGGCCCTGGAGACGTCGCTGAGCAGCTTCCTGGCCTGCTCCCAGGTGCGGGTCGCGGCATCCGCCTCCTGCGCGGCCAGGGCCTCGTGCTCCTCCAGCGCCGCGACGTCCTCCTCGTCTGCCTGCGCGTACTCGTCCGGCGGCAAGTCGTGGTCGGTTCCCTGCTCGTCGTAGATCTGCAAGTGGGCCTCATCCGTGTAGTGGGCCGCGCGGTGATTGTTCTGCTTCGTCTTCTTGTCTCGCACGGCCAGGTCGTTCTCAGCCCACGCGTCACGCAGGCGTCTCCTCACATTCTCGAGCTTCCTGTCTCCCGTGATTGTGCTGCTCACCACGGCTCTCTCCGAAGGGTCCAAATTGCTGTTGCGCCAGAGGATGACGCCCCGCACGGCACTGGGCAAGATATCTCCAACGTCAGGCACCAGCAGCTTGCATGCCCGCTGTAGTTGGTCGTAGGTTTCCTCATCCGTCTCGATCCACTGTGCCATGCTCTGTCCCAGACGCCGTGCAATTGCACTCTGACCCAGGCCTGCGTAGAAGTACGCGTCTGTCTTCTCGCCGATGTCGGACACCACTTGCGTTCCCAACTCCTTCCTGAAGGCCTCCATCAGGTTGTTGGGGCCGTCCACTGTGGCAATCGACTTCGGCTCGAGCGGGGTTCCGTCCATGCCGAGGCCAGCTTCCCGAGGAAGTCGAAGGGCGAAGCGCCGCTGGGCAGACCCCTGCGGCAGCGCGGCCACTAGCCTGGGTCCCAGCAGCGGCCTCACCTCTTTTACCAATGTCAGTGCAGATGTGATGTCTGCACTCTCTTGCTCACCGGTCACGGCGACGCACTGTACTCACAGTCCCCTAGCTACGACCGTAGCATGCTCCAAAATGGCTGCATGTATAACGCTATGCACAACACGCGAACATAGCAAAGACGAGATAAACTCTCTACATTCTCTGCGCGCCCATCGTGTCTTACATGATTCACAGAACTCCCGCGGCTCCGCAGGCCCGCCGATCCCCGCCCGGCTGGGGCGGCGGCATTCTTCGCCAGCTGCCTCGTGTTCTGCACGCCCGCGACCGCGTGCTTCGACAGCCTGCTCGACCGAGGCGCACCCCGCCGGGCGACGGCCGCCGCTCGCCGCTCGTCGTGGGCGCCACCCGTCGCCATCGCCCCCTGAGGTCCGTCCTGGGGAAGAAAATGTGTCCGCAGCGGGCGAACTTGCCCTGTTTCGGGCCCTGGGGCCCTCACAGATCGATCCCGCCCGAGAAAGGCCTCAGGAAGATGGGGCCAGGGCTCCAAACGAGATTTTTACTATGCTGCAATTTGATGCCGGATCTCAGGAGCGCTGCTCGCCGCCGTCGCCGATCGCCGCTTGCACCGGCTTGCCGCTCGCCGCTCGCCGCTGGGGCTGGAGGCAGACCCAGGCCTCCTCTAGGCGGACAAGAAATCACGGCGGAGGGTCTCTGCCCAATTTCGGGCTCTGGGGAGCCCTGGCCACGCCCAGGTGCCGTCGAGTAACGACTTGGGATGAAACGCTGGTCCCGGGAAAAAAAGGTTCATCTCTGAGGGTCCACGTTATAAAAAAACACGACGTCGGAGACCTGGGAAGCTCAGGTCGGCTTACGCAGAAGTCACCTGTACAGCTCCACCATCCTGGGCCCTGGCTATCCTGGAGTTCGTCTAGAGAGGCAGAGACGGAAACGTGGGCGGCGACTAGCCAGTCGCCGCTGCCGCGTTGCGGCTAGCTGGATAATCTACGCACCATTTCCCATTCTCCATTTCCCTTCTCTCTTTCTCCTCTTTCTTCACTCCTCCTCAAGCTCATCCATTTCATCGTCATCTTCATCCTCATCCTCCCCTCCTCATCCTCCTCCTCCTGCTCCTCCTCCTCCCCCTCTTCCTCCTCCTCCTCCTCCTCCTTATCATCATCATCATCATCATCATCATCATCATCATCATCATCATCATCATCATCATCATCATCATCGTCATCATCATCATCATCATCATCATCAGCAGCAGCAGCGGCAGCACCAGGATCATCATCATCATCATCATCATCATCATCACCATCATCATCATCATCATCATCATCATCATCATCACCATCACCATGAGAATCATAATCAGCATCATCAGCATCGTCATCATCATCATCATCACCACCACCACCACCATCATCATCCGCAGCATCATCCTCTCATCATCATATCATCAGATTGGGCCATTCACCAGTCATCAATCGCCATTCATCCCCAAGCACTCATCATCATCATCATCATCATCATCACCATCATTACCATCATCATCAGCATCAACCATCATCATTAATCATCATGATCATCCTCAACATCATCATCAGAACCATCATCCTCGTCAGCAGCATCAACGTCATCTCTTCATCACCATCGCTGACCATTCACCAGTCATCACTCACCATTGATTCTCAATCATTCATCACCATCATCAATCACCATCATCATCGTCATCATCATCACTATCATCACATGCATAATCATTACCACCATCAGGACCAGAATCACCATCATAATCAGAACCAGCGTTTGCATCAGCACCATCATCATCATCATCATCAGCAGCAGCAGCAGCAGTATCATCATCAGCATCATCATATGTCCACCACCACCGTCATCAGCGGATCATCGGCATCATCATCATCATCTTCGTCATCATCATCAGAATAATCATCAGCATCATCTACTACCTCAACATCATCAGCGGTTCACCACCACCACCGTCATCACCATCAGAATCATGATCATCAGCACCAGCATCATCGTAGTATCTCCATCACCACCACCAGCATTATCATCATCATCATCACCATCACTACCATCAACAACAACAATAATTTTACTACCGTTCGCTCTCATCTGATCGCGTGCCATTCAACACGTATGCCCCAAACCCTCGGTACCCGTCCTCTTCGTCTTTGATCATACCCCCTTGGGAGTATATCTTCCTTACCTGCCACGTACATTCAGTGCAGCCCCTAAGACAGGGGAAGAGGGGACGGATGAAAGGGGAAGGGAGAAGGATTGAGCACAAGAGAAATTAGCTGGACGGGGGCTAGGAGCAGAAACACGTGGCAGAACCAGACAAGATCGGGCGGGCAAACCCTAGCGGGCGGGTCGGAAGGCGGGCCCAAGAGGCTAGATCGAGCAGGCGAGTTGCTGAAACGTGAGTCCTGCATGAATCCAGAAGAGGTCTCGAGCGATAGTGCGATTCCCAAGTAAATCGCTAGGAAATACAAAGCGAGAGCGTGATTTCTGAGTGTCGACGGCGCCGCGTCTGAATAAAGTGCGGGGAACTCCCACGCGAGAACTCGATTTAGAAATGCACGTCTTCCTTAAGAAAATCAATGATTTTGGCCTCGTGGGGCCCTCTTGGGACGCCTCGTGGGGGTCGCGTTGCGTTGTCCGCGTTTGGGCTGCCAGCTTTCCAGAACCCCGCGTTGTCCTTGCGTGGACCGCTCGTTGTCCACGCGTTGCCGCCCGTCCCTGTGCCCTGGTTGCAAGAACTTATTACGCCGCAGCTCTCTGTTGGGAGCTTTGGTCTTACCAGCTCGATTACGTCACCGCTCGCTCTTGGGAGCCGCGGTGCTAAGAGCCTTTGGGAGTATTTTGGGCCTCTTGGGGAGCTCTTGGGGAGCCTCTTGGGTGCCCCTTGGGGACCTTTTGGGGCTTTTCGGGGGCCTCTGGGGGCCTCCTGGGAGCTTCTGGGCTGCGGGGGTGAAGGGACCAGGCTGCCTTTGGCCGTCTTTGGGCTCTCTTGGGGGCCTCTTGGGGCCTTCTTGGGGCCGTCCTGGGGCCGTCTTGGGCAGTCTTGGCGCCTCTTGGGCCGTCTTGGCGCCCTCTTGGGCCGGTTTTGGGCCCTCTTGGGGGCCTCTTGGGCCTTCTTGGGGCGCTCTTGGGTGCGTCTTGGACAGTCTTGGATGCCTCTTGGCCCGTTTTGGCGCCCTCTTGGGCTATTTGGGGGGCCTCTTGGGAACATCTTGGGCCGTCTTGGGGCGGTCTTGGGGGCCTCTTGGACCGTCTTCAACGCCATGAAAGGCGAAAAGCCGTATATGCTAGAAATGCACGTTTTCCTTCAGAAAATCAATGATTTTGGCCTCTTGGGGCCCTCTTGGGACGCCTCGTGGGCGCCTCCTGGGGCGTCGTGGAGGCCTCTTGGGACGTCTTGGGGCCGCCTTGGGCGGTCTTGGGCTCTCTTGGAGCGCTCTTGGGCCGTCTTGGGCGCTTCTTGGGCAGTCTTTGGCCGTCTTGGGCGCCGTCTTGGGCGCCGTCTTGGCCGCTTCCTGGGCTGTCTTAGGCGCCTAAGACGGCCCAAGAAGCGCCCAAGAAGCGTTCTCCGATGATGTCTCGAGCGAAACGCTGTTTTTAAGCCCCGAAGGCCGTCCTACTCGATAAAAAACGAGGCGGGAGGGCAATGTTGGCCGTCTTTGGGCTCTCTTGGGGGCCTCTTGGGGCCTTCTTGGGGCCGTCCTGGGGCCGTCTTGGGCCGTCTTGGCGCCTCTTGGGCCGTCTTGGCGCCCTCTTGGGCCGTTTTTGGGCCCTCTTGGGGGCCTCTTGGGCCTTCTTGGGGCGCTCTTGGGGGCCTCTTGGACAGTCTTGGGCGCCTCTTGGCCCGTCTTGGCGCCCTCTTGGGCTATTTTGGGGCCTCTTGGGAACATCTTGGGCCGTCTTGGGGCGGTCTTGGGGGCCTCTTGGACCGTCTTCAACGCCATGAAAGGCGAAAAGCCGTATATGCTAGAAATGCACGTTTTCCTTCAGAAAATCAATGATTTGGCCTCGTGGGGCCCTCTTGGGACGCCTCGTGGGCGCCTCCTGGGGCGTCGTGGAGGCCTCTTGGGACGTCTTGGGGCCGCCTTGGGCGGTCTTGGGCTCTCTTGGAGCGCTCTTGGGCCGTCTTGGGCACTTCTTGGGCCGTCTTGGGCCGTCTTGGGCGCCGTCTTGGCCGCTTCCTGGGCTGTCTTAGGCGCCTAAGACCGTCCTACTCGATAAAAAACGAGGCGGGAGGGCAATTAGATCCGGGTCCGGTGATGCCAACCCCCTCGAACTCCCCCAAGTCAAATTTCTTCCGACTAACGGACCGCACGCTAACGCGCGCTTTCCGTCATCCGGGTCTGGCGATGCCACCCCCCTCGAACTCCCCCAAGTCCAATTTCTTCCGACTAACGGACCGCACGCTAACGCGCGCTTTCCGTCACCCGCCCGGGAGCCGCTTCACTCGAAAAAATACGAGGGAAACGGGCTATTAGACCAGGCGTCTGCGCCTCGCACCCCCCCCGGGCCCCCCCCTGGACCCCCCCCTAGAAGGGCTTCGCCCCCTACTCAACGTCACTCGCTCGTACCTCACTCTTTCCGTCATCCGGGCCTGGCGATGCCACCCCCCTCGAACTCCCCCAAGTCCAATTTCTTCCGACTAACGGACCGCACGCTAACGCGCGCTTTCCGTCATCCGCCGCCCCCTGTCGATTCATCGCAGGGATGCCTGGCGTGCCGAATCCTCTCGGTTTTGGTTTTGGTTCTTCCGGCCCGTCCCGCCGGCCAATCGGAAGGCGCAGAATTCCCCAATGTCCTGCCCAAGACGGCTCCAAAAACAGCCGTTTCGCTCTGGACGTCCTCAAAAAATCGCGAAGATGGCCCAAGATAGCCTCCAAGTCCGCCCAAGATGATCCAAGACGGCCTCCAAGACGGCCCAAGAGAGTCCAAGACGGCCAAGACGGCCCAAGAGGCCCCCCAGAGGCCTCCCAGACGGCCCAAGAGGCCTCCAAGAGGTCCTCCAGGAGGGCACGACGAGGCCAAAATCATTGGTGTTCCTTAGGTTTTTGAAGAATGTTGGCATTTGCGCCTTTTCGGCTTTCCGACGGCTCAAGACGGCCCAAGAAGCCCCCAAGATCGCCCAAGAGGCCCCCAAGAGGGCCCCATGACGGCCCAAGTGGCCTCCAAGATGGCCCCAAGAGGGCCCCAAGAGGGCCCCAAGAGGCCTCCAACACGCCCAAGATGGCCTCAAAGACGCCCAAGACGGCCTCCAAGAAGGCCCTGGAGCATTCCAAGAGGGCCCCAAGTCGGCCCATAGAGGCCCCCCCAACGGCTTCCGACGGCGTCAGACGTGCCAGGAACCCACCAAGATGGCCGAAGTTGGCTCGAAGCTGGCCCAAGACGGCCCAAGAGGCCCCCAAGAGGGCCTCCAGGAAGGCCAGAAGAGGCCAAAAACATTGATTTTTCTGAGGTTTCTGACGGATTCTGACATTTCCTTCTTTTCGGCCTTCCTACGGCCCGAGACGGCCCAAGAGCCCCCAAAGATCGCCGAAAGCTTGCCCAAGAGGCCTCCAAGACGGCCAAGATGACCTTCAAGATGCCCACGTGTTCCCCGAAGGCTTTCCAAACCGATTCGGGGAACACATGGTCCGATGGCTTGGCAGGTCTGGCCTCAACGTTCGGCCACATAGGCGCTTCCACAAAGGCAGGGGGCGGCGGTGATTCGCCGTAGGCGTCTTCGATCCGCCGCCCCTTGTGGTCTTGTCACAGGGGTGCCCGGCGTGCTGAACCCTATAATGTTTGGTTTGGGTTCTTTTTCCAAAAGAGCTCCCTCCGGGGCTTCGGCCCGTCCCGCTGGCCACCCGGGAGGCCGCATAAACGACCTCAACGTGCACAAAAGAATCTCCAAGACGGCTCAAGATGGCTTCTAAGATGGCCACGTTGGCCCAGGATGGCCTCCAGGATGGTCCAAGATGGTCCAAATTGCCTCCGAGTCCGCCGAAGAAGCTACCAAAACGGCACCAAGATGCCTCCGAGTCCGCCCAAGAAGCCTCCAACATGGCCCAAGACGGCCCAAGAGGCCCCCGAGACGCCCCCAAGACGTCCTCCAGGAGGGCCCGAAGAGGCCAAAACCATCGGTGTTCCTGTGTGTTTTGAAAAATTGTGGTAATTGCTCCTTTTCGGCCAAGACGGCCCAAGAGGCCTCCAAGACGCCCAAGATGGCCTCCAAGACGGCCCTGGAGCACCCCAAGGGGGCCCCAAGTCGGCCCAGAGAGGCCCCCAAGACAGCTCCCGACGGCGTCAGACGGGCCAAGAACCCACCAAGACAGCGCAAGATGGCTCCAAGATGGCCCCAGACAGCCCAAGAGGCCCCCAAGAGGTATCCAAGACGGCCCAAGAGGCCTCCAAGACGGCCTCCAGGAAGGCCCGCCGAGGCCAAAAAACATTGATTGTCCGTAGGTTATTGAAAGATGTTGGCATGTCCTTCTTTTCGGCCTTCCGACGGCCCGAGACGGCCCAAGAGCCTCCAAAAATCGCCCCAAGATCGCCCAAGAGGCATCCACGATGGCCCCAGAACGGCCCAAGGGACCCCCAAGACTGCCCCAAGAGGGAATACAGCCCAAGAGGCCTCCAAGACGCCCAAGATGGCCTCCAAGACGGCCCTGGAGCACCCCAAGGGGGCCCCAAGTCGGCCCAGAAAGGTTCCCAAAAACGGCTCCCGACGGCGTCATACGGGCCAGGAGCCCACCAAGACTGCCCAAGATGGCTCCAAGATGGCCCCAGGCAGCCCAAGAGGCCCCCAAGAGGTCTCCAAGACGGCCCAAGAGGCCTCCAAGACGGCCTCCAGGAAGGCCCGCTAATGCCAAAACCAATGATTTCCCGTAGGTGTTTGAAAGATGTTGGCATTTGCGTCGTGTCGGCCTTCCGACGGCCCGAGACGGCCCAAGAGCCCCCAAAGATCGCTCCAAGATCGCCCAAGAGGCCTCCAAGATGGCCCCAGAACGGCCCAAGAGGCCCCCAAGACGGCCCAAGAGGCCTCCAAGACGCCCAAGATGGCATCCAAGACGGCCCTGGAGCACCCCAAGAGGGCCCAAGTCGGCCCAGCGAGACCCCCAAGACGGCGTCCGACGGCAATGCCCTAAGACGGCCAAAGAAACCCTCGAGAAGCCCCCAAAAGGCCCCCAAGAGACCCAAGGAGGCCCCCAAGATGCCTCCAAGAGGCTCCCACGAAAACTCCAAGGAGGCCCCAAGAGTGCCCCCAGAGGTTCCCAAGATGCCCCCTCCTCCTCCTGTTCCTCCTCCTCCTCCTCCTCCTCCTCCTCCTCCTCCTGATCTTGCACGACGGCTGGGGGGACACATGGTCAGATTGCTTGGCAGAGCTCTTGCCACAACGCACGGCCACATGGGCGATTCCATAAGGCAGGGGGCGGCGGCGATTCGCCGTAGGCGTCTTCGATATCACTGCACACCCCACTGGACTGTATAATCATACCGTCTTGCATTCCTGTCTAGGCGCTAGAAGGTTGCAAGCCAATTCCACTTCAAAACGGGGCTCTCGCCTGAATGGCAGGCCCATAAGGTGATGATGTTTCAAACGGGCGATTCGTGCGGTAGGAAACGAGGCTTGTAGGGATTTACGGGGAGGGGACTTGGAACGAGAGGGTTGCCTTATAGATAACTCATTCCTGCCTCACCCCCAGACGTGTCGGTGAGGCGGGCTGGGCGTTTGGCCTGAGACTTCCTCGCCGGGTATGATCCTGAAGCTTCAACTTTCGCAGTATTTGTACTGATGGGGGGCGGAGGGTTTTGAAAATGGGGGCTCTCGCTCCAGCGCCGCGCACATTCGCTGCAATACCATACAAAGGCTACAGAGATGCAGGGCGAGCGGTTCTCTAAATGGGGCACTCTCCTGAGCGCCGCGCACAGTCGTCATGAAAGCGTGTAACAGTTACACGGATGGAGGGCAGCTCTTCTCAAACATGTGGCTCTCACCTTACCGCCGCGTACAGGCATCCTAAAAGCTTGTAACCGTTACCGGGATGGACTTGAAAAGGTTTTTAAGTTGGGACTCTCTTCTTAGCGCCGCCCGCATTCGTCTTTTACTGCTGAAAGCCCGTTTCGAAATGGCTCTCTCGCTTGCGACACCTGAAGATTCAAAGCCAGAAACTTGAACAGATGTAGCAGCTGCAGGGATGGAGGGCGGTCCCCTTTCACAATCAGGCTTTCGCTTGGGACTTCCTCGACAGTCATGGCCGAAGTGTAAATCGACGCATGCAACAGTTAGACGGATGGGGGGCGGACATTCTTAAGAGCAGAGATAGCACTGCGCACCCCGCTAGACTGTAGAATAATACATTATCGTATTCCTGATTAGGCGCTGGGATGCAAAGCAGTTCCATTTCAAACTGGGGCTCTCGCCTGACTGGCAGGCCCACGTGTTTCTTTCTTGCAGTAGCAAAGACGGCCTGCAGGCATTTACTTGCGAGGAGAGGGCTAGGGACGGGAGGGTGCATTGCAGCATCGCTGACGCATCTTGGGTTTACTCTGGTCCTTATTCTCATCCTCCCTCCTCGCTCCCCCTTACCCACTCCTCCCCAGACATCCGCCGTCGCGAGTGTTCACAAAATTACACCCCATGGGTCTGGACACCTTTCCTCGGACCGGCTTTTCATCCCGAATCGTTTTTGATGGCCCTGGGTCCCGGCGAGGACCCCAAAGGCGAATTGGACAAAAACCCTCCGTCGTGATTTTTCTACGACGAGAGGATGTCAGGACCCCTCCCTCCCTCCTCGCTCAACTTCCTCACTCCTGGCGGCGCCCACAAGGGGTGGCGCGCGGGTGGGCTTCTCAAAGGGCAGCGGCCTTCTCAAAGGCCCCAGAAGCTTCTGAGAGGTCCTCTTCGAAGCCCCTCCACCCGCTTCGAAGGCCGCCCCCCTCGCGCCACCCCCTTTTGGGCGCCGCCAACACTCCTTGTTTCGTTTCGCGTGACGGACAGAGCTTCATGAAGCTGCCCCTGATGCTGTACGCCTGCAACATGTGACAAGTGCTACCCAAAAACAGCGTGCTGCGAGAGCAAAGATGATAGAACAGGCAACAACAAGGGCGCGACAACACTCCTCCCTCCCTCCCTCCCTTCCTCCCTCCTCAAGGTCCGACGTCACGAAGCAAGTGCAACATCGCAGAAAAACTCCACCAAAGCCCTGGACCCAATCTTTCTGAGGCATCTTTCGAACCGGATCGATCTGTGAGGGTCCCGCGGCAAGAAACGAAGCACAATAGCCCGTCGTGAAAAAAAATGCGACGCCAGGATCTCAGGGCTCCTCGCTCCCACCCTAGAGGCCTCCCGGATGGGGTCCGAGCAGATGGGGTCGGAGGAACGCGCCGCATCGCCGATGCATCAGCGATACATCAACGACACGTCGGCGACATCGGCGACGCATCGGCGCCGTCGGCCGGTCGGCGTGAAGTACATCGGGCTCCACATCGAGCCGCATCGCCGATGCATCGGCGATGCGGCGCGATCCTCCGACCCCGTCTGCTCGGACCACACCTGGAAGGCTCAGAGCCACGGCCCGCCACCACGCGCCAGAGTGCCCCCCCCAGGAGTGCCTGTCCGCGCTCCGGGCCGTACGGCCGAAGCGGTCGATCCAGCCCGGGATGCGCCCGACGCCGAGCGCCTCGGGACGCGCCGCTCGCCGCCGCCGGCCGTCGCCGCCGCCCGTCGTCGCTGCTCGTCGTCGCCGCCGTCGCTCGTCGTCGCCGCCACCGTCGCCGCTCGTCGTTCGCAGCGCCTCGGGCCGCGCCGCCGCTCGCCGCCGCCGCTCGTCGTCGCCGCTCGTCGTCCCCAGACACCCTCGCGTCACGACAAAAACGCGACGGGCAGTTTTCGCTGCTTTCGGCCTCTGGGGGCCCTCGAAGCCCCGGGGCCGTCAACGGGCAGGGAAGCCAGCCCTTGAAAAAGCGCGGCGGAGGGTGTCGCCACCGCTCGTCGTCGACGGCTTTGAAAATCGATCGAGGGCTTCGGCAGTGTCTCACCGCTTTGGGGCTTCCGCGAGGCTCCTCGTGGCCACGGCTGGGTTCCCCTCAGGATTCTGGCCAGGAGACGTCGGGGGCTCGATTTTGACTTCCCGACCCTACTCGCCGCCGTCTCGTCGGCGTCGTTCGTTGCTCCTGAAGCAAGGGTTCCATGATCGAACACAAAAAATCCTGCAGCCACCGTGCGACAGAAAGCGTGCACCTCTTGGCGGCGCGCGCAAGGGGGTGGCGCGAGAGGGAAGAAGACGGGGGGCTTCTGATAAGACGAGGCCAGGGCCGAGACAAAATCGGACCGGGACAGATCGAGGATCTCTGAGATCTGGCGGCTCTGGAAGATACATCGGGCGCCGCCACTGTTCCAGAGTTCGGAGTGCTCTGACAGCGCTCCAGAGCGCTTTGGAACGATGTATTCTGGTCCTGGCCCCGCCCGGTCTCAGACGGCAGGGGCCTTCCTACAGATCTCGGCACAATGACCTAACCAGGCAACGTTGACGTCGCGCCGCGGGGAGCTTGCCCCCGCCCCCCTAAAGTTGAAGCCAGCCCGTCGCGGTGCGCGGGCGGGGAGGCATTCAGACAAGAGCCCAGCGCGCCCGTCAACCTTGAAGGGACCGCGCAAGAAAGAGTACCCAAAAGGGTAGGCCTCTCCATTATAATAAAGGGGCTGCTCATCGATGACGCATCGCCAGAAGCCACCCGGCGGCGTTGTGTTCATTGCGACGAGACTTGCGGAAGGGAGAGGAGGCTTCTGCGTAGGCTTCCTGGAGGCTGGGAGGGCTTCTAGGAAGCCTCCTGCCTTCGCTGAGAAGAGCTCCCCGCCTTCCTAGAAGGCCGCCCCCCTCGCCTCACCCCCCTTCGCACGCCGGCTGAACATCGGCGACGAAGGAACTAGGGCACGACGTCCCCATTCAACGAGGGCCCGAAAGCACAGCGACGCGGCCACCTTGCCGCAGACCTGAGCGACGTCAAAAAGGTCTCGCCACAGCCTGTTTTTGGAAGCCTTCGGCCTCTGGAGACCGTCTTTTGGCAATCGGGACCCTCGAACAAAAAAAATGGCCCGGGGGAAAAAGCCCGCCCTGGGAGAGGGGGAGGGCAGACCGCAAGGGGCAGGGAGTGTAGGAGACCCGGCCCGAGGCCCCCGGGGGCCTGGGCGAATTCGTTTGCAAAGTCTAGGCAGTTCCGGTGGATCAGGTCGTACTCCGGTCCTCCCGCGCGCCGCAGGCAGGGGGTCGGACCGCGAGCGGGGCGCGTGTGGGCTCGAGGGCGGAGGGGGAAGGAAAGTTAGATGCTCGTTCTGAGGACCTTCCTGGAGCCGCTCGCTCCACTGATGCGTCGATGCTACGTCGAGCGTCCGTCGACTTGAGTCGAACTTGAGTCGAACTAGATTCGAACTTGAGTCAAACTGGCAGATCTGTGAGGTGGGCAGGAAGGTTGCCAAAACGAGCATTTAAAGAAGAGAAGCGCGCAGTCGCAGCGGCAGAGGAGGCAGAGGCGGAGGCGGGCATGAGATTCAGCTGAGAAGCAGAAGGAGAAGAAAGCGACAGGCAGAACCTGGGGCAGGGAGAAGCCCTCGACAAGGGAAGGAAAGCCGGGGGTGGAGGCGACTGGCACCAGCCTGCCACGTTGTACAGTATCTGATGCACCTGCTCCCAACCCACAGTGCAGCCGCGCCGCCAGGAAGGGGACAGGCTGGCTGTTTCGAGCATCCCTCTCTTTCATCACTCCCTTCCCTCCCATCGTCCCCTCCTCTATCACTTCCCTCCCACTCCCCACCCTCTCCCCAGGCAGGAGCCCTGGAACCCTGGGGAGAAGCCCCAAACCCAATCATTCTGCAGCATTCTCCAAGCTGGATCGATCCGTGAGGGTCCCAGGGTCCCATCCTCCCTCCCTCCCTCCTTCTGTCAATCCTCCCTCCCTCCCTCCCTCCCTCCCTTCCCCAGTCCCTGCCAATCTCCTTGGCGAAGACAGCAGCAGTCTGCAGACGGGCAGCGCTTCATCCGCGTCGTAGCACTGCGCGATACGGCCGATCGCTGAACCGGGGTAGTGCCCCTAGACTGCCGCAGGACCGCTTCAAGATGGCACCGAGATGGCTCAATATGTCCAGCATGTTCTTATCTCGAAGGATCCATCCTCGATCAGCTTGACCCATGCTTCCTGTTCAAGCGCCCCCAGCCCTCTTGCCCCCTTTCGAAAAACAAGGCCGACCACGGCGACAACGCAGCCGAAAACCGACCGACCCGACAGCAAAACGGAAACCGACGGAAACCGACGGACAGAAAGCGGTCTACAAGGCCGCAGCTGCGCAGAAGTGGCGCAGCAAACCGACCAGACCGAACCGACCGAACGCAATCGAGGTCGACGCAGCCGATCCGACCGAACCGCGGACGCACCTGAGTCCCTCGATGGTCCATCCTCCCCCATCCTTTCCCTCCTCCCCCCTCTGGCCACATCCCTCGCCCCCTCCCCCTCCCCTCCTTGATCCCTTGCCCTCCTGCGCGGACATCCTCCTGCTCCTCCTCCTCCTCCTCCTCCTCCTCCTCCTCCTCCTCCTCCTCCAGCTCCGACCGCGGCCATGGCGGGCCCGTCGGTTCTCAAGGGGCGGCCCTGAGCAATTCCGCCCGATCAGTTCCTCCCCGAGCCGGCTTCGTGCTAGCTGGCCAGGGGGATACGGCTCGGGCAGGGGCGGGTGGCGCCACGACGCACATGCCACTTCCGCCACCACTTGCCCGAGCCTCCTCCTTTCCTCCTCCTCCTCCTCCTCCTCCTCCTCCTCCTCCTCCTCCTCCTCCTCCGCCTCCTCCTCATCCTCCTCCTCCTCCTCCTCAGCAGCAGCAGCAGCATTCTCCGTTTATTTTCCGTCTGGAAAAACTCCCCGTGGTCACACCCCGAGATCAGTCGGAAGGGCGGCCCGGGCGTTTCGCCTGAAGTTCTTTACCATGTGTGGTCATGGAGCCTGAAAATTGGCACAGTTTCACAGGTAGAGGGCGGGCCGCTTCCAAAATGTCGTTCTCGCCTGAGCGCCGCGCACACTCGTCATACAAATTTGCATGAACTTCACGGATTGAGGGCGGTTCCGTTTCAAAATGTGGCGCTCGCCTCTGCGCCGCGCACATTCGCCCTAAACATTTGCAAGAGTCTCACAGATCCCATGGCTAGTACCAGAATTGTTTTAGAATGATTCAGGCTTGTCAAGGCGCGACAACTACGTTGATTCGCGTTGTTGAAGTCACAGGAATGGTGTTCTGGCAAGATTCAGGACCGTCAAGACGCAACAGTCAAGTTGATCCGTGGCATTGGAACCTCAAGAATGGTGCTTTGGCACGTCAGGATCGTCAAACGGTTATCTCCCAGCGGGCGTGTGCCATGACTGTTGCACAAAGAGGAAGGGGGAGGGTCGGAGGGAAGTGCCGTGCCGAAGTAAAAGGGGTCGGGGCGGAGGGGCGCACTGGCTTGTGAATGGGTGGGTGAGTGTGGGGGGGGGGCGTAATAAAGGGGACGGGGCGGAGTGGCGGGGGGTGCGGAGGCAGGCGCGTGGGGCGCGCGGGGAGGGGCGGAGTATGCCGTGCCGAAAAAAAAGTGGTCGGGGACGGAGAGGGGTGTGCCGTGCCGAATATGGCTGGTGGGTGGGGGGGATGCGGAGGGGGTGTGCCGAGCTGGCGATCGGGAGCGGAGGGGGCGCGCTGGCTGGTCCGTGGGGGGGATGCAGGGGGAGGCCGTGCCGAAATAAAAGGATCGGGGCGGAGGGGCGCGCTGGCTGGTGGGCGGGGGGATGCGGAGGGGGTGTGCCGTGCCGAAATACAATGGTCTGGGCGGAGGGGCGTGCCGTGCCGAAATAAGAGGGTCGAGGCGGAGGGGCGCGCTGGCTGGCGGGCGGGGGGGGGGATGCGGAGGGGGGCGCGTGCCGTGCCGAAATTAAGAAGTCGGGGCAGAGAGGGGTGCCGTGCTGAAATAAAGGTGTCGGGCCGGAGGGCGCGCTGGCTGATGGGTGGGGGAGGATGCGGACGGGGTGCGCCGTGCCGAAATGAAGGGGTCGGGGCGGAGGGGTGCGCCGTGCCGAAATGAAGGCGTCGGGGCGGAGCGGGCGCGGGGGGGGGGGCGTGCCGAAATGAAGGGGGTCGGGACGGAGGGGCGCGCGCTGGTGGTGGGGGGGGGACGCGGGGGGGGGCATGCCGTGTCGAAATAAAAATGGTCGGGGCGGAGGGGCGCGCTGGCTTGTGAGTGGGTGGGTGGGGGGGAGGCGTAATAAAGGGGTCGGGGCGGAGGGGCGCGCTGGCTGGCGGGCGGGGGGATGCGGAGGGTGCACGGGGGGCGCACGGGGAGGAGTGGGGGCCGTGCCGAAATAAAGGGTCGCGGTGCGGAGGGGGCGCGCTGGCTGGTAAGTGGGGGGATGCAGGGGGGGGCGTGCCGAAATAATGAAGTCGGGGCGGAGGGGCGCGCTGGCTGGTGGGCGGGTGGATGCGGAGGTCGGCGTCGCAACCCCAAAAATCTGAGACCGTGCACCAGAAAGCGGAAACTCGGAAACGACTGACCCTACCCTGGAAATCAGCAGCCCAACCTCGGCAAGAAAAAGACCACTCCCCGAAAACCGCCATTCCCAGAACCAGAAGACTCTACCTGGAAACGAGACGCCCCTGCATCCGCACCGCCAGCACCCCCGAAACTAGAACCCCATCCTCCTCCTCCTCCTCCTCCTCCTCCTCTTCCTCCTCTCTCCTCCTCCTCCTCCTCCTCTCCTCTCCTCCTCCCGCCTCCTCCTCCTCCTCCCTCCTCCTCCTCCTCCTCCTCCTCCTCATCCTCCCATCCTCATCCTCCCTCCTCCTCCTCCTCCTCCTCCCTCCTCCCCTCCTCCCCCTCCGCCTCCGGCTTCCCCTCCGCCTCCGCCTCCTCCTCCTCCTCCTCCTCCTCCTCCTGGCCCTCCTCCTGGCCCTCCTCCTGGCCCTCCTCCTCCAAGATTCGCGAAGCGTAAGGGGTGGCCGAATTTCCCTATGCACGCCCTGCGCCGCTGGCGGGCCCCGCTCGGGAGGGCCCGCCCAAGCCCAAGCGGCCGCCGCAGGCCGCGCATAAACAAATTCCGAGCTTCGGGAACGCCCGGAAAGAGCCAAGATGGCCCGGGCCTGGGAAGAGCGCCCCGCGAGAAGTTAGAGCGCCCAAAATGGCCCGAGATTACCCCAAGAGAGCCTTAAGGCGCCAAAATGACATCCAAAATTGCCTCCAAGTGCCCGGCTGCCCGCCGAGTCATCCAAGAACCCCCCAAAGAAGCCAAAATAGCTCCCAAAACTTAAGGGAAATCAATGTTTGCGCATGTTGTCGCTTCGTCGCCCCCGAAAAGCTTCGGAAGCCTCAAGAATGGCCCCAAGACGTCCCAAGAGAGAGTCCCAAGAAGAGCCCAAGAGAGCCCCAAGAGATCCCCAAAAGCGCCCAGGAGCGCTCCAAGGGCGACCCAAGGAGCCCCAAGACGCCCTTTTCGAGCCTCCAAGAGAACAATCTGAATTGAGGACCCCCCCTCCTTTTGAGCCACGCGGCCCAAGATGTCCCAAAGAAACCTCTCAGACCCCCCCCCGAATGCCCCAAAAGCCCCAAGATGGCCCGAAAAGATCCCCAAGAGGGCCCCCAGGGGGCGCCAAGAGAACCCCAAGAGAGCCCCAGAATGGCCCCAAGAGACTCCGTGCCTTCATCATCGCTATCGTCACCCTCATTATGCTCATCATCATCGTCATCACCATCATCGTCATCACCATCATCGTCAGCATCATCATCATCACCATCATCATCATCTTTACCATCAGTACCATCATCGTCATCATCACTAGCGAGGGCGAGTGCGAGGAAAGCGCGCGTTGATAATATTGCGCCATACACATCACAATTCGCAAATACTGCCCTGGTTGCCACCTAGATTTTATCTACCCGCGGAACAACGAAAGACGAGATATGAACCTTCGGACCACAATTCGCAAATTACCATGAGAAACGAAGAGCGCCCAGGTGCACCAAACAGGACTCATTGGGGCAGGGAGGAGGAGGCAGGAAGGGGCAAGGGGCGGTGGAAGCAAAGACAGCAAGGGCGGGGGAAGCAAGGGCGGCGGAAGCAAGGGCGGAGGAAGCAAGGGCGGAGGGGGGAAACGACGAAGAACATTCATATTTGGTGAGCGGCAACACCCTCGCAGCTCTTCAGAGAACACGCGAAAAGAAATTATGCATGTGCGGCCCGACTGTCAGACAAGCAGACACGCCCCCCGCCTGTCGACACGAGATCATATATTCAGTATCCCGCCGAAGCTGGCTTCCGCACACGCAGCACCGTCAATGCATGCCGCTTGCGAGCCTCGCGCAGGCGACATCCCATTCGGGCCACTACAAAACACCATGTTCGCACCCAAGTTCCCTCCATGCCCTGTGTTGTCGCTCTGCAGCCCACGCCTCGCCGCATTCGCAGTGACCGCGCGCGGGGCAGGGCCCACGCGCCCACGCGCGGCACAAGCCCTCTGGGCGACAGGTGGTCTAACGAGATTAGTTCTGTGCTCTTCCAAAAACCGCCTCTTCCCCTATGCGACCGGCGATAGACCCGGCCAATGCCAGCACCCGCTGCCACCCCCCCGACATTCCTGTCAAAAAATAATACATAACGCACTCGGCCTCCACATTTGGAGCATGCGCGGCCAACCCGATGCGCCCCCCCGCCACCATCCCTGTCACAAAAACAATACAACGTTTGGGCAAAATCTGAAACCATGTTCGCGAGGCCCGCGAGCACATTGCATTGTTTTTGACAAGGGCGGCGGGGGTCTCAACATATTGTCTGCTGCGCGCAGGGCTACCATCCCTGACAACAAAACAATACAAAATGCACCTCGCGGCTAAATCTGGATAGTGCGCGGCCACCCCGCGATCTCTACGAAGTGGTTTTTGACAGGGACGGCGGAGGTGGTGGCGCGTGGCCTGCTGTGAGCAGGCCCGTGAGCAGGACCACCAGACACAATGATGGCATTGGCTTTCGACAAGAATGGTGGGGGCCGATCTGTGTCCCTATGTGTGCTGTCGCGTGCGCAGGCGCGCCTGACACACTGTGCGCGTGCCCCGAACGTGGCGCACCTGGCGCGGCTGGATATGCGGCGCACCTGGCGCACGTGGATCACGTGGCGCATCTGGCATACCAAGCGTGCCCAGCACGCTTGGGCCACAGGGATGCCTGGCGCATCTGGCGCGCGTGGCGCGCCTGGCACGCCCAGCGCACGTCGCCCCAGCGTTGCGCAAATGGACTCAGCTTTGGTCCCCAGTAGCTGACCATCCAGAGATGAACGCTGAACATGCTCAGGCTCGGGTGTTACTTGTGCGTTGGGAGGGCGGATGGGAGTGAGCTGGACGACTTGCTATCTAGGGGGTGTCTTGACCCCTCCACCTCCACCCCCCTGAACCTGGACGGGGGGGGAGGCCGCGAGTGATCAGGAAGTTTGTTTTTCTTCGCACAAAGGGCCTCGGAGAACCCAGGATGGCCTGCAAGATCGCTCAAGATGGCCAAACATGGCTCAAAATAGCTAACAACATGCCTCCAAGAGACCCCATGAGAGCCACAAGACGGTTCCATGTGCCCTCGGAGACCCCTCAGGACCCCTCCAAGATCCCAAAATCAATCAGAAGCCCAAGGAAAGTCAACGATGTGCCTTCTCGCCTTTTCGCTGTACATGCATCTTCGACGCCCCAAGTTGGCCCCACGATGATCCAATGAAGCCCAAAACACGAAGATGCCCCTAACACGACCCCAAGAACGCCCAAGAGCGCCCAAGAAAGCTCCAAGAGCCTCCCCAAGCAGCGGTTTTCAAGGCCCCAGCGGGAAAACCTAGATCGGGAGACCCCCTTCTTTGATCGATACCCTCGAAGATAGCCCCAAGAGGCGCCCCAGGGCTCCCAAGAGAGCCCCAAGACAGCCCCTCGTGGGCCCCAATTGAACCCCCGAGAGAGCCCCAAGACGGCCCCAACACATCCCCGAGAGCCTCAGCTAGCCCAAGAAAACCTCCAAAGCGGCTCAGATAGCCCAAACTGGCTCAAGATGGCTCCCAAGATGTTCCAAACGGCCCCAAGAACGCTCCAAGAGCGCCCAAGAAAACAAGTAAAGAGATAGCCGAATTTCCTTATGCACGCCCTGCGCCGCTGCGCGGATCCCGCTCGGGAGGGGCAGCCCGAGCCCGAGCGACGCCGCAGGCCGTGCATGAGGAAATGTGAGGCCTCGGAAACGCCCGCGAGAGCCCAAGAGTCGACGTCTATTTGTGTCTGTTTTTTCTCTTCTTAGGATAATGAGACTGAGATACCATACCCCTGTTGGGATGCGACCCACAGGTGCGAGGACGGAGTCCCCGGAGCGAAGCCCATTCTGAGTCTGCGTAGCACGTCACTGCGCTGGGCCCCCCAGCAGCGACGACGACGACGACGACGACAACGACTACGACGACGACGACGACGACGACGACGACGACGACGACGACGACGACGACGACGACGACGACGACGACGACGGCAACGACGACGACGACGACAACGACAACTCCTTACGAGTGGCTGCGCAGCGGGAGCACGACGACGACGACAACGACGAGGACGACGACGTCGACGACAACGACTACGACGCCGACGACGACGACGACGACGACGACGACGACGACGACGGCAACGACGACGACGACAACGACAACTCCTTACGAGTGGCTGCGCAGCGGGAGCACGACGACGACGACAACGACGAGGACGACGACGTCGACGACAACGACTACGACGCCGACGACGACGACGACGACGACGACGACGACGACTCCTTACGGGTAGCGGCGCAGCAAGCGCAATTATATTCAAATTTCCCTATGCGCGCCCTGCGCCGCTGGCAGGTCCCGCTCGGGAAAGCCCGCGCGACCCCGCCGGCCCCGCAGGCCGCGCAGAAGGAAATCTGAGGTTTCGAAAACACACATGCGGAACCACAAGTCCAGGGGCCGCCCGCGCACTGCGTGGCCGAGTTCCGGTCGAACTCGGCCACGCCGCGCGCGCCGGGAACGCTGGCACAGCCCGCGCGCCCGACGCTGTCTGGGAGGCACGCGACAGGTGCGCGAGGGGTACGCGAGAGGTACGCGAGGGGTACGCGAGGGGCACGCCAGGAGTACGCGAGGGGTACGCGACTAGTCTCAGGAAAGGCGCCAGAACCTCCAGGGGCCCATGAGAAAGAGAGAGGGAGAGAGAGAACGCCAGTCACGTCAAAGGTTCGTAGGCAGTAATATCCGCCACCGTGCCTCTGGGCACGGAGTGGGCGTGTCCTTAGGTCCTCTGCCTCATTCCCTGAGCCTCAGTCCTCAGTCCGGAGAACATTAGGGGACCCATAGCCCAAATTGCAAAATCTCTTAGGCCTTGCCGCGTGTCCCTTGAAGCTTCCCGCGCCCCCCTGAGCCATTGTCGCAGACGAGCCCAGACGACCCCAACAAGCCCAAGAGAGCCCCAAGACGCCCAACGATCGCTCCAAGACGCCGAAGATAAACCAAAGACAGCCCAAGAGGCCGCCAAGACGCCCCAGGAGGCCTCCAAGAGGCCTCCGAAGAGGACCCCAAGAGGCCAACATCATTGCTTTTCCTTAGGTTTTTGAAACAAGTTTTGCCGTTCTCGCCTTTTCAGATTCCCAACGCTACCAGACGGCCCTAGAGGCCCCCAAAACCGCCCAACCTACCCAAGAGAGCTCCAAGAGGATCCAAAAACGGCCGACGAGAGCCCAAGAAGCCTCAAAGGCTTCTCCTCCTCCTCCTCCTCCTCCTCCTCCTCATCATCATCATCATCATCATCATCATCATCATCATCCTCGCCCTCCATCATCCTCCTCGCGCACACAGTAGACTTCGCCAAACCCCCCCCTGCCCCCATCCTCCCATTTTCGCCCAACCCCACCCTTTCCCCAAGGACAGCTCTTCACCCCGAGCCGATCCTGTGATCTGCCGTGCGGGTGTGCCGTCGGCGCCGCCGGCGCCGCCGGCAGTAATCTTCCTGATCCTCCACCTCTCATTATCCTCCTCCTTCCTGATATGTCACCTCCTCTCCGCCCCCACCTCCGCCTTCTCCTCGCACCCTCCGCCTGCGAGGCGCAAAAACCGAAGCGATTCCAGGCTACGGTCTCTCCGCGTCCAGGGTAGAGCCCTCCCGATTCCCGGGTGGGGTCCACCGGTTTCATGGTTGAGGGCGGCCTCTCATTTCAAGGGTTGAGACCTGATTTCCGGGGTTGGGACATCTTCCGGATGCGGAGGAAGTGTGCCGTGCCGAAATGAAGGGGTCGGGGCGGAGGGGTGTGCCGTACCGAAATAAAGGGGTCGGGGCGGAGGAGCGCGCTGGCTGGTGGATGGGGTAATGCTGAGGGGGTGCCGTGCCGAAATGAAGGGGTCGGGGCGGAGGGGTGTGCCGTGCCAAAATAAAGGGGTCGGGGCGGAGGAGCGCGCTGGCTGGTGGATGGGGTGATGCGGAGGGGTGTGCCGTGCCGAAATAAAGGGGTTGGGCGGGTCGAGGGGTCGGCGCGCTGGCTGGTGGGTAGGTGTGCCGTCCCGAAATAAAGGGTCGGGCGGAGGGCGTGGTGCCGAAATAAAGGGGTCGGGGGCGGAGGCGCGCGGCTGGTGGGTGGGAGGGATGCGGAGGGGGTGTGCCGTGCCGAAATAAAGGGGTCGGGGCGGAGGGGTGTGCCGTACCGAAATAAAAGGTCGGGGCGGAGGGGCGCGCTGGCTGGTGTGTGGGAGGGATGCGGAGGGGGGGTGGAGGGGGTGTGCCGTGCCAAAATAAAGGGGTCGGGGCAGAGGGGTGCCGTGCCGAAATAAAGGGGTCGGGGCGGAGTGGTGCGCTGGCTGGTGGAATGCGTGGGTGATGGAGGGGGTGCCGTGCCAAAATAAAGTGGTCGGAGCTATAGACACCCTGTGCAAGGGAATACATCATTCGAGGGGCCCATGAAGAGGAATATTGGAGGGAGGGTTTATTCCAACATCGATGCTAAGTCTGGTCCTCCTCCTCCTCTTCCTCCTCCTCTTCCTCCTCGTCTTCCTTCTCCTCCTCCTCCTCTTCCTCCTCCTCCTCCTCCTTCTCCTCCTTCTCCCCCCCCTTCCTCCTCCATCTCCTCCTCCTCCTCCATCTCCTC
>CAUYUJ010014379.1:30519-61806 GCA_963575745.1 Prorocentrum cordatum | reverse complement strand
CATCATCATCATCATCATCATCATCATCATCATCATCATCATCATCATCATCATCATCATCATCATCATCATCATCATCATCATCATCATCATCATCTTCATCATCATCATCATCATCATCATCATCATCATCATCGTCGTCGTCGTCGTCATCATCATCATCATCATCATCACCATCATCATCAGCATCATCATCATCATCAAATCGTCGTCATCATCATCATCATCATCATGATCATCATCATCATCGTCATCATCATCATCATTACCACCATCATCATCAGCATCCTCTTTCTCCTCCTCCTCCTCCTCATCCCCTTCCTTCTCATCCTCCTCGTCATAATTTTCTTAGTACCATTAATATTAGCACCATTGCGTGTCTTACTATTATTCGTACTAGTCTCCCTTGTCTTGGGATAACAAATAGTATCAGTATCATTGCGATTCGGATTATTAATATTAGTAATACGTCTACTGCTATCATTACTGGTATGGATAGTATTCATATTTGTAACATTAGAAATGATGGAACTCTTCATATTCGTCTTAGTATAACAATTACCCATAGTAGTACCAAAATTCTTCTTACGGGCATGGATGTTATTATGAGTGTTAGTATCGAGGGTGCGCCGCTGGATCTCCCCAAGGGGGGGGGGTTAGGACCCCCCCCCCTTCCCCGGTCCGTCGTCGGGGACCCCCCCCCCTCCCCCCCTTTCCCCGATCCGTCGTCGGGCAAATCCCCCCCCCCCTCAAAAGGAGGGGGGAGGGGTTCCGAACCCCCCCCATTCCCCCCGTTTGGCCGCACCCCCCCCCTCCCCCCCTTTCGACACGCCGCCACCTGACTCCGGAACCCGACCCCCGCCACCCCTACCCCTAGTCCCCACCCTAACCCTAACCCCTAACCCTAACCCCAACCACTAACCCCAGCCCCAACGAGTACTCACTACTCATTACGCACTACCTACTACTGACTACCCGCTATTCGCTACTCACTTCTCACTACCCCCTACTCACTACTCACGACTCACTACTCACTATCCACTACTCACTACCCACCACCCACTACTCGCTATTCACTACTCCCTACTCACCACTCCCTCCCCCCTACTCACTAACTACTCACTCCTCACTACCCACTGTTCAATACTCACTACTCACTAAGCACTACTCACTACACAACTCCCTACTCACTACTCACTAATCACTACTCATTACCCACTACCCACTAATCCACTACTCATTGCTCACTACTCATTGCCCACCAATCACTACTCACTACCCACTACTCACTACTCGCTACTCCCTACTCCCTACACAATACTGACTACACAGTACTCAGTACTCACTACTCACTACTCCCATACTCGCTACTCAATACTCATTACCCACTCCCCGCTACTCACTACTCACTACTCACTACTCCCTACTCACTAGTCACTACATAGTCTCTAGTCACTAGTCACAACTTACTAGGCCACAAGTCACTAGTCACTACTCACTACCCACTACTCACTAATCGCTACTCACGACCCACTATTCGCTACCCACTTCTTACTACCCACTGCTCACTACTCCCTACTCCCTATTCCCTGCTCACTACTCACTACTCACTACTCGCTACTCCCTACTCGCTACTCACTAATCACAACCCACTGCTCACTACTGACTTCTCTCTACTCACTACTCACTACTCCCTACGCCCTACTAGCTCCTCACTACTCACTACTCGCTACTCCCTACTCGCTACTCACTACTCACTACCCACTGCCACTACCCACTACTCTCTATTCATCACTACTCACTACGCCCTACGTACTACTCAGTACTCAGTACTCACTACTCACTATTCACTACTCACTAATCACTACTCGCTACTCACTACTCACTACTCACTACTCACTACTCACTACTCACTACTCACTAATCACTACTCACTACGCACTACGCACTAACCACTACTCACTGATCACTCATCACTACTCGCCACGAACTACTCACTACCCACTACTCATGTCTCCCTACTCCCTACTCAGGATTCGCTACTCGCTACTCGCTACTCACTAAAAACTACTCACTACTCGCCACTCACTACTCACTTATCAGTACAAACTACTGCCTATTCACTACTCACTACTCCCCACTCCGTACTCCCTACTCCCTACTCGCCACTCACTACCCCCTACGCACTACCCAATACTCACTACTCACTACGCGCTAACTCACTACACCACTCCCTACTCCCAACTCCGTACTCCCTACGCACCTTCTCCAGTGCAGAAAGGAGAAGCGAGAGAGGCGCCCCCTCTCCGGCTCCTTTTCCGGCGCAAAGGGGGGAAGGGGGGGGAGGGGTTCCGGACCCCCCCCCCCTTGAAGTGGGGGAGGGGGGGGGGGTTCTGGACCCCACCCCCCCTGTAGTGTATTCGGGAAGATCCACTGGCGCACGTTCGTTAGTATCATCACTATGCTTCGCCGTCTTGCTATTATTATGAGTATGTCGAGTATTGCTATTATTCCTCCTCCTCTTCTTATTCCTCCGCCTTCTCCTCCTCCTCCTCCTCCTCCTCCTCCTCTTCCTCCTCCTCCTCCGGAGGATGTCGTCGTCAGGAAAATGCAGGTTGAAATCCTCCTCTTCCTCCTCCTCCTCCTCCTGCTCCTCCACCTCCTCCTCTTCCTAGTAGTCGTCAATGGCCTCCTCCGCCTCCTCCTCCTCCTCCACCTCCTCCTCCACCTCCTCCTCCTCCTCCTCATCCTCATCCACCTCCTCCTCCTCCTCATCCTCATCCATTTCCTCCTCCTCATCGTCCTCCTCCTCCTCAGCATAATCATCATCAGCATCATCATCATCATCATCATCATCATCACCACCATCATCATCATCATAATCATCATAATCAGAAGCCTCATCATCATCATCATCATCATCATCATCATCATCATCATCATCATCATCATCATCATCATCATCATCATCACCGTCAACGCAACCAACACATGATCAGCATCATCATCATCATCATCATCATCATCATCATCATCATCATCATCATCATCATCACCATCATTGTCAACAGCGGCTAAGCATCGTCAACATCGGCAGCATCAGCCTCAGCATCATCATCAACAGCATCAGCAGCAGCATCAGCATCAGCATCAGCATCATCATCATCATCATCATCATCATCATCACCATCATCATCATCGTCAGCATCATCATCAATACAAGCGTCATCAGCATCAGCATCACCATCAGCATCATCATCATCAGCATTATCATAATCATAACCATCAACGTCATCATCAGCATCATCAGCATCATCATCATCCGGATCATCAGCATCATCAGCATCATCATCGTCATCACCATCATCATCATCACCACCATCATCAGCATCAGCAACAACATCGACATCATCAGTACCACCAGCGACCCAACTATCATCACCAACAACAACTGCACAAACAAAAACAGTCGTAGCATCATCATCAACACCACCACCGTCATCATCAGCATCATCATAAGAATCATCAATATCATCAGCATCATCATCATCAGCGGCAGCACCATCATCAACATCATCATCAGCACCGTCATCATCATTGTCACCGCCTTCATCCGCAGCATCAGCATCATCATCATCAGTATCATCAACATCATGGTGATCACCAACATCATCACCATCACCCTCATCATCATCATCATCATCATCGACATTAGCATCATCAGCACCATCAGCATCATCAGCATCATCATCATCAGCATCATCATCAGAATCAGAAGCATCATCATCGTCATCGGCATAATCGTCGTCATCATTAGCAGCGACCGCATGATCGTCATCAAGATCATCATCCTCATCAGCATCGTCATGAGTATAGGCATCACCACCAGCATCATCGACGTCAGCAGCATGAGATTCAGCAGCATCGTCATCATAATCATCATCAGCATCATCATCATCATCCTCAGCAGCATCATCATCGCATCAGTATCCTCATCATGATGACGATGGTCGTCATCATCATCGTCGCCGTCGTTGTCATCGTTATCAACAGCAGCATCAGCATCATCAGCCTCATCATCATCATCATCAGCAACATCATAATCGTCATCATCATCATCAACCAGCGTCATCAGAATCACCATCGTGAGTAGCAGCATCGTCAGCATCATCATCATCATCATCATCATCATCATCATCAGAACCCTCATCCACCTGGGGTCAGTGCACCCTAAAACCCAATAGAGCCACCGATCATGTCGAACAACCGATTCCACCCTCCTCCTCCACCTCAACCTCCTCAGCAGCCTCCCTCTCCACCTCCGCTTCGTCCTCCTCCCCCTCCTTCGTTCTCACCATCATCAACACCACCACCATCACCATCAACATCATCATCATCGTCGCAATCCTCGCTGCTGGCGCATGTTCTTCTTCCCCCGATTTACCATCACCATCATCATCGCCGGCAGCATCAGCATGGCCAACGCTGGGCCACGTTGAACACACTAGAGCCCCCGAAAATGTCGAACAACTTCGTCTTCCATCCTCCTCCTCCTCCTCCTCCTCGTCGTCGTCGTCGACGTCATCATCATCATCATCATCATCATCATCATCATCATCATCCTCCTCCTCATCATGATCATAATCGTCATCATCATCGTCATCACTAGCAGCAACATCATGACCAGCATAATCATCGTCATCATCATCATCAGCATCATCATCATCATCAACCTCACCATCAGCATCATCAGCAGCATCATCAGCATCATCACCATCATCATCAGTAGCATCATCAGCATCATCATCGTCATCAGCATCACCATGATCATCATGATCATCATCATCATCATCATCATCATCATCATCATCATCATCATCATCATCATCATCGGTATCATAATCGGCATCATCATCATCGACATCACCGACCTCGTCGGCATCATCGTCATCATCATTGACCTCCTCCTACTCCTTCTCCTCGATCTCATCCTCCTCCTCATCACCACCACCACCATCATCACCACCACCATTATCACCACTACCACCACCTTCATCACCATCCCACTCACCATCATCGAAAGTATATCATCGCCTTCATCATCAGCAGTAGCAGCAGCAGCGTCATCATCATCATCATCAGCATCATCATCAACGTCGTCATCATCATGTCATATCATCAGCCTCATCATCATCATCATAATAATAATCATATTATTAATAATAATAATAATAATAATAATAATAATAATAATAATAATAATAATAATAATAGTAATAATAATAATCATCATCATCATCATCATCATCATCATCATCCTCATCATCATCATCATCATCAGCACCATCGTCATCAGCATCATCATCAGCAGCAGCAACAGCATCCTCAGACTGGTCATCGTCATCGTCATCATCATCAGCATCATCAGCATCGTCATCATAGTCATGTTCATCATCATCATCATCATCATCATCATCATCATCATCATCAGCAGCATCAGCATCATCATCATCAGCATCATCATTGTCGTCTTAATAATCGTCGTCATCGTCATCAGCATCAGCATGCTCATCAGCATGGTCATCATCATAATCAGCATCATCAGCATCATAATAAGCATCATCATGAGCATCATCATGATTATCATCACCATCATTACCATCATCATTGTCATCACCATCATCATAATCAGCATCATCACCAGCATCAGCATCATCATCATCAGCAGCGTCGGTTTCATCATCCGCAGCAGCAGCAGCAGCACCATCATCCTCAACACCACCGTCATCGGCATCAACATCGTCACCATAATCAACAGCAGGATCATCATCGTCACCATCATCAGCAGCATCATCCTCATCATCATCACACTCATCATGTCTCCCCCTCCTCGGGGTGGGGAGGGGGAAAGAAAGGAGGAGGGGAGGAGAAGAAAGAGAGCGAGAGAAGAAGGGAGGAGGGAAGGAGAAGAAGGAAAGGATAAGAAGGAGAACGCTGAGAAGGAGAATACCGACGAGAAGGATAGAGGGATGAGGAGGAGAAGTAACTTGGGAAACAGAGACTGAGAGAGACTCTACAAGATTTTAGGTTTGGGGAAGTTATGCGTGAAGGTGCTACGGCATTCCGATAGATCTTGAGGGGATCGTGTGAGGAGGGGGGTGGAGGAGTGAGAAAGAGCAGGGAGGGGAGAAGGGGAAAGGACGGCAGCAGGAGGGGAGAGAGGGGGAGGAGTGTTTCTCCCACTTCACCTCGCAGCAAGTGCCGACACTGTACAGAATTGGCGGCCTGCCGGGCGAACGGGACCCCACGAGCGGCCCCTGCGCTGTACACCGGGGTGGAGGGGGCTCACGCCAGCTTGTTGCGTACCACCTCCTTGTTGATGAAGTGCCCGCCTTCCTCGATCCCCTGGATGAAATCGGCCCTCACAATCTTGCCGCGCTGGCGGTTCCACAGGCCGCCCCCGTGCTCCTCTGGCTCGTCCATGCGGAGATCCGCCACCGTCCCGTGGGCACTGCGTGGAGTGTCCTCAAGTCGCTACGAGTTCTCCGCGTTGTGAACTGTCAGTGCTCTTTGAGGTGTCCAGGGCCCTGCCTCACGGGCGCTCCCAGGCGCTTCTGGGGCAGCTCTTCGCTCCTTGGCGCTCATGGGGCGCTCTTGAGAACCCTCAGGAAACCCCCAAGAGGCCTCCCCAACACATACTCCGTCGAACTTGTTTCGCAACGTGGCTCCCCAGAGGTCTGAACCCCTTCCCCAGTACCAGCTTTTCATCCTGAGTCGTTTTTGACTGTCCTGGGACCCGCTGAAATACCAGGAGGCAGAACATTGGCAACAAACCTGCGTCGTAACGTGTTCGCAACTAGAGGATGACAGAGTCAGCCCTCTCGGGCTGACGGAGGACGTAACGGGGCTTCGGGACATGACTCGGCTCTGGGCGGCCGTTCTGGACGATTCGGGCACCCCCGGAACGCTCTCGGCGAGGCGAAGATCCCGAGGCTGGAAAACCGCCAGGCTCCTGCGAAAACTGCCGAAAACCTCGAACCACGAGCCCGAAACTCCCCTAGCGTTGCCCCTGATATCTGACCGCCCCCCCCCCACCCCCGGAGGGGCCCAAGGCCACCAGATAAATGCCCTCCAGTGGCCCGTCGCTATAGGCCGACTGGAGGACGAGCAGCGCCTCCAGCTCCGCCTGGCTGCCGAAGGCGCGCTCGGCGAGGCGCGGCACGGCGGGAATGCCTAGGAGAGCGCCAACCATGCACCTACACTAATCCCTCTGGCTTGATGGCCAGGAAGGAGTATACTGGAGGCCTCCCGGATTGGTCGGGGTCGGAGGATCGCGCCGAATCGCCGATGCATCACGTGCAGAAAATCGGGCTCCAATGCACCGGCTATGCGGCGCGATCCTCCGACCCCATCTGCTCGGACCCCCCCTGGGAGGCCTGGATGTGTGCGCCTTCCTGGCTAGAGGGCCAGGCGGGCGCATGCACCAGTCCTGGGCCCAGGATCGACCTGCCCAGGAACGGCAGAAGCGAGTGGTTGGCGCCCTCCGAATGCCCCCGCGCAGCTGGCGCAGGCGCCGGTCGCGCTCGCGGGCGCTGACGAAGCGGCCCTCGCGCTGGTCGGCGGCGCGCCCCACGGGAAGGCACAACCCTGAGATCCGTGCGGGGAAGTTTCGGAAGTGTTCGGAAGGCTTCGAGGCCCTGGGCGGTGTCCATCAGCTGCGCCTCGTCGAGGGCGTTCTGGGGCCAGAGTCGTCCCGGACAGCCGCTAAGGAGCCGAGTTCTGATCCGAAAACCAGGGCAGCCCTCAGATCCTGTCGACACAATATTTTCACACAACGGCGGATAGATCCAGATAGAAAAATGCCGCAGAAAGGTGGGGTCCAGGGCCCAGGTCAAATTGTTCTGCGGAGTTGCCATTGTGTGGCAGCCTCAGGGAGGGGGCGGGCCGTCTCAGAAGGCTAAGAGAGCCTCCAGCCTTCTGAAAAGCTTTCTGGGCCTTCTCCGAAGCCACGGGGGGCTACTCCGAAGGGACTGGGACAGGGACAGCTGCCCGTGGATAGGCGGAGCGGGTCCTCCTCCCCGGCAGTGCGCCGGGCCAGAAAATTAAGCAGCGTAGCGTAAACATATTCTGGGTGCGGGACTGGGTGAAAGCTGCTGCGCCCGCCAGCTGCTCAAAGGCTGGAGGCCTTCTCCGAAGCCCCGCCGCCTTCTGAGAAGGCCTGCCCCATCTGTGGAAGAGGGCTGGGGGGCCAGGTCTGCTGAACACCCCAAACGGACGTCAAGGGGTGCAACCACCCTGTTGGGTCAAGCTGCAATTGATGCACCACACCTGGCGTCAAGCCAAAACTCTGGACATAAGCGAAATGGTTGGATGTTGCGCATCTTCGTCGGCTTAACTGGCAAGGCGTTTGGCCACCTTGACGTCCCTTGTTTGGTGGTCCTGCAGAGGAAGGCGCTCTCTGACCCTCGGCCCTACTCAACCCATCTGCCTTCCCCCATCGGCACGCCGCCGAGCTTGTTGTAGATGTCGAACGCCACGAAGTAGGCTGGCAGCCTCGTATACTCCACGCTGTGGCGCTGCCACACCCACTCCCCGAAGAGAACCTCGACCTCGGGGGCGAGGAGCTGCGCCACCTCCAGGCCGCGCGCCCGGAGTGGAGGGGCTAGGAGCCTGCGATCGGCTGCGCGCGAGAGCGACCCCAGGCGACAGTGGCCTCTGGTGCGCGCGGCGTTGGGGGGGGCGCGGGGGGGCCAAGTCCAGGCGCGCAAGCCAGTGCTGGGGGGGACCCCTGTTGAGTCCGCACCAGGAGGTCACTCCAGCGAAGGGTCTCTCTCGTGTGTAGCAAGTGCGTAATTTGTCGGGGCCCGCCCCTGGCGCGCGGAACGCGCCGCGGGCGGGGCCGACCCAAGAAATCCGCGCGGACCTCCGAATGCTTGTGCTTACGCCATCGTTTGTTCTTCGAAGAGCCTGGATCTAGACCTGGACCCTCGCCACACCCCACCAGCCCCTCCCACCACCCCCTCCGCCTGCCCCGTCAGCGCCGCGCCTTCGTCTCTACCCATCTCCTGTCACGAGGCCCATCGGCCCTCAAGAACCCTTGGGTCGAGATCTGTGCCTCGACCTCCCCTCCCCCGTGTCCTCTCTTCCTCCCCTCCAACTTGGCTGCACGCAGGAAGAAGCGGAACGAGACAAAAAGGGCACCCATCCCTCACACACCCCTCCTCTCGTCCACCCTACCCCTTTACTACCCCTCCCAGTTCCCCACCCCCTCCCCTCCCCTCCCCTCCCCCTTGTCCCCCCACCCCATCCTTCTGTTCCTTTTCCTCCTCCGTGGCATACGCCAACATTCGGGGATGGACAGACCCCCCTTTAGTAAAACGTGGTTTAGTGAAAACGACATGAGGCCCAAACATGGCGGGCGCAAGCCTGGAAAATAACGGCCACAGCGCCCTCTCGAGAACCGAAAACGGACAATTCACTAATCGACGTGTCACTGTTGGGGGTTCTGTCCACCCCCGAAACATGAACTGGGATCCGTGGACCTGTCGCGTGAGTGTCAGACACGCGGACCGAGGAAGATACAACCCCGAACATGAGAACTGTGGCAACCCATACAGAATTTGGCGCCGGTTTCGTACGGAAGCAGGCCCCGTCGCTAACCCACGCGCACTGACCCACGTTTGCGATTCCTCGATTATGCTTCCTGTCTTCCTCCACTTCTTCTCGTTGTCAGCCCCCTCCCCCTCCTTCTCCGCCTCCTCCTCCTCGTCCTCCACCTCCTCCTCCTCCTCCTCCTCCTCCTCCTCCTCCTCCTCCTCCTCCTCCTCTGGGAAAGGAGCTGCGTGACCTCCCAGCCGTGCTCTTCCCACCAAGCGTCGAGGCCCTTCCACTGCGTGGCGTACTTGCTGGTGATGTAGTGGGCCCTGTTCTGAAACCTTGGCTCCCAGTCCGCCGTGAGGGAAATGCCCAGATTGGCGCCGTCGATCTTCTCCTCTTGGCAGCGCCCACAATGGGGTGGCGGGAGCGAGAACGGGCCTCTGAGAAGGCGGGGCGGGGCGTCTGAGGGGCCTTCTGCGAAAGGCCTTGCGGCTTCTGCGAAAGGCTTCCAAGAAGGCTTATGAGAAGCCTCTAGGACACCTTCTGAGAGGGCCCCTGCCTTCCAAGAAGCCCCTCCGCCCTTTTCGAAGGCCTCACCGAGAGCCGACGTCACTAAACAAAAAAAAAAAAAAAAAAAACTCGCGAGAAAACTCGGTCGTGGCCATGGACCCCATCTTGCTGCTGCATGTTTCGAGTCGGATCGATCCATGAGGGTCCTGGGGTCCGAAACAAGGCAGAGTCGCCCGCTGCGAAAAAGAAGTACGACGCCAGGGTCTCAGGGTTGTGAGCGCCGCCGCCAGCTCCTCCACTATCAGGACGTTCTGGCCGTTGAAGAACAGCTGCGCGTCCGAGGGGCTCAACAGCCTCAGATGCTCGCTCGGGGGACCCTTCTGGAGCCACTCGCACCACTCAAGCGTCGATGCTGCGTCGAACATCCGTTGATTAGAGAGGAACTTGAGTCGACCTGGAGTCGAACTAGAGTCGAATGAGAGTCAAATCAGAGTCGGTCGGTCAGACCCGCTAGGTGGGCCCCAGGAAGATCCCCTAAACGAGCATCTCATCAGCCTGTCGCTCTCCTGGAGGGCGCGGCCGTGCGTTAGGTCCAGGACGTGCGGCGTGGACGGGAACTTGAAGAACCCCGGCGGCCTCGCCTCAGGCGGCATGGCGCCCCAGCACCGCAGTAGGTGGTCGGCCTCGCGGAAGCTGCGGAGCACGATGACCTCCTCAAAGCCCTCGTAGAAGAAGAAGAAGAAGAAGAACGGCACAAACAAAAACTTTCGAAGGTCCGCGCGGATTTCTTGCCTCGGCGCCGGAGGCGCCGCCAGGGAGGCCCAGGCGCCGATCCAAGAAATCCACGCGGACCTTCAAACGTCGATGTTTATGCCGCTCTTTCTTCTTCGACCTCGTCCGTCGTGGGAACCTCCAGGTCCTTTGGTAAAGCTTCGGGGGCGCACATAGCAGCCCGCGGAGCACCCCAGGGATGCCGCCAGAGGCGGCGCAGGAGTGTTGAGACCGCCCTGGACCTCTGGGAGCCTGTTGAGGCCAGCTGGGACTCCCTGGAAGGTGCGCGACCTCGGGGGGCTGTCAGTGCACAACCCGAAGCCTTACCGAGGTCCTTCTGCATGCTCCGCACGGCGCTCCGGCCGCCCCCGTACCGGATGGTGGGGTGGTCCGTGCGGCTCGCCACGCGGTCCGCGCACGCCTGCTCAGGGTGGTCGAGGAACACGCAGACGGCGCGCCGAGGATGTGACAGGAAGGAAAGCGGCACACAAACATAACCGTTTGGAGGACCGCGCGGATTTTGTTCGGGGAAACGTGAGACTCGGGTTCGGGGGACTCGGGCTGACCTGACGGGGCCGTCTGGAAAATGGCGAGACCCAATATAAAAAAATTGACGCGAACTCCCGCTGCAAATATCCCACGAAAACTGGACCGTCTAAATCCGAGACGGGCCTGTCAAAAAGCGTCAGCAAGCCGGAATTCTGGCGAGCTCGAGTCTTACGTTTCTCCGAGTCTTGGATCGGCGCCGCACCCCCCCCGGCGGCGCCTTCGGCGCCGCCCTTGGCGCGCTCCGCGCGCCAGGGAGGGCGGCCTGGCATCGATCCAAAAAATCCGCGCAAAACTCCGAACGTTTCGATTTACGCCGCTTTTCCTCCCCCGAGGATTGAAGGCCAGGTCAAGGAAGGCTTTCCGGTCAGTCCTCCTGACGTTGGTGCGGTCCAGGATCAGCCGCTTGCATGGGTCCTTCGCGATGCGCCCGACGTCCGTCTCGAACGCGCTGCGGCCAGAGAGCTCGTCTTGGCAGACGCGCACCCAGCCGCCCCCGGAGGCAACGAGCTGGTCCGCAAAGGAGCTCTTCCCAGACCCAGGGAGCCCGACCAGCACGACGACCGCGGGCTGCGCAACCTTGAGGACAACAAACTGCATAAACGTCTGCGCGGATTTCTTGGATCGGCGCTGGGCCCCCCTCCGAGGCGCGCGGAGCGCGCCAGGGGCGGCGCCAGATGCGCCGCCAGGGGGGCCCAGCGCAGATCCGAGCAAACCGCGCGGACCTCCGAGAAAGTACGCGCATGCCGTGTCTTCGTTTTCGGAGTACGTATCCACGGCTTCCAGAGTCCAGCCCCGAGTCCATGGCTGACGGGCGGTGGCCGAGGATACCTGCCCGCCCGCGGGGGCGAGCAAAGATGATCCGCGTACACCGCTCCCCCGGATCCTGGTGGCACAACTCGGTGGACCTGGATCCGAATCTGGCCAACTCTGACAACCCGCCGCCTTCCGCCGGCAGGCCCGCCGCCGGTTCCATTGCACTTCCTTTTTTTTTCTAACGCTACACCCTCTAAGAGTCCTTATGGATGTCTTGCGACGGGCCCTATCAAAAACTACCGATATCTCGGCGCAGCATAATTCATTCAAGACGAATTAGCTGGGGCCAGGAGGGAACGCAGAGGCAGGGATGACGGGAAGCACTGGCCTACCGCCCACAGGGTCCCACCCCCGAGCACCCCCTCCTCTAAGGGGATGGCACTTCGAGAGCGGCCGCAGCGGGACCCTCTTGTCCCGCCGCAGGCCCTCGACCCAAAAGGTACCTAGCTTCCTCGGTCTCTTGGGACCGTTCCAGATCTGAAAAACCTATCCAACCCACGGGGCTCGCTGGAGGCCTCAGCAGGGGCGTTCACTTCAGCTTGGAGCGCTTGAGGTGTTTCTTGCCGCCGCCGCCGCCGCCCTTGAACACCAGCTTCTCGAGCTCCTTCACGTCCCTGCTCCTGGGGGCGGGATCGTCCTCGAGCACCACGTTCACTGACAGTACGGCCAGGCCGCCGTTCACCTTCAGGCAGTACATGGCCTGCAAGAGAGGAGGATGCGCCATAGCAGCGAATATCCACTTGGTTCCTTCCACCGTCTTGCCGTCGACGTCGGTCTTCGTCTGGACGTCGAAGCAGCGAGTCGCTATGACCTGCACCTCCTTGCTGTTCAAGCTCTTGCCGAATTCGACCGCCAGGCGCATCGCCTCCTTCGACTCGGCTGGCTGCGGCCCCTGGGCCACTGCTGCGCGAACGTCCTCGAGCTTGCCCTCGATCGCCTCGCTCAGGCGGGACAGCAGCATGCGGAGGAAGGCGTCGGGCTTCTTCCCGAGCGGGCGGCCGCGATCCTCGCTGGGCTCGGCCGCGGCGCGCGCCTCCTTGCCAGCCCTCTGGTAGTTCTGGATGCTCGCCGCGAGCGCCAGTTGCATCTGAGATCCCGTCTTCAGCTTCACCACCACGTTCTGGTCGCGCTCCGAGCCCCTGAAGTTGTCCTCGTGGCGGAGCAGCAGCTTCGTCATGAGCTTGTCCTTCTTCGAGATGCCCGACTGCTCCACGTCCTCGTGTTCGGCTCCGCCCTCGCCGACCTCGGCCTTGGCTGCGTCCCTCTTCTTGATGATGTCCGCCGCGGGCTCGAACATCGGGAGGAGGCGCCGAGGGCGGCAGCGGTGGCCCCGCAGGTGGGTCTGGAGCACGCAGAGAGCCAACGCGCTGCGGGCAACGGTGTTGGACATGACGAAGAAGGACATCTTTGCGAGAGAAAGAAGCACTGCAGAAGGGGCATCTCTTAGCATTCAGATCGGCGATGGGGATATCCAACCGATTGGCAACAATGCCATGCACCGCAAACCTGTGATTCTCCAATCCTTTCTGGCCCTGGCATGCTTTTCCACAATCTGGGCAAACGAGGCGATGCTCTTCATCTATGACGCCAGCTTCGCGGAGTCGGTCACTCTCAGCTTCGTGTGAGAGGACGGCTTTGAGCTCTGCGTGTGAGAGCATGTCTAGCCACTCCAGCCAGTCTCGTGAAACTGTCGGTGAATCGTTCGGAGCGCGCGTCTGGCTCTCCTCGGGAAGGCAAGCCCGCAACGCACGAAGATCTGCGAGAAGTTGCCCCATTCGACAATTGTGATTTCGACTGTGGGGGTCCTCGAACGAGAGTCGGCCGAAGATTACAGCCCGTACAGCCTCGGTGGGGTCATACTCTGGTCTTTCTGCTTGGAGCCCAGGAGCAATCACGTGTCGCCACCACTGCAGCCTACGATACAGTAGAGTTGAGCTCATACTATAGACTTTGGCACGACGTCGAATATCTACATTAGAGGCATGGTGAAGATGAGCAGGGGAGCGAAGAATATGCCGAAGTTTCTTGGTTTGCCACCGTTCGAGTTTCTTCAAATCCGTCTTCGTGAGAAAGGCAACTTCTAGTGCGTAGAGGGCGATAGACCGTACTAGCGAATTCCACAAGCGTATCTTGAGATGTAAACTGAGGTTCCCCTTCAGAACCTTCTGGGACAGCCGGCCGTGGGCCTGGTTGGCGGAGGTCAGGCGAGCCTTGACCTCAGCCGAAGACGACCCCGTCGCTGAGAGCAAACAGCCAAGGTACTTTACAGTCGGCGTCGGGTGGATCGCACGAGCCTGGCCGTCGGCGTGGGTCAAGCTAATGCCAGTCTGCTTAGCACTGATTCTCTTCCGTACCCGTCTGCACCCCTTCCCCACCACGTTCACCATCAGCTCTGTTTTCGGGACATTCATGGTTAAGCCGCTGGCATTAACGTGGATCCTCAGAAACTCTAGGAACTCGGATACCGTCGCTAAGTCGTCAACCACTGTCAACGCGATTAGGTCGTCTACGAACTTCACCTGGGACGCATCTAGCATCCGCAACTCGATAGTGGAGAAACCGACTGAATTCCTGAAGACCTGGAACTGGGGGTCGTACAGCACCTGGATGCCCTGAAAACCCTCCTCCAACGCCTTGGACCCGATGTCTTTGGTAATGAGATCGTAGATGGCGATGAAAAGCCCAGGCCCCTCCACACTGCCTTGTCTCACCCCTTTGCGAATAAGTAGTTGCCTACAAGGTTTGTTAGTACGGGCATCTCGAAGGATATAGCAGGTCCCGTTGTAGAGCTCCTCAGTAACTAAGCGGGTACAACGGGAGAGCGCCAGCCGATCTAACGCCTCCCAAACTTGACTTCGGGTCAGGAGGTCGAAGGCCTTCTCAAGGTCGATCAATGCTGCAATCAAGATGCGATAGTCGGTCTTGGTGCGACGGGGGTTCTCACGAAAACGACGGCCGATCTCGTCGACGAGGGCGATGGCGTCGCGAGTCGATCGACCTTGAAGGGCCCCAAACTGAGTAGCGGAAAGCCGGCCTGACATTGCCCGCAGCTCGGGCATGATGACCACGTTGGCGAAAGCCTTACCGATGTGGCCAATCAGGTTGATCGTCCTATAGTGATCCTTAGCATTCCTCCCGTCTCCTTTAGGTTTGCGTAATGAAACTGTCTCTCCGTTTTTAAACCTTTGTGGAACGCGGCGGAAGGCTTGAGCGGCCCGAAAGACTCCAAGAAGAGGCCCCCCTACAAGATCACTGCCAAGCTTCCAAAGTTCAGCTACTGCGCCTTCGGGGTCTGGTCGAGGCCCATTAGAGTTCGAGGGGTCCGTCCACTTCAGCACAGGGGCGCTCTTGAAGTTGGGGAGCCTGCTGAGGGCCTCGGTGATGTCGTCCACTTCGTACTGGCCTACGAGCTCCTCGTCGGGTTCCTCGGGGATGTCCTGGGGGCCTCCATCCTCTTGCATGGGCAACTCCGTGGCCTCAAAAATGGCACAGAGGGCATCGGTGCGGACCCGCTGGTCCTCGACGTCGTCGAAGCACGGGTAGCCCGTGGCTGGGTTGCGGACAGTCAGCATAGGCATGCGGGGCTTGGGCGCAAGGCGCTTGACGATCGAGTAGCAGCGTCTGATATCATGGACGGCATCGGCACGCTCTGCGTCGGCCACCAGGGCCGCAATGTGTTGTCGCCTCTCCGATCGCACTGCCTGCTTTGCTCTCTTTGCCGCCCGTCGGAACTGCGACAAGATGGATTTGTAGAGCCACGAGCTATGATCTATGATATTGGGAAGCATTCTCTGAAAGTACTGCTTGTGTCTGACCAACGCCAAGGTCGCGTCAGTGAGGTTCTTCTGTGGAGTCACCTTTGGTGAATCTACATAAAGCGGGTAAGCTGCGTCGACTACTGCTCCTTCCACGGAGTTGTAATAGCTAGATGTCGTGGTATATCGTTGGTGGGTGCCACACTCTTGTTGCCAGTGTCCAGTGATGGCACGAACTCGGAGCTCGTGGCGGAGCCTACTGCGAAAGTCTTGTACACGTGCTGGTACCTCATCCGAGTGTTGAAGAAGTTTGAGATCATGAAGCAGAAGGTCACGGTTCCACCGAACAGGTGGGTCCTGGCGAAGCCGCTGGCATCTAAATCGGGCTGAGATCGTGGCTTCGAGAGGGCGGTGGTCGCGAAATCCTCCCATGCTGACGGGCAGAGAATGTAGGACGCGAGCTCCATGTCCGTAGCCTCCTTGCAGTCTGGTGCAGATGTAGTCTATCTGATTCCATGTGGTGCCATCAGTGTGAAGCCAGGTCCCCGCATTCTTCTTGCGGCTGCCATGAGTATTCAACGCTGTCAAACCGTTGTTCTGAAGGACAGAAAGAAAGTGGCCGCCGTTCAAATTCGTGGTTCTCGGATGTCTATCGACTCCAGCATGGCCGACGTTAGGAAGTTCAGGCGCCACCGTACCATTGGCATCGAGACACCAAATCAGTGATGATCTCTGGGGCACTCGTCGTATGATGTCGTCACAGGTCTGCCAGAAAACGGCCTGCGCTTGTCTATGTTCAGCTTGTACTCGGTCTCTGACAGCTGCCGCCACATGAGTGCTCGCCGTGTTGGTTGGCGCGTAGCCGTTCAGGATGTAGAGGTCTCGCTCACGGGCTCCTGTACGTCGAACGCGGAGTCCCAGAAGTCGGCCAGGTATCCATTCATGGACGCATCGGACCTCCAGCGGGTCAAAGAAGTGCAGGTTAAGCGCCGTCAAGCAGCCGTCCTTCGCGCGTGGAGATGTCCTCGGGGTTGGGTAGACGCGAAAGCCCGCGCTGGTCCAGGATGTGGTGGCTCCCATGAGAGTGCTCTGAAAGCAAACGACAGCGATCTGTCGCTCACGTGCGTGTCGTAATAATTCTCCCAGGCGGTCAATGTATATCAGTGATTCTGTGTTGTAGCTCCATACCTTCATGAGGTGGGTAGGTCTTGGTCGTCGTGGTCTGGAAGGTCGCAACGAGCTCGAGGAAACGTCGGTGACCGTCGGGAAGGACGTCACGTCATGCTTAGAATAGTAGGCAACCGTGGGGCGTGTCAGCAACTGGCCTCGGTACCAACTGCTGCCTGTCACCACCGCGAGTCTCACCGCACGTCTCCAGGCCCGTTTGCCACCCATGGGCCCTGGTTCCAGCCTGCGCTTGCCGTCGTGGGACGCCTGCACGCTGTCCTCGGAGGTCGGGCAGCCTCCGAACGCTCACCTCGCTGGCGTCGAAGCAACTAGCAGCGCCCCGCCGCGCCACAGGCATCGCTCATGGCGGGTCTGGCAGGGCACTCGCGCGGGTCGCAGCCAGGGGGGGACTTGCGACCCCCCTCCCCTTCGGAGGCAAACGGATCCTTTGAGCCGTCGAGGCTTCATTGCACTTCCGCCGGCTTCCGCCAGCCTACCCCTGCTTCCGCCGAAGCCGAGATGCGCAGATGGCGAGGTGCGCCGAAGGCGAGGTCTTCTCTGGAACGTCTTACATGTTCCCTGAGATCCGATGTCACCAAAAGTTTCAACACCACTTGTATTATATTATGGTCGAAAACCCCAAACCTTGCTCGCGCAAAACAGGTCACAAAAGAAACAATTGCTTGCCACAGCGGACCCCAAACAATGATATGTTGCCTTCTATGCGGCGAAATCTAGGTGGTGCAGTCAATGTGCTGCAATCTGGGCGGTGCAATCTGTGTGGTGCAATATTTTCTTTGTCAGTGCAAAACAGTACAAAGCAAAGCAAAGCAATGCACAGCAATGCAAGGCAATGCAAAGCAGTGCAAAGCAACGCAAAGCAACGCAAAGCAATGCAACGAAATGCAAAGCATCGCAATGCGATTGCAATGCAAAGCAATGCAAAACAATGTAAAGCAATGCAACGCAATGCAAAGCAATGCGAAGCAGTGCAAGGCAACGCCAGGTCCTGCAACGCAACAGGATACAACGCAAGGCAATGCAGCGTAACGGAAAGCAAAGCAATAATGCGACGCGACTCGAATGCAGCTGCCATGCAATGCAAAGCAAAAGACAAAAGCCATGCAAGGTAAGACAAGACTGTGGGACGGCGACGACGGGGCGGCGACGGCGCCCACAAGGCGGCGGACCAGACAGAGGAGCCCAGTCCCTTAGAAAACGAGTGAGGACCCCAGAGTGCAGGAACTGTCTGGGGACAGGGAACATCGGCAGCACCTCTGGACCCCCTCTTGCTGCTGCATCTTCGAGCCAGATCGATCCGTGAGGCCCCGAGGCCAGAACAGCAAGCCAAAACCGCCCTCTGCGAAACGATGCGACGCCCAGGATCTCAGGGCTCTGGCGGTGGAACCTTCGGCCTCCACGCGAGGGGCGCCGCCACCTCCCGCGGCTCCGCCCCGCCAGCCGCCTCGCCGCCAGCGCCGCCCCCCTCTGGCGCGCTCTGCCGCTGCTCGGCGCACTCCTGGGGGGACGGAGAAAAAGCAACGGTCCCGCTGCGCCCTGGACCTGTCCCGGGGTGCGTTCTGACCAGAGCTTCGACGAGAATCCAGCCGCGGCGACGAGGGCCTCCCAGGAGGGCGAAGCTACGATACCAATCCCGGTGGGGATGGGGATAGGTCAAAAGGTTAAAGCACCAGAGTCTGAGTGGTTTAGCAAGTTTCCCCTTCCAACCCTCTTCTTCACCTTCGGGGAGGGGCTTGCCTGGACTGGGCCTTCCGCGAGGCGTTAGAGCGTCCAAGATGGCCTCGGCGAGGAAGCCAAAATCTGCCGACCCTGTGTCGGCGTGTGTGAGGGGCTTGTCCGTTCCCGTCGTTCGTCGTCGTCTCCGTCGTCTCCGTCGTCTCCTCTCCCTGCCCCCACACTTTCCCTGGGCCAGTCGTCTCCTGTCCCTGCGTTCCCCCGTTCCCTGGGCTGTCTCCCCTCCTCCCCTTTCCCCCTCTTCCCTGGGCCCGTCGCCGCTCCCCCCCGCTTTTCCAGGGCCTCCCCCTCAAGAGCAACGTTGTCATTGAGTCGAAGGGAAGCCCCTCCCCTTGAATCCCTTCCCTGCCAGAGGGGGGGGTCCTGGGGGGGGTCCAGGGGGTCCCGGGGGGGGTCCCGGGGGAGTCCCGGGGGGGTCCCGCGGGGAGTCCCGAGGGGAGGTCCACGGGGGGTCCCGCGTCAGATACGACTCCCCCCCTGGGGGTCCCAGGACCCACACAAAGCCTCAGACGGGCCAAGAGCCGAGGCATTCCACCACGCCCTCTCCTCCCCCCTCCTCATCTCCATCCTCATCTCCATCCTCATCTCTCCTCTCCTCTCCTCCATCCATCCTCCTCTCCTCCGCCCTCTCCATCCTCCTCTCCTCCTCTCCTCCTCTCCATCCTCCTCTCCTCCCCCCTCCTCCCTCCATCCTCATCTCTCCTCTTTCCTCCGCCCCCCTCCAGAACCGCACCGGCCCCCTGGACGCTCGGCCACGGGACACGCCAGGACCCTGAATCCCACCAGCCCTTTGGGCGTGAGTGGTTTAGGGAGCTCTCTCTGTCCTCAACCCCCCTTCTTCCCCTTCGGGGAGGGGTTTACCCCTCCCCCTACCCCCTCCCCCTGGACCTGGAGAGGGAGTTCCGCGGGTCGTCAGGGGGGTCTTTTTCGACGTCTGGGAGGGCCAAAAAACGACGACCCTCACGAGGATTCTGGCCCCGAGGGGGGGGGGGGGAGTTTGGTGCCTCAGCTCGTCTTTGAAGCAAAAATCATTGATTTTACTATGGTTTTGGACCCATTTTGGGCTTCTGAGGGGGCAGCGCTCATCGTCCTTCATAGCAAAATCATTGATTTTACGAAGGTTTTGGGCTCACTTTGTCCTTCTCAGGGGGCAGCGCTCACTTGCGCTTCTGAGGAGGTCGCAAGAGGCCCCAAGATGGCCCCAAGAGGCCCCCAAGAGGCCCCCAAGAGGCCTCCAAGAGGCCTCCAAGAGGCCCCCAAGAGGCCACAAGAGGCCCCCAAGAGGCCCCCAAGAGGCCCCCAAGAGGCCCCAAGAGGCCCCAAGAGGCCCCCAAGAGGCCCCCAAGAGGCCCCCAAGAGGCCCCCAAGAGGCCCCAAGAGGCTCCAAGAGGCCCCCAAGAGGCCCCACGAGGAGCCCGAACGACTCACACCAGGACGAGGGGCCCGAACGACTCACACCACGAAGAGCCCGAACGACTCACACCACAAGGAGGGCCCGAACGACTCACACCAGGACGAGGCGCCCGAACGACTCACACCACGAGGAGCCCGAACGACTCACACCACGACGCGGGCCCCGAACGACTCACACCACGAGGAGCCGGAACGAGTCACACCAGGAGGAGGGGCCCGAACGACTCACACCAGGACGAGGGGCCCGAACAACTCACACCACGAGAAGCCCGAACGACTCACACCAGGACGAAGAGCCCGAACGACTCACACCACGAAGAGCCCGAACGACTCACACCAGGAAGAAGGGCCCGAACGACTCACACCAGGACGAGAAACCCCAAACGACTCAAACCACGAGGAGCGCTTTCTCTCCCTCCTCCTCCGCCTCGTCCTTCTCCCGCTCCCCCCACAAGGAGGATGTACAAGGAGGCGGGAGGAAGGAGGAACAGGGGAGATATGCGGGGCCAAGCGGACACACGCCTGAAAAACACGACTGTCGGCATGCTTCGCAAGAGTTGCTGCTGTGAGATGGGCTGGTGGGGATACGCGAAGCGTAAAGAATTCCGAGGACCACGAGGCCCTCCAGGACCCAGCCCCGAGGACCTCCCCCTAGGACCCAGCACCAGGAACCAGCCCCACCAAAGTCCAGGACTCCCAGGCCCCAGGCCTTGTTCGCCTCGTCCTGCTTCTATTAATTTCCCCCTCTCCTCCTCCTCCTCCTCCTCCTCCTCCTCCTCCTCCTCCTCCTCCTCCGCCGCCTCCGCCGCCGCCGCCGCCGCCGCCGCCGCCGCCGCCGCCGCCGCCGCCCTCCTCCTCCTCCTCCTCCTCCTCCTCCTCCTCCGCCGCCGCCGCCGCCGCCGCCGCCGCCGCCGCCGCCGCCGCCTCCTCCTCCTCCTCCTCCTCTCCTCCTCCTCCTCCTCCTCCTCCTCCTCCTCCTCCTCCTCCTCCTCCTCCTCTCCTCCTCCTCCGCCTCCTCCTCCTCCTCCTCCTCCTCCTCCTCCTCTCCTCCTCCTCCTCCCCTCCTCCTCCTCTCCTCCTCCCTCCTCGTCCTCCTCCTCCGTCCTCCTCCTCCTCCTCCTCCTCCTCCTCCTCCTCCTCTCCTCCTCCTCCTCCTCCTCCTCCTCCTCCTCCTCCTCCTCCTCCTCCTCCTCCTCCTCCTCCTCCTCCTCCTCTCCTCCTCCTCCTCCTCCTCCTCCTCCTCCTCCTCCTCCTCCTCCTCTCCTCCTCCTCCTCCTCCTCCTCCTCCTCCTCCTCCTCCTCCTCCTCCTCCTCCTCCCTCCCCTCCTCCTCCTCCCTCCTCCTCCCTCCTCCTCCCTCTCCTCCCCCTCCTCCCTCCTCCTCCCTCCTCCTCCCTCCTCCTCCTCCTCCTCCCTCCTCCTCCTCCTCCTCCTCTCCTCCTCCCTCCTCTCTCCTCCTCCTCCTCCTCCCTCCTCCTCCTCCTCCTCTCTCCTCCTCCTCCTCCTCCCTCCTCTCCTCCTCCTCCTCCTCCTCCTCCTCTTCCTCCTCCTCTCCTCCTCCTCTTCCTCCTCCTCTCCTCTCCTCCTCCTCCCTCCTCCCCTCCTCCTCCTCCTCCTCCTCCTCCTCCTCCTCCTCCTCCTCCTCCTCCTCCTCCTCCTCCTCCTCCTCCTCCTCCTCCTCCTCTCCTCCTCCTCCTCCTCCTCTCCTCCTCCTCCTCCTCCTCCTCCTCCTCCTCCTCCTCCTCCTCCTCCTCCTCCTCCTCCTCCTCCTCCTCCTCCTCCTCCCGCAGTGGGCTTCGCATTGCGCGGGTGTGGACGGCCTGGAAGGCCCTCTGCCCCCGTGACTTCGCCCCAGGCGCCGCCACGCCCAGCATGGGGTGGGGTGCTTTGGCGCGCGCATGTGAGCTCCGCCGTAGGACGCTCGCCTGGACTGCTCTGTGGGCCGCGACGCAGCGCCTGACCATACTCGTCGGGAGGCTCATCAGAGTCTTCATGGCGTACGATCGCCAACTCTTGTTGGAATGGCGAGCCGCGGAAGCGCAGCGTGCTGCGGATCGACGCGATTGAAAGGGGGTGTATAGTGTCGTGCGCTCTTTGGAGGGAGTGAGTGCACCGTCCGTGGCGCGCCCCGTGCGCAAGACAGACGGCCAACTCACGGCTAGCGAATCAGAGCGCCAGGCAAGATGGCACGAGCACTTCAAGGACGTGTTCCGCGGCACCAGCGTGAGCATGGCGGACCTTGGCGCCATGCCGTTGGAGCCGCCGTTGGACAGCAGCTACAGAATGTGTGTGACGAACACCGTGCAGGCATGGATGCGCCTGGGCCGCAACAAGGGTGTCGGCAGGGATGGCACATCCCGGCCGAGTTCCTCCAAGCGACAGCCACGGTCTCGGCCCCGATCGCCACCGCCTTGTACAACGAGGTTATTACCGAGGAGAAGTGGCCCGTCCAACGGACGGGAGGCCAGATGCAAGACGTCTTCAAGAACAAGGGGGACCAGGCTGAGTGCGATGACTCACGAGGCATCGTCCTCGAGAACCACATCGCCAAGGGGTTGAAGCAACATCTTTCCCTGGACGTCATGCCCCACTACAATGCCAACCAGCCGGAGGCCCAGCATGGGGCTGTCGGAGGCCGGAGTGCCGACTTTGCCACGCACCTCGTGCGCGAGGCATTGCAGTATGCCGAGCTGGCCCAGCTCAGCATAGTCGTTCTCTTCATGGATCTGGTCAAAGCGTTTGACCGCATAGTGCGCGAGGTCACGCTCGGTTGGCCGGCTGACGCGCAGGATGCGCAGGACTACTTGCGCAGCCTCGGCCTCGATGATGACCAAGCCGCCTGGATTGCCGGTTTCGTGTCGGTCGACGGCTGCCTGTTCGAGCAGTGGGGCGTCCCGCTGAAAGTGATCAGGCTGCTCAATACGATGCACGCGCAGTCATGGTTCAGCTATGGCGACGTAGACGAGGCCATAGCGACCCGAGTCGGGGGGACGCAAGGATGTAAATATGGCGCGTGCCTGTTCAATTCTGCTCTTAGCACTGCACTGTACATGATATTTGACGTCCTGGTGGAGGCCGGGGTCGTCCTGACCATATCTAGTGACCAGTTTGCGCCTTGGGCCCCTGACCCCCCCTCCCAGGCAGATGGCTGCCAGCAGCACGTGTTAGACGCGGCCTTCGTGGATGACACCGTGCTTATTTTAATGGCTCCGACCCCCAGGGCCATCGATGGAGCCATAGACGTCCTCTTGCAGATAATGCAAGGCTTTTACCATGTGCTGAAGCTTGAGATCAATTCGAACGCTGGCAAAACGGAAGCTTTCCTGAAGTACAGGAGCAAGGGGGCAGCGGCGCGGACGCGCGCCCGGCGATCCGCACCTGGCGGGCCCATAGGCATCCGTGTGCCTAGCTCTTCTGCCTTGTTGCATGTGGTCCCCACTTACAAGCATTTGGGAGGAGAGGTCTCGGTGTCGGGGTCCTTAATCCCTCTCGCCCATGGCCGGCGCAAGCGTGCGTTGGCTGCTTATGCCCCGCTCGCCATGAAGGTGTTTGGATCCTCCCGGCTATCCCTCGACCTGAGGAGCTGGATGTTTCAGACCCTGGTCATGTCCCGCCTGGTGTACAATTTGCACACGGTTGTTCCCACGGGGCCATTCTTGACGATTTTGAATGATGTGTACCTCCGAGGCCACCGTCGCATGCATGATGCGGTCAGGGCCGGAAAGCGATTTTGCTTTTCGCTCTCGGACCCGTACTCCTTCGATTGACTGTCTCCTAGCCCGGGCCAGGCTTACGTACCTCGGCCGCCTGCTTCGATCGAGGCCCCCCGCACTCGTGGCCCTCTTGAGGCAACGCCCTCGTGGTCTACGATCGCGCTGGTTGAATTTACTTGTCAGTGACCTTCACCGCATGCGCCAGCTTGTGGCTAGGTGCTCCGGCTTGCCGAAGCCAGACGACGACCCCGAAGTCTGGACAAATTTTGTCATGCAAAATGCACTTCGCTGGAAGCAGTCGGTGGCGCTGTTGCATTTTGTCGACTCTGTGTGCGACGTGCGCGCCGACTCAGGCGATGAGGCCGGTTGTCGGCCTTTTGCTTGTGCTGAGTGCGGGGTTGCCTTTAAGAAACATCAAAGCAGTACACGCAGCACAGGAGAATTAAGCACGGGGAGCGCTGCCCACAGCGCTTCTACGCCACCGCGAGCGGGGTGTGCCCCGCTTGCGAAACCACCTTCGGCACGCGCCTTGCGCTCCTGAGCGACCTGTGCGACAGCAGGCGGAGCGCGTGCTGGCAGAGAATCGTTAACCACCCTAGAAGTACACGAAGACCTGAGGAAGTCGCCAACCTTGACGCCCTAGATCGCGAGGCCCGCACGGCGGCCAGGCGACTCGGCCACTCGCACGCGCTCGCCACAGGCGGCTGCGTGCGCAAGGACGGCACCCCCGTGGGCCGACCGACTGCTTGGGGGTGGTGCAAAATTTGTCGCTGCCACTTCTTCTTGAGACGCCCTGCGCAACCCTTGCACAACAGAAAACCTCCTCCTCCCGTCCTCCGGCGCGCCCCGCTGCCCCTCGGCGCGCTCCAGCAGCCTGGCCTCCCGCAGCAGCGCGGCCTCCCCCGGCGCGGCCCGCAGGCCCCGCGACAGCGCCGCGCGGGCCTCGCCGAGGTCGCCGAGCAGCCGCAGCGCCTGCGCGCGCCCAGCGTGCACGCGCGCGAAGGCGGGTCGTAGCTCCGCCGCCTGCCGGAAGAGCTCCGCGGCCCTGCGCAGCGCCTCCCAGGGGAGGGCCAGGAGGAGGACCAGGGCTTTGGTCGGCCACGCCTCGAGATTCCGCCTGAGATCCGGGCGTTGCAATTTTCTCACACCGGGCGTTTTCGCCCAGCTTCGGGCCCCGGGACCACCACAGATCGATCCGGCTCGAAAAATGACGCAGAAAGATGGGGTCTAGGGCTCAGATCGTCGTCGCCACGGCTAGACGCAGCTCGGAATACTGGTGCACGCGGAGCCCAGGAGGGGTCTGGGAATCGATTTCGAGGTGCCGTTGTCTCAACTCGCCCTGCTCCGAGCCTCCGTGCCGCGCCCCTCCGCGCCGCACCCGGCGCGGCCCTGGTTGAGCGCCGCGGCGGCGGCGGCCGCGAGCGCCTTTCCACGATCCTCAAATGAGCGAAGAAACCAATGGATCTTGCGCGAGTCGCGAAAAGACATAGCGACCTTACGCTGCGGCTTACGCGGGAAGCCAGCGTGACACGATACATTGGAAACGAGGGCGCTTATACGCGACCCTACGCGGGCAGCTTACGCAGGAACGTCGGCGCAATCGACCCCGCCTCTTCCGTCGCTCAGATGGTGTAAGCGCCAGATTGCTCTTGTCCACCGAAGGTCTTCAGTTCGACGCAGGCGGTGCGGTGTGTGACAACCGCCAACACTGCCTGCGTGCTATCGACGGCGCCGAACGGGGCAACACACAAATCAGGCTAGTACGATCCCGTTTTGTTATTAGCGGCAACGCCAGTGACTGGCCCCGCCTCGCCGCCCCACCCCACCCCTGGTGACGTCACGATTTGCGCCCGCGCCGTCTGCGAACTAGCCACTCCTAGTCATTCCCAGACGGTGCCAGCGCGAATCGTAGCGCTACCGGCCCCCTCCCCCCCTCCCCCCACCCCCAGGTCACGCCAGTTATCGCAATGGGGTGAAAAATGGCCTCCACACGTTCTGTAGGTGGCGACATCCCAACCCTACCCCCACCAAACATCGACTCTCCCGAACCGACGGGAAGCGGGGTAGGGCTTCAGACTTCGCCACATGTTCACCGAATTCCGAACCCTACCCCGGCCGCACATCGAGCTGCCTGAATCGTGGATCGGCGAGGGTGAAGTTTGGATTTCGCCGCCGGCTCTGAGGATCGTCGAGCCTTCCAGCTCTCCAGGACCTCCCGTCCGTGCACGGAGGCCCCAGCGCCGTACTCCGCGCTCAGGGCGCGCTGCAGCGCCGGCGCGGGCGCCCCCGCCGGCGGGGCGCTGGGCCGGGAAGCGGGGAGCAGCCGCAGGACCTGCTCCCGCTGGCAGGGGAAGAGGATGACGCAGCTGCTCCCGTCCGCGGTCTCCCGGTACTCGCCCTGGTAGAAGGCGGGCTGCCTGAGGGCCAGGAATTGCTAGAGGTGTCCCTGGCCCAGATGTTCGCCCCCTCTTGGAGCCCCTGAGACCCCCTGGGCCTCGTGAGGGGTGCTCTGAGACCGTGAGGGGCACCATCGGCCAGGGGAACTTCTGAGGAACCAAAAGAAAAAAAAACGATCCCGCCACTCCCCAGACCGCTCCCAGGGCGCGTCCTGACGGGAACTTCGAGGCGAATCCAGCCGTGGCGCCGAGGGCCTCCCTGGGGGCATCAGGAGGCCTCAGAAGGCCCAAACGACGGAGGGGCAGCGGCATCGGTACCTTGTCCTCCTCTAGCTGCCTGCGCGTGTCGTGGTACAGCTGGGTGCGGGCCAGCGCCTCGGGTGCGCCCAGCCCGTACAGCCTGCCCAGGAGCAGCGAGCAGACCGTGCCCGTGCGGCCGTGGCCACCCCGGCAGTGCACGTACAACACCTCGCCGCCCCGCAGCCGCTCGAGCAGCTGAGCGACCAGCTGCTCCACGAGCGCGTCGCTCGTGACCTTGTTCTAGGAAGCAGTTCCCCTGAGATCCTGGCGTCGCAGTTCCCTCGAAACGGCCGAGTTTGCCTTGCTACGGGCCCCGGGACCCTCACATGTCACTCGGGCTCGATAAATGTTGCAGAAAGATGGGGCCCAGGGCTCCGGGTGACTTGTTTCCCACCCGACAGGTCGGGGCTGAACTCCCGTCTGCCCGCCCTGCATACCGCGGTCGCCAGACCCCACAGGATCCCGGGAGTCCCTGGATATCCCGCCTCGCGTGCTCGACGAATGACGACACCATGCTGCCGTCGCCAGACCCCACAGGATCATGGGAATCCCTGAATATCCCGCCTCGCGTCGTCGACGAATCACGACACCCTACATACCAGACAGTCCCGAGGGAAAGGCGTCACGGCGTCACGCCATCCAGGCGTCACGAGGCACGAGCAAAGAGGCATAAAGAATCGGCTTCAAGAACACACAGGGAGAACGGAAGCATAGATCAGAACAAACAGCATATGGCATAGCAAGGTGTAACAGAGTATACCATCGCGGGACATACTAGACTGACCACATCATAACATAGCTCCTAGTAGTACACAGTAACATATCATAATGAAACCTAGCAGGGCATAGCAGAGCCTACGATAGCATCGCATAGCATCATTCAACGGAAGCAAAACCTAAGGGAACATAGTTTAACATGAATAATATACGACTGATACCACTACGGCAACAAACATGCTACGTCACCGAAGATTATGACATACTTAGAGGGGAATAGATAACATAATATAACGTAACAAACTGAGCAGAGCATAACACAACGCAGTAGAACAGAGCCTAACTGGGCGGTGAGCGTTACAGAACAGAACATGGCATAATAGAGCATAACAGAACACAACCTCACAGGACAGTTCACTTCATGACATAACGAATCAACATGTGACCGAACGGGTCACAACAGAGTACACTTTCGTATAACATACCATCATATATCCTGGCAGAACAGGGCCTGACATAACACCGTACCACCTAACAGATGATGCCATGACCTAGCATCACATTTCAGTATGTGACCAGAAAGCTCATACAAGAGCATGCCACAAAGCAGGATACCATAGCATAGCAGAGTTGATATACTGCTGATACCACTACTACGACAACGGGTGCACGATGCCATAAAACAGTGTACCCGAATTGCATAGACATAGCATACCCGGAAAACGGCAAACAACATTATAGAATGAGTGAACAGAGCATGACGTAACACTGCATACCAAAACATAATAGAGCACAACAAAACACAGCATACCAGGACATAACAGGTAAGTTCACAACCTAACATCACATGGCAAAACATGTCATAGCATGCAATAACATAACATAATATGACAAGTCAGGCTGTGCCAGAGCGGGGCATCACAGGCCATAGCACGACAAAAAATACCAGGATACAGCTGAATATGTGTATATATATATATACTACGGCTGACACTACGACAGCGACTACAAGATAACATCAAAAAGGATGTAACCTACTTGAAAAAGAATATCACACTACGGCAGAGGATAACACAAAATAATGCGATACATACCGAGCGTCAAAAATAGCAGAACATAACAGAGAGTAGTGTAAAAAAAAATCTACGTCTTTGACCTTTGAACTTTGAGAGAGGGCACGGATCTGACAATAGCATCGCTTAGCCCATCATGACAGCAAAGCTAAGCAACCATAACACCATACATGAAGTATACTGCAACACAGGACAAATTATATAAGATCTTTGAACAAGACATACATGGAGCGCAACTTCAGAAAAAAAAGAGTGCTAAGCAACAGCTATGTGGCAATCAACAAACATGTATATATAAGTGCAATCCCAGAAAAAAAAAAAGAAAAAAAAACAAAAAAAAAAAAAAAAAAAAAAAAAAAAAAAAAAAAAAAAAAAAAAAAAAAAAAAAAAAAAAAAAAAACATCCTTTTGTAATAGAACAGAAGAGAACGAACATATGAGACCATAGCAAAGAACCTGATATTACAGACCATAACATGTTACTGTTGAGCAGCACATGTTATACCGTATCAGAAAACTGAGCGTAATACATATAACGTCGTAGAAGATAACATATATCAAGAAATGACATTTAAAAAGAACATTGTCGACTAGTCCAGAATCAAGCAATGTTGGATACAGTATAAAAGAAGTCATCAGTGGCCGACTAACGGCGTGCTATCAAACGACGTGCGCGACGAGGTCAGGCTGGCCACAGGAACAAGGAGGCGCAGCAAAAACAGATTCGACGACGTATTCACCGTGACAGGCGTCACAACGTAGCGCCGTCCCGTCCAAAACAGAACAGAACATAATGGAACAAAATGGAGCAGAACATGAGTGAATAGAAGACTATTGAAGACTGTAGAATACACCACCGATCGATTCATGGCGCCCTATCAGACGCAACATGCGAGCCGACGTAAGGCTGACCAGAGGAATGAACCATATATGAATTTCATCGAACAGAACATGGTAGTAGAATGCAGCAGCGACCGAGGAGCTGCGTCTTCTCAAAAGCGACATGCGCGCCGAGCTCAGGCTGGCCAAAGTAACAATCAGCACCAGACTCGGGAATAAACGCCAAACATTTCGGTGGAGATCGCACGAAGAAAAACAAGTCACGATGATGCGATGTGTTCGAGACGTCGGATCTCAGGAACTCCTGGCTATTGAGCCCGACTGAGAGGCCATTGAGCCAGATTAACCCATATGAAGCCCAGGGCTAAGCCCGACGAAGCTGGATGAAGCGGGATTAAGCAGGATGAAGCGGGATTATGCCAGATTGAGCTTGTTTTCGAACACGGATATGCCAGCGCCGGTGCTGAACTTGACCTCCCAGGAGTTGCATCCTAACCTTCTGGTCTTGTATCGGCTGCTCCACGAAGCGCGTCCCCTCATTGATGGCCAGCGCGCGGGCCCGGTAGTCGATCGCGACCTTCAACTCTGGGCGCGTCTGCAGGCAGACGATCGTGGTGACACCCCCCTCCAGGATGGCGCGGAGGCCCTCCGCGGAGTCCAGGCCGCTGCGGTCGCCGCACAGGACGAGCCCAGGGACCACCCAGTTCGACTTGTCGGTGGGGCCCCGGAAGAGCCCCAGGAGCTCGCCACGCGTGCGGCTTACGGGGGGAAGCAATGGCAGCGCCATAGGGGCCGGCCAGTTGCTGCCGGGCAGGGCCTGGCGCGAGCTTCTGCAGGGACGGGCCGAGCTCAGGCTCGGCTGGGCGTGCACTGGCGTGCACTGTTGGGCCTGAGGGCTGCAGAGACCAGGGCGACAATTGGGGGAGGGGGCGAGGGGAATGGGCCAGACGAGGGAGGGCCCCTCGTATCTAGGCGACACAAGAGAAACCATGGCGAGACGAGGGATGTTCTCCGCCTCCTAGAGACGTCTCCCCGCCCCGGGACCGTCAGAAAACGGCTCGAGATGAAAAACTGGCCCTGGGGAAGGGGTCGAGATCTTCGTGGGGAGCGCGTCACGAAAAAAAATGCGACGGCGGAGGAGAGGGAAGGAGGAGAGCAGAGAAGAGTGAGGGCGAGTAGCGCGAGGAGGAGCAGCAGGGCCGAACGATCTGTCCAAGACGCCTTGACGGCCTCCAGACGGCCCAAGAGGCCTGCAAAGCGCCCCGAAGAGGCCTCCAGGAGCTTTCTCACGAGAGCCCCAAGAGGCAAAATTCATGGATTTCCCATACGTTTTTGAAAGATTTGGCGTTCTTGCCTCTTCCGCTTCCCGACGCGCCAAGACGGCCCAAGAGGCCCCCAAAATCGCCCCGAGACGGCCCAAGAGGCCCCCAAGAGGGTCCCCTAACGGCCGAAGAGGGCCCCAAGACGGCCCAAGACGCCTCCAAGACGGCCCAAGAGGCCCCCAAGACGGCTCCAGGAGAGTGCCCAGACGAGGGACCCGAACGGACATTTCGAGCTCTCAGCCCCGAGAGGCCCCCAAGAGGCCCCGAAGAAGCTCCAAGAGGCCCCAAGAGGCCCCCAAGGGGCCCCCAAACTGCCCCAAGACAGCCCAGCAGAGCCCCAAATTGCCCAGGAGGACTCCAAGAGTGCCTCGAGACGGCGCAAGAGGAGCCCTGGATGGCCCAAGACAGCCTCCTCAGGAGAGCCACAGGCTGTCCCAAGCAAGCCTCTCCTCTTCCTCCTCCTCCTCCTCCTCCTCCTCCTCCTCCTCCTCCTCCTCCTCCTCCTCCTCCTCCTGCTCCTCCTCCTCCTCCTCCTCCTCCCCTCCTCCTCTCCCCATCCTCCCTCCCCTCCCCATCCTCCCTTCCCTCCCCATCCTTC
>CAUYUJ010014379.1:27500-30419 GCA_963575745.1 Prorocentrum cordatum | reverse complement strand
TCTCCTCCACATCATTCTCCCCCCTCCTCCTCTCTCATCCACCTCCTCCACCCTGCCCCCCTCGGTGTCAGCTTCGTCGCTCTCAGGGTCGGCGGCAACGGACGTAAGGCCTTCGCAATAAGAAAACATCCCGAAAGCGTTCCGCATTCATCGACAGGCATTCGAACGCCTTGGAAACCATTCTGCAAGATCCTCCTCCCCCTCCGCCTTGTCCCCCTCCTCCTCCTCCTCCTCCTCCTCCTCCTCCTCCTCCTCCTCCTCCTCCTCCTCCTCCTCCTCCTCCTCCTCCTCCTCCTCCTCTTCTTCCTCTTCCTCCTTCTCCTCCTGCTCCCTCCTCCCTCTTCCCCCGAATGATCATCCTCGCTCGTATTCCTGCTCCTCCTGGTCCCCCTCCTCGTCCTCCTCCTCCTCCTCCGAGCTGACAGGAGGGGCCTCTCCACGTTAACATCATTCGCTGGAGCAGGTCGTCCACCTGGCGTGGGGAGAACGGGGGAGGAGAGGGCTGACGAAGTAGGAGGAGGACCCTGACATCCTGGCATTGTGAAAAATTACCATGTGACGTACCCAACCATTTCTATACTTGTGGCGATGATACTCAGAACCACTCAATGCTGACTGGCATTATGAAGGACCCGCAGTGCGCAAGAACAGCACCCAACAATGCTTTCAGAAGAGCGCAGCAAGAAGAGAAACGGCAACTATACTAAATGGAAACACAGGGGCGTTGAAAGAAACGCGTATGACGTATCTCCGAATGATCCACGTGGGACGTACCTCCGCTGGGCATCCCAGGAGCCCACGAAAGTGGCGACAATTGCGCAGATCGCAAGCCCTCCAGGGTACGGCGAGGTCCCGAGGTGATCCACGTGGGACCCACCTCCGCTGGGCCTCCCAGGAGCCCACGAAAGCGGCAACAGTTGCGCAGATCGCAAGCCCCCCAGGGGGCGGCGAGGTCCCGAGGTGATTCGCGAAGGACCCACCTCCGCTGGGCCTCCCAGGAGCCCGCGAAAATGGCGTCAGCTGCGCAGATCGCAAGCCCCCCAGGGGGCGGCGAGGTCCCAGGGTGATCCGCGAGGGACCCACCTCCGCTGGGCCTCCCAGGAGTTCACGAAAGTGGCGACAATTGCGCAGATCGCAAGCCCCCCAGGGGGGGGGGGGGGGGCGAGGTCCCGAAGTGGTCCGCGTGGGACCCACCTCCGCTGGGCCTCCCAGAAGCCCCACGAAAGTGGCGACAATTGCGCAGATCGCAGCACCCAAGGTACGGCGAGGTCCCGAGGTGATCCGCGTGGGGCCCACCTCCGCTAGGCCTACCAGGAGCCCACGAAAGTGGCGACAATTGCGCAGATCGCAGACCCAAGGGCACCGCGAGGTCTCGAGGTGAGCAGCGTGGGACCCACCTCCGCTGGGCCTCCCAGGAGACCACGAAAGTGGCGACGATTGCGCAGATCGCAGCCCCCAAGGCACCGCGAGGTCACGAGGAGATCTGCGTGGGACCCACCTCCGCTGGGCCTACCAGGAGCCCACGAAAGTGGCGACAGTTGCGCAGATCGCAAGCCCCCCAGGGGGGGGGCGAGGTCCCGAAGTGGTCCGCGTGGGACCCACCTCCGCTGGGCATCCCAGGAGCCCACGAAAGTGGCGACAATTGCGCAGATCGCAGCACCCAGGGCACCGCGAGGTCTCGAGGTGAGCCGCGTGGGACCCACCTCCGCTGGGCCTCCCAGGAGCCCACGAAAGTGGCGACAGTTGCGCAGATCGCAGCTCCCAGGGCACCGCGAGGTCTCGAGGTGATCCGCGTGGGACCCACCTCCGCTGGGCCTCCCAGGAGCCCACGAAAGTGGCGACGATTGCGCAGATCGCAGCCCCCAGGGCACCGCGAGGTGTCGAGGTGATCCGCGTGGGACCCACCTCCGCTGGGCCTCCCAGGAGCTCACGAAAATGGCGACAATTGCCCAGATCGCAGCCCCCAGGGGGCGGCGAGGTCCCGAGGTGATCCGCGTGGGACCCACGCCCAGGAGCCTACGAAAGTGGCGACGATTGCGCAGATCGCAGCCCAGGGCACCGTGAGGTCTCGAGGTAATCCGCGTGGGACCCACCTCCGCTGGGCCTCCCAGGAGCCCACGAAAGTGGCGACAGTTGCGCAGATCGCAGCCCGACGGCACGAGAGAAGAGGAGAGGGGAACACAGGAAACAGGAGAGGAGGAGGGGAGGAGGGGCGAGGAGGAGAAGGACGGGGCGATCACACTGCTCTATTCAAAACGAGTACCCAACCATAGGAGGGTTGGGAAAAACACGATGGACAATGTTTGGTAATTTTCTGCCTCTAGGGGGCCTCACCAGGCCCCAGGACCTTTAAAACCGGTCCCGGGGGAGAGGCCCAGACCCCTGGGGAGCCACGTCGCAAAAATCGCGACGTAGGATGTTTGGGGAGAATGGGCAGTAGATGACGGGGTGGATGAGGAGGAAAGGGAGCAGGAGGATGGGCAGGAGGAGGAATTATAGAAGAGGAGAAGGGGAGGCCGGGGAGGAGGATGAGGAGGTTGAGCCTGAGGAGGAGGAGCAATGAAGAATTAACAGTCGGGCTTGGATATGATACGTCTCCTCGTTTGTGCTCTGGCGACGGAATACATTGCAAAAGGTCTGCGGTATGACGTTTAACACTCAGGTTATAAAGGCCAAGCACTTCGCATACGCACGAGGATGTCCAGGCGTCGAAAGAACGCTAGAAAAATGTGGGGGGACGACGGGAGGAGTGCGAGAAAAACTGTCATGGCCCCTGCCTTTGCCCCAACCTCCCGCTCCTTCGTCTTACTGTTTACTACTGTTCCTCTTCGAAATGGGAGGACGGCCTCCCCGCACCCCCTCACCTCAGCCCGCTTCGTCTCATTAATCCGCCACCGCGCTTGCGGTGGCTGGTGTGTG
>CAUYUJ010014379.1:12500-22500 GCA_963575745.1 Prorocentrum cordatum | reverse complement strand
AGTCCAGGATTACATGTGGCAGCAGTTGAAGAGAAGTAAGTCCATGCGGCCCAAAGCATTTACAGCGTGGAAGTAATTCAGCAGGTGGTCGCGACATCTACGCGGGGTGCGGGTCAAACTTCGGTCGAGCGTGGACCAGCTTAGCGGGGCCCAGATCAGCAGCCCCGAAGCTGAGGCAGCGCTGATGCGCACGAGCCGCCTCATGCACGACCTGTTCGGGTTCTTCATGCGGGCTCGTTGCTGTGATCGGGCACGCGAAGTTTTGCCTCAAGACGCGACCGACTTCTTTGCTGACCCCGTCACCAGCTTCTGCCGCGACGACGTTGACGACGAGGTGCAGAGGCCCAGCGACATACCGGAGGCAGCCATCACCGACGGCATGGTGGAGTCACTAGTTGGGCCAGGTAGGCCCACGAGGCGTTTGCGCGCGGGGCGGGCAAGGCGCCTCGTTCCTCGAGGATTCGCGAGTTGCAGGAGGTAGCCAATGATCGAGACGACCGTTGTCAGCCCTATGAAAGAGCGGATCAATGCACGGACCAATGGCACACGAAAATCGACATGGCTGCAGCGAAGTTCCCCTCCCAGCAGATGCGCCCTCGCGGGAGTTGAAAACTATCCCAGTGCGACCCTACCTAGGAGTTGGAGCCTCTAGGAAAGCAACATTAGTAGGAGCGGTAAACGCCGTCCTCCTCCTTCTCATCGTCGCAGTTGTAGCAGTAGCGGTAGTAGTAGTAGTAGTAGTAGCAGCAGCAGCGCCAGAACCGCCGACGCCACGCCGCAAGTGAAGCAGCAGCAGAAGCAGGCAGCAAGTCGGCGAGACAGCAGCAAAAGCAAGCAGGCACGGAGATGAGGGCGGGGCACTGGGGAGTTCTTTACATCTACCTACATCTATATCTACACCTACATCTACATTGACACCTACATCTACATCTAGACCTACATCTACATCTACACCTACAGCTACATCTACATCTACACATGCATCTACAGCTACATCTACATCAACAGCGAGACTCACATCTACATCATCTACATCTACACCTACATCTACATCTACATCTACACCTACATCCACATCTACACCTACACACCTACATCTACAGCTTCATCTACACGTTCGCATTGGTTTTGCTTTCGCTGCGCATTGCCTTTGCTTTCGCTCTTGCCTTTGCTTTTGCCTTTGCCTTTACTTTTGCCTTCGCTTTTGCTTTTGCTTTTGCTCGGCACCCATGGAGCGCAACTGGGGGAACCGCGCGTTTGCTTTCACCTTTGCTGCCGCTATTGCTCGGCCCCCAGGGCGCTGGGGGAACCGCCCGGGGCGGTTTGCACTGCCCGGCCCCTCCAAGCCATGCGAGTGAGAACCCTTCTAGGCAGAGCCTAGGCAGGGAAAACATTTCCCCGCGCGGCAGATCAGGACGACGCTGCGCGGCTTCAAGTCAACGGCGCTCGGCCAGGTCAAGATCCACCCTCGGGCTTTGGATGCTGTCTCCGACGTGGCACTGGAGACCCTGGCGTTGCCCTACGCTACATGCGAGCGCCTCCTGCGCTGGCCGTGCGACCGCGTTCAGACACGGCTGATTTGCCTCGGCAAGGCCTCGGGGGGCCATCGCCTCATTGCACTTTTGAACGCGCTGATCCGCATCCGGGGTCGGCCGCGCCGACCGATTTCCCAAGACCGGGAGGCCCGTCACTGTCACTCCGCTTTTTGAAGCGGGCCTGCCCGCAGCTCTTCAGACGCCGCTTTTGCTCGCAATGCGGAGGCGGAGGTGGCTGGAGCGGCGGGGGCGTTCTCAGCGTCTGTCTTGCCGGATATGTATAAGCGCTACGAGCGCATCATAATAGCTAGGCTGCCGGGGGAAGCCCGAGCCCTTCAGCACCCGTTGAGAATGTTGTGGACGGCGTTGTGTTCGCATCGGTGTCCGCGTGTTGCGCAGGCGTTTGGATCGGTCAGTCAGTCGCTCGGTCGTTCCGCGCCGGGTATCCTGGCTGGGGCGCAGTCACGCGAACTCGATTACGCATCCTTTACTGCATCGGTTCGTCGCGAGAGGTTGCGAGATTTGTCGGGCGATCACCCCGCGAGCCCTGATGGACGATGCCAGTTCCCAACGGGGCCAGATGCGGAGTCGTCCGCGCCCTCGATGGCTGCTGCCCGATGGGTCTCGGGCAGAGATTTTCGGCCGGGGCTCGCCCTGCAGGTCAAGGACAGCGGATACGCTGCATCCACTATCCTTGCGGCGGCCAAGGCAGGCCCCACAGCTAGAATCATGCGCCTGAAAAGCCATCGGCAAATGAGAAATCTTGGCCACGGCATCTCCCCGGGGCGCGCGTCGCACACACGGGAGCGCAACAGGCTTCAGGGCGCGCTGTCTCAGAGGCGCAAGCTACTTGCGCTTAGGCGTGGAGCGCCTGGCAAGGCCGGGCCCCCCCAGCGAACGGGGGCGCCCCCCGCGGGCGCTCGCGGGGCGGGCGTCTCTGGAATCACGAACATCTCAAGTGGGGCCAAGCGCCCGGGGGCACTGACAGCGCGGCTCTCGACGCAGCGTGACGCACATGTTGATCCTGCGTTCGATGCTTGCGCCCCTCTCATTTTCCGATATTGTTTGATGCTTTGGGGCGGCAAAACCTCCCTGGACAGGCCCCAGAGGGCCAGGACTGTTGCGTCGAGCCGCGCCAAGGCCAACCCTACCTGGAGATGTCGCAAAGACCCCGTCTCAGCCGTTTTGCTGCGCTTGCTGCGCGTAGGCCGGCACATGAGCTCAGCTCACACTATCATCAGCGACGAAGGCCAGGTGCATAACTTGTTTCGCGAATATCCGCGCGATGCGCGCGCTGCCCGTCGGCTTGGCATCTCGCGCCGGCAGGCACGCCGGGGCTTGCAGCACGTTCCAGAAGCGCCTGGATCCGAGGACGTTTGGGTCAGAGGCCTTCGCCACGGGGTTCTGAAGATTTCGGACCAGAAGCGACAGTGAGCCGCTCGTTGCATGATAGGCTCTGCGATGCGAACCCCCGCACGCCAGAAAACTGCCGGTCTGAGCGCGACCGACAGTTGCCACCTGTTCGGCAGGGAGGGGGCTGGCACGCTAGGTCGCCAACTGCGCGATTGCACGCCAGTCCTGGATTGCCCCAGTAGGAATGACGCGAGCTCTCCTGACGACGTCGCGGAATGAAGTGGTTTGCTCAGAGATGAAGGGATGACGGGGCTTGGAATGCCCGACTGGGACACTCTTGAGCTGGCCCATGGGTTTCCCTTCCAGCAGGTCAAGGTCCCACCCGTGCCCCGGGAGCTCCCCGTCCACTCCCGTGGGCTCGCCAGCGCACCTTGGGGGAGGCGCATCTATACCGATGGTTCCGGGCTGGCGAGCTCCAGCACAGAGCATAGACGGCGTGGGTTCGCTGCGGTTGAGCTGGGGCCCGCTGGGCCCCCGATTCGGGCCGTCTACGGGGCTCTGCCAGGCCAGCGCCAGTCGGTGCCCAGGGCTGAACGGCACGCGATTTACCAGGCGCTGCGGGGGGGGGGCCCGACGCCCAGGTGGTTTCAGACCATCTGAAGGCTGCGAACGAAGGACTGAGTTGGTTGGAGAATCTGGCCAGCGGAGCAGCCCAGCATGCATATATGTTGGCGGAATACTTTTGGGCTGTATGTGGACCGACAGGCGCGCCCCCGCTTCAAGTGGATCAAAGCCCGCCGTGACTGGGATGATATCCTGGCCCTGTCCACGGCCCAGCAGATTCAGGATTTCCCTGGCAATATGTGGGCTGATTTTTTCGTTTGAGAAGGGTCCGAACCCCACGCGGTTGCCACGACTGCGGCTGAAGTTCCGAGGCAGCATCTCGCAGCCATCAGAAAGGACTTTGACTTCCTGAGCCACTTTGCCCAATAGATTGCGATGCTTTCCTCAGAGCTCTCGGCCCCCGTTCCCTTGCCGTCGCCGCGAGCCCCTTTGCCCCGCGCGGTGCTGGTTCAGCTCTTGGCCCCGCGCGGTGCTTTGTCCCTCGCTTGGAGGGCGCGGCCAACCATGGGGTGGAAGCGGGTTCGGACGGGGGGGTGGAGTCGGGATCTTCGGACTGAGCGCCACGTCTGTGGCTGTCCTGGCGCTCCGTTGGTTGCTGCCCAGGCGCGCTGAGCAACCGCCTGCTCTCTGCGTGCGGGGGGGGGGACATGCCGTGGGGCACCCGAGTGCAGCCTGTGCAAAGCCGCTCGGGTGCCTGACAAGGATGGATTGGCCCCCCCAAACCTCGCCAATCCCAGTGGCTGGCGAAGTGCTCGGACTGGCTCGCGCCAGCTCGGGCTCTCCTGATTTCCTTTGGCCTGCCCGCTAGTGCCAGACCTGCCCGCACCGGACTCGAACCCTCGAGCCCTCCTCTTTCTCCTCCTCCTCCTCATCATCATCCTCCTCCTCCTCCTCCGCCTCTGCCTCCGCCTCCTCCTCCGCCTCGCCGTCTTTTCCTCCTATTCCTCCTCCTCATCATCATCATCCTCCTCCTCCCCCTCCTCCTCCTCCTCCTCCTCCCCTCCTCCTCCTCCCGCTTCTCCTCCTCCTCCTTCCCTTTTCCTCATGAATAACTCCTTCCTGTCGCACCACGAGACGCGTCGAAAGGGCGGGCTGGGCGTTTCGCCTGAGACGTCCCCACCACTTATGACCCTGAAGCTAAAATTGGCAACAGCGTCACGGATTGAGGGCGGGTGGTTTTCAACATGTGGCTCTCGCCTTAGCGCCGTGCACATTCGTTATATTACACTGATAGAGGGCGGGCTGCTTTCAAAAGGTGATGTCGCCTGAGCGCTGCGCACACTTGTCTTAAGAATATGCAAGAGCGTCACGGATTCAGGGCGGGCCGTTTTCAAAATGCGGCTCTCGCCTCAGCGCAGCGCACATTCCTCTTGAGAAAATGCAGAAGCTTCATGGATGAAGGGCGGGCCGTTCTCAAGATGTGATTATCGCCCAGCGTCGCGCTCACTCGTTTTTTAAATGTGCAAGAGCTTCACGGATGGAGAACGGCTCCTCGTAGAAATGTGGTTCCCGCATCAGTGCCGCGCAGACTCGTTGCAAGAGCTTACACCAGTGCAAATGATTAGCATGGATGGCGTCCCAGCAAAAATGTTTTTAGTGCACTGTAGGACTGTCAGGGCGCAGCAGTCACTTTACTTCGCGGTGTTGAAATCCCAATAAAGGCAGTCTGATTCAGGATCGTCCGGACGCAGCAGTAACCGTTGTTTCCGTAGGAATGGTGTGGTGGCACGGTTCAGGATTTTCAAACGAGTCCTTGCCTAAGCATCATCATCGTCATCATCATCGTCATCATCATCATCATCAGCAGCATCATCATCATCATCATCATCATCATCACCACCACCACCACCACCACCACCACCACCACCATCATCATCATCATCATCATCATCATCATCATCATCATCATCATCAACAATCATCATCACCATCATAATCTACATCATCATCACCACCATCATCATCATCATCATGCGCATCATCATCATCATCACCACCATCACCATCACAACCACCACCACCATCAACATCAACAGCATCATCATAATCACCAACATCATCATCAGCATCAGCATCATCATCACCTGCATCAGCATCAGCATCATCATCATCATAATCATCATCAGCAGCATCATGATCAACGTCGCTGTCGTCGTCATCCTCCCCATCATCAGTATCATCATCATCCGAATCCGAATCCGAAATCCCACCACGGACATCGGCATCATCATCATCAGCATCATCACCACCACCACCAATGTCTTCAACTTGACCATCACCACCACCATCAACATCATCATCATTGGCATCATCGCCATCAGCATCAGCATCGTCATCAACATCAGCGACAGCATCAGCAGCATCAGCATAATCCTCAGCATCATCATCAGCATCAGCGACAGCATCACCATCATCATCAGCATCATCATCACCATCATCATAATCGTCGCCATTATCGTCGTCATCATCAGAATCAGCAGCCGCATCATCATAACCCTCATCATAAACCTCATCATCATCATCGGCATTAGCATCACAATCAGCACCAGCATCATCATCAGCAGCAGCATCATCGGCACTAGCATCATCATCAGCAGCAGCAGCATATTCAGTATCCTCATCATCATCAGCATCACCATCATCATCATCAACATCAACATCAGCATCAGCATCATCGTCATCATCATCGACATTATCTGCATCCTCCTCCTGTTCATCCTCCTCCTCCGCCGCCGCCGCACTCACTCGTCTTCAAAAATTGCAACAGTCACAAGGGTTCGTAGGGTCGGATTCCCAGGAATGGTGCTGTGGCGCTGCTTAGGATTGTCAGGACGCAACGGTCACGTTAATGCTCGGTGTTGAAGTCCCAGGACTGCGTTCTGACACAATTTAGGATTGTTAGGACGCAGCTGTCACGATGATTCGCGGCGTTGTCCCAGGAATGGCACGATTGGGAACTATCCGACGATAGTCTTTCAATGAAACACTTCCCGTGAAGAACACAAATTCTTGTAGAGACCTAGGACACGAGGCTCCCAGAAGCCCAAAAGACAACCCACAAGAACTCCAACGTGGAACTCCAACGTGTCCCATGAGGCGCCCTAGACGGCCCAAGAGAGCTCCAAGACGGCCCCAAGAAGGGCCCAAGAGAGGGACCACGAACCGCGAATTCCAGCGCTCCGCCCAACGAAGCTCTCCGGAGGACCCAAGCGGCCCCAAAGCGGCCCCAAGAGGCCCCCATGAGGCACCCAAGAGGCCCCAAGGAGCCCCCAAGAGGCCCAAAAAAAGCCCCAAAACGGTCCCCAAGACCCTTCGAAACTGCCTCGAAGAGGTCCGCGAGAATCCTCGACACGAGATCCCAACGGACATCCCAGAGCGTGCCACACACTACCCTGAACTTGACGCAGTAGTTTATAGAGGGGTCGGCGGACTTGGCGTAAGCCTATAGAACTCTTGTAGAGACCTAGGAAGCAGGAACTTGGAGGGAGGGTTTACACTGGTCCTTCTCCTCCTCCTCCTCCTCCTCCTCATCCTCTCCTCCTCCTCCTCTTCCTCCTCCTCCTCTTCTTCCTCCTCCTCCTCCTCCTCCTCCTCCTCCTCCTCTTCCTCCCTTCTCCTCGCCCTCCGGGACTCCCCCTCCTCTCCCCTGGACGCCTCCTGCTCGCTGAATTCGGTCAGCCCCATCTGCACCGTTGCGCGGTACCTGCCACCGAGCCCATCCTCCCCTTCCCCGTCCCCATCCCTCTTTTTGCACCTCCCCCCCGAGGACGAAACAATGGAAGAGGAGTAAGAGGAGAGGGTCGCGGAGGAGGATGATGATGTCGAAGAGCAGGAGGAGAGAGACTGTAGTGTATTGTTGATACCTTTGTGAGTAGCAAAACAACTGATGAGTCGGGTGAGCCACACTAGAAGAGGAGAAGAAGGAGGGGGAGGAGGAGGAGGGAGGAGGAGGGGGGAAGATGAAGGGGAGGAGGAGGGGGCAGAGGAGGAGGAGGAGGAGGAGGACGACGACGACGAGAAGGACGAGGAGGAAGAGGAAGAGGAGTAGGTGGAGGAGGTGGAAGAGGAGGGTGAGGTCGAGGAGGAGGAGGAGGAGGGAAAGGAGGAGGAGGGGAAGGAGGAGGAGGAGAAGGAAGAGGGGGAGGGATCCACCTCCTCCAGGACTGGGCGCGTCGGCCACCGGCCCTGGCGGCGACACGCAGGGGGGCTGCGCACGTGCGGAGGGTTTCTCTCGCAGTGCCCAGGTGGAGGGCGACAGACAACCTGGGCGCCCCTTTTTTCATGCCGACATTTCCGTTCTTATCTCCTCCTCCTCCTCCTCCGCCTCCTCCTGCTCCTCCTCCTCCTCCTCCTCCTCCTCCTCCTCCTTTTCCTCCTCCTCCTCCTCCCTCAGGGTCTTTTTCCGAGATGCCGCCCATGATGTCCTGGGCGCTTGTGTCCATGAGCGCGGCGCGGTCGTTCTCGATGGCGCGCGTGAGTTGCTGGCTCGGGTCGGTCAGAAAGGACGCCGCTGCGAGTGCCATCTCGTAGTGGTTGATCTGATACTGGACCAACTTGATGCGTTGGAGATCACATGGATGACGATCTTGAGTCTCTGTAGAGCTTCGGCCGAAGTGATCGTCGGCATGCTGGTTTCGTGTAGTTGGTGGGCCAACCTGGCAATATGTACATTATCCTGTGCGGCGTCTCCTTCATGCTTTGCGACACGGAGAGGTCTCTGACACGCTGCCCTTACGCTCACTAGCGCGAACGTCGCCGGCGCGGATCGAAAGTGCCCCGCTATGCGCGCGGAGCCCGGCACAGCGTGACGGAAGCGGACCTGCGTCAGCGGGGGGCGGACAACCTTGGGCTTGCACCTCCAAGTAAACTGTTACACGGACAAATGGGATGACGGCTCCAAAACAGCAAACCGCGCGGAGCATCGCACACAAAACCTCGAACCAGGTTCCAAAGTCGGTTCCAAACAGTAGAAATCGGCAAAGGAAAAACAGGTTCGAACCAGGTACCAAAGTCGGATCCAAACAATAAAAAAGTGCGCGCATCGTGCGGGACATGCTGGAAAAGCAGGTTCGAACCATATTCCAAAGTCGGTTCCAAACAATGGAAAAGTAAGCATCTCACACAGGACTTCCTCGAATAACAATATCGAATCAGGTTCGAGCTCGCTTCCAAACAATGAACACAATAAGCGTATTGTGCGACACTTCCTCGAAAAGCATGTTCGAACCAAATTCGGCCTCGGATCGAAACAATAGAAAAGTGTGAGATTCATACGGGACCTCCTCCGAAGTGTGATTTGGAATCGAGCGACTTTCGCGGGGTGCCCTCTCACAATGCATGCGCGCGCCTGGTTCGAAACCAAAAGACAATGAGCGTTTCGCGCAGGACGTTTTCGAACATCTGATTTGGACTTGCTTGCAAACAGGATCGACATAAGCGAATCGTTCGGGACGTCCTTTCGATACTGATGGGAATACGGGTCGAAGCAAGAAGAACATGATTGCGTCGCGTGGGACATCATTTCAACATTGATGCGCCCAGTGCGAGCGCAGAAAACATATGGTTTCGAATGATACATTATCTTCGCACGTGCTGTTGTAAGGGAGGGTACATGTTCGCTGCAGTGGCGCGCAATGTTATACATCTTCTCGTTTCGCGAGGGGCGACGCTGGTTGATCGTGCCAAACATTTGGGCGAAGTGGTGTGGAGAGTTGCGCCCTCGCCGCCCCCCTTTCAGAACAAGCCACATAGTGACTGCACTGGAATATTTCACTGCCATATTGGAGCCCGTCGGGGGGCATCTTGGGGCGTGCGTCCAGCTGATCATGAGGTGCTCTGCGTTATTGTGCTAGCTATCAGTACTAGTATTCAGGCGCATGGGTGCTAAGAGTCACAGCGGTGCTCAGGCGCTGCTGGGTTCAAGCAGCGATGATTCTAGAATCCCCAGGCGAACAGCCTTGACCAGGGAAGTGTCGCAGCATGCGGTGCATGCAGCCCAGGACTCGACAGCAGATATTGTCGCGGCTATTTCGAAGAGGAGGAGGAGGAATCGGAGGCAGAAGGGGAAGCATATGGAGGATGAAGAGGAGGAGGAGGAAGAGGTGCAGGAGGAGGAGGAGGAGGAAGACGAGGAGGATGAGAATGGCGATCCGAACGACAAGGCGGGATGCACGTAAGGATGGGGGGATGGGGGGACGTACGGATGGAGGAAGGAGCGATGTGCGCGGAGAGATGGATGAATAGAGGAATTGATGACGGGAATGGAAAACGGATAGACGAGTGAAAAAAGGAAAACGGGCGAAGGGATTGAAGAAGGCAGGAAGGAGGGATGGGGGATGGAGAAATGATGGAGCAGGTCGAATGCAGCAGGAATGGTTGGAAGAGGGAGGAATGAAGGACGGATGTCCCGAGCATCACAGATGAAAGAGTGGAAAATGAAGGATGCCAGACGAACGGAGGGATAAGGCACGAGGAATGAGTTGACGGTT
>CAUYUJ010014379.1:0-7500 GCA_963575745.1 Prorocentrum cordatum | reverse complement strand
CCAGAGCCCCCCGAGTCGACCCCGGGAGGGGGACGTGGGGCGTCGCGGATGGGGCAGGGAGGCGGGCCGAGGGCAGGGCCGGCCCCGGCGGGGAGCGCAGGGCGGCTCGGCCGGGGGCGGCGCTCGAGCACCAAGGCGAGGCGCGGGCGTCGTAGCTGGGGAAGCGGAACCGGATGGTGACCCCGAAGCCCGCCAGGGGCTGCCAATCGAGGCCTGCCTCGTAGCGCGGGTAGCCGTAGGGTTACGTCCCGAGCGTGCGAGACGAGGTCGTTTGTGTGTGCGCGTCAAATCACACACACACACACACACACACACATAGGAAAGAACGACCGAACGAACAAACAAACTAACTAACGAACGATCGAACAAACAATCACTTGCTTCGAGCAATCCCCACCGAAACCTTGGGCCCCTGTCCTCCTCCTCCTGCCCCATGCCTCGTTCCCCTCATCCTTCTTCACCCCTCCCATCCTTAGACTGAGGGACGCAGGCGAGGAGGCCGCCCGCAGCGGGGCGGCGGCGAGGACTCGGGGATTATCGGGACAACTGAGGGTCTGGCCTGGTTTGGGTCTGTTATGTTGTTATAGTGTGTTCTGGTTTGGTTTGTTATCTGATGTTATGTGGTTCTCTGTTATGTGACGTTATGATATGGTTGTGATGTGACATTATGTTACGACCTGTTCTTTCATGATAAGCATTGTGTTGTCATGAAATGTCATACTATGTTGTGTTTTGTCGTAGTCTGCCTACTATGTGTGCATGATATGATATGGTATGTTCTGTGATGTTCTGGCATGGTCTGGTTTGTAATGATACTGCTCATGTTATGTCATGATCGCGTTATGTTATGTTGTCTTCTCTTGTGACGTGGTGTGTTCTGTCGTGTTCGTCGCTATGCTCTGCTGGCGTGTTATGACATGTTCTGAACGCTGTGTCGTGATATGATATGTTCCGTCAAGGTGTGTTATGTTATGATCGTTCCTGATATGTTATGGTGTATTATGACATGTTTTGTTGTGCAATGGTATACCATGGTATGATGTGTGATGTTATATTATGATAGTGGAATGATTTGCTATGGTGTGTTATGGCATGCTTGTTATGTGTTGTTATGTTGTGGTATGTTGTCTCATGCTATGCATTGTTATGTCATGGTATGACATGATATGGTATGGTTTTGCGTGTTGTGTCTACTCTGTTGCTATACTCTGTCATGATATGGTAGGGCATGTTATGTGATGTCATGCCATGGTATGTTGTGTACTGGTACTGCCATATGATGTTCCGTCATGCTATGGCATGACCGTGTTTTGGTATGTTATGTTGTATTGTGGCATGTTGTGTTATGTCGTGTTCGTCGCTATGCTCGATTGGTGTGCTATGACATGTTCTGAACGCTGTGTCATGATACGGTATGTTCCGTCAATGCGTGTGATGTTATGATCAGTTATGTTATGGTATGGTGTGGTTTGTCGTGTTATGTTCTGCAATGTTCTGCCATGATGTGCATCGTGTTGTTATGTTACGCTGTGCTTGTCACGGTATTGCTATGTTATGTTCTGTCATGTTATGCTGTGTATTGCTGTGTTTTTCGTGTTTCTCGAAGGCGCGAGGCGGGACTCCAAGGGACTCGGGGACTCTCGAGACAACTTGGGGTCTGGCGGCCGCGGTATGCAGTCGTGTTTGTCGAGGGCGCGAGGCGGGAGTCCCAGGGATTCTCGGAGACTCTCGGGACAACTTGGGGTCTGGCGGCCGCGGTATGCGTGGGGTTGGCCGGGTGGTCTGTTCTTGAAATCTAACAACCACAAACTGTCGGGTGGTGAAACAATCGATCAAACAAACAAACAAACAAGCAAGCAAGCAAACAAACAAACAAACAACCAAACAACCAAACAACCAAATAACCAAACGAACAGAGCAAACAACCAAACAACCAAACGAACAAACAAGCAAATAGACCAAACTCTATCGTAGATCCTCGATCCTCTTCAACCTGGTGCGGCAGAGAGAGAATTGCACTGCGCCACCAAGCGGGGGTACGGGGGGTCGCGCTCCTCCGTGAAGCCGTAGCCCCACTCGCGCGCGAAGACCTGGATCCCCGCGTGGAAGACGCCACCAATCAGCACGTGGTCGCTCACGGTGCTGATCCGATTCACCTCGCTCTGGCGCTCTCGACTGAAGTCCGCGGCTGGAGGCTCAACAAAAAGAAGAACACTGCATAAACATAGACTTTCGATGGTCCGCGACGAGTTCTTGGATCGGCGCTGTGCCAGGGGCGTCGCCGGAGGCGCCGCCATGGGGCCCAGCGCCGATCCAAGAAATCTGCACGGAGCTTTAAAGTTCTATTGACGGGGCGTGCTCTTTTTCTTCTTCGTGTGAAAGGATCGAGGCGTAAGGGTCGAGGATCGAGGATCAAGGTTTCTGAAGGTTTTTCGGCCCTCGTGATGCACCCTCGTGGCCACGGCTGGATCCACCTCAAGATTCTGTCTGGAACGCGCCCCAGGATAGGTTCGAGGGACGAAGTTCTTGCCCCGACCCAGACCTCGGGCGACCCGAGAAAGTTGCGCCAGAGCTCTTTGGGGCCGCGCCCGGTCCCTGGGTGCCGCTTCGGAGCACAGGGACCGTCAACAAAAACAAGGTCAGGCCGAAAAGCCGATCGCAGATAGGCTGCACGCAGGAGTGCGGCCTGCAGATCGTTACACGCGATGTGGCAGAAGCGGCCTGCGCGCTTGGGTTTGGCCCCCCGCGCCCCCCGAAAACCGCACACCCAAAGGTCAATCGGGCGAAGGGTCACTCGTTGAGTCTCTCACCAACCCAAAAAAGGGACGAGAGCTCTGGAAGCTGGCTGACTCGCAAGGTCGGCTCTTGAGAGTCCAGCCTGCTCCCCAAACCCTCCCCGCTGCTCCCGCGGCTGTTCCCTCCACGGGCTCACAAGACTCTCAGCGAAGCCTCGGCTCAAGGCGCGCGGGACAGCCTTGGGGTTCCTGATTTCGGGGAGCTGACCTTGCAAGGAGTCCTTGAGGAGCTAAGTCGAGGCTGGGCTCCAATCCACAAGCGTCGCCTGGCGCCGCAAACAAAAAGAAACCGACCTCGACTCCAGGTGGGGGCCCCAGACTTGGAACGGGGTGCCTTGCCGGCCCCTGGGCTAAATCATCTGCTGCGCCTGCTTACGCTGTTCAAAGGAACGCCTCGTGCCAGGCATCAAATATCTCCATAACTGAGCACTCGGCAACGAGAAACCGCCGACTACGAGCGCGATCGCTTCTCCCGAACAAGCAGCCAGAGGCACAGCGGCACCGGCCAGCGTCACCAATCTTCTGCGGCGGAACACGCATGACGGTTCGGCACTTGCTCGGAGAGCATCGACGACTGGGGCAGCACAGGCGACGTCCTGGGAACGGCTGGTACCCACAAACCTGTGACCTACGGTGGTGGCTATGAATTACCCATCTGCACCCGCTGACTTTTAGAATCCCTTCGCCCGAGTGTGGGAAAGAACCACGGCACCGCTACAGGGCAACGCGGCCGCGGCTCACGGCACCACCGTGGCCCGTGCGACCACTGGCCACAGCTCGGCCCTCCACCACGGACCCCTCCCGTCCCAGACGTCGCCCAAACCAGCGTCCCTGGTCGGTCCCCAGAGCACGGCATACACCGTCTAAGACTCCCGCTCCCCGGAACTTGAGCACAGATTGGGTTGTTTCATTGCGAGCACAACTATCTGCTCGGGAAGCAAACGAGTGTTATGACGAAAGTCAAACGCCAGGGTGGCCAACGAGAAAGATTCCTCGAAACTGTTCAGCCCTGCGCGCTACAACCCGCAAGTGTGGAAAACGCAGTAGGCGATCTAACTTTTGCCCGATGGCCAAAGAGGGGAGGAGGGAGGGATACGTCAGCCCTCAGAGCCAGGCGACCCCGAACAAAAAATATGAAAGATGGTTTTTAGACGCTTTCGGCCTTTGGTTAAACGCCTCACGGCCCCCGAACCGTCGGCAAACGACTCTGGGCCAAAAGCCGACCCCGGGGAAGGGGTTGAGATCCCAGGGGGCCCGCGCCGCCCAAAAAATGCAGGAGACGAGTCCTGGAGGAGAGGGAGCATGCAGGAGACGAGTCCTGGAGGAAAGGAGGCCTGAAAGCGTTTCCCCCCTTCCACGGCCCCTGGAGGCCCTCCACGGGCCCCAGGACCGTCGAGACGACGACTCGAGCCGAAGAGCTTGCCCCGGGGGAAGCCCCGTGGTCCAGGACCCGTTTCCCTCAGGACCCCTCTCCCTCATGGCGAACGGAGGTGAGAGGGACAGGGAGGGAGGCAGGGGAGAGGGAGCCAAGAGGACGGGAGGATGGGATGGGAGGGTGGGGGATCAGGAGAGGGGAGAAATGCACTCGAGAACGGCCACCAAGCCAGGCACCTTGCAGGCACCACTAGTTTGTCATCGTTCGTGCGCCCTCTTGCCTCCACGTGCCAGTTTCTGGGCATCCCTTCGCGGCACTTGGTAGCCATCAAGGCGTCGAGGCACGTAATGCTTGAGCCAATCTGGACAAGTAGAGGCACCCCCGCCCCCACTGGGGAAAGCTTCGCTCCGCCGACCGACCTACCCCTCCAAGGTGTGGACGGGTGCCGTTCTCTCGGGTTTCGCAGCACCCATCCCCACCAGAGGTGGTGGGGCTGGGAGAGCCAGCTTACCCTGCCCCAGTCGGGGTTGGGGGGTCTGACGATGATGAACCAAGCCCTAGCAGGATCAGCTAGTATCGAATCGCGAAATCGGATCGGATCGGAAAGAGCGCCGGATCGAATTGCATCGACACGAAGCCGGTCGGAATCGAATCAGATCGAGCCGGCAGGAATCGACATCGAACGAGAGCGATCGGATCGGAACTGACCCTGAGTAAGGTTTGGGACGCCTCTGACGACAACGAGCCAAGCCCTGAAGCCAGCAGTTCAGGGATCATCGCACACAAATGGCACGCCAGGAGCCGAACCGAGCCGCCCGCGTGCGACGGGGGGAGGGTGGGCGCTCCGGCAGCCGAGGCGTGCAAGCGACCAGAGCGCGCGCAGACGAGAACGTCTCCTGGGCGGCCACGAGAAAGGCCGCCACTGGGGTGCATGTCGAGTCACCACGAGGAACGCCAAATCAACAAGAAAACAGATGTTTCTGGCCATGGGCCAGCAAGCCAGAGCCCGTCCTGGACCCAGAGTGGCTCTCATCTCGTCGTCTTGGCTGTAGCAGAAAGCCCTCTCCTCGACACCGCGTCTTCTTCGTGACGCGGGCCCCCAGGAACCTCGACCCCATTCCGAAGGCTGGCTGTTCATCCGATCCCGTTTTTGGACGGCCACGGGGGCCGGAAAGCGGCCTCTGGAGGCCGAAGGCATCCAAGAATCGGCCGCCACGATTTCTACTGTGCCGCCCGAGTCCGAGGTGATAAAGCCCTCTCGGACCCCCCCCCCGCCAAGGAGAGCCGAGGCGTACCCGGAGGGCCCGCTGAGAGGCACGCGCCCTGGCCTTCCTGGCGACCCTCAGGCTGGCATGCTTTCCGAGCTGGACGCGAGGATGTGTGAGCTCTGCACTGCTGCTGCTGCTGCTGCTGCTCTTGCTATTGCTCTTACTCTTCCTTCCACTGCTGCTTTCTTCTTTGTCCTGTAAGCCACTGGGCGACCACTCGAAAGGACTCTTCTTGCCAGACGATTGTTAAGTAATCTGGTTACTGATGCCAGGGTACTTTGCTTATCGTCCTCCTCCTCTCCGTCCTCCTCATCGTCATATTGATCCTCACCCTATCCTCATCCACCTACATACAACCCTTACTCCCCAACCTACCGACTTTCTTGTGGCTGTAGCAAACTCCATCTTTTGAGATGGTCATCATTTTGTTTGACAACGCAGAAGCATGAGAAGAAAAACGATGTGGGGGACGAGGAATGGCATGGGTCTGCGGGAGCGGCTGCTCCTGTTCTTAACTCAATTGATAACACCCGTTTTCGCCCATTTGGTCGCCGCCCACATCGCCGCAATTACCATCAGATCCTCGCGCGGAGGGGGCATCGCCGCAATCACCATCATATCATCGCGCGCGCGGAGGGGGGGGGGGTCTTAGGAGCGTCCCGATATTCGCGTCACGAGGACAAGTACGAAAGCCAGAGGTTAACACTACTTCGACCCAGTAGTTTAGCCCCTGATTTTTTCGGCGGAGGGGGACCCCTGCAGGCAAGGCCCCCCTACCCATCTCAATTCCTCTCGTTCCCCATCCTCCTCCTCCTCCTCCTCCTCCTCCTCCTCCTCCTCCTCCTCCTCCTCCTCCTCCTCCTCCCTCCTCCCTCCTCCTCCTCCTCCTCTCCTCCTCCTCCTCCTCCTCCTCCTCCTCCTCCTCCTCCTCCTCCTCCTGTTCGCAGTCGCCCTCTTCATCACTTCTGTCCCAATTCTTTGAGTGCCATGCCTTGCTCCTCGTCCCCCTCCTCCCTCGTCCTCTTCACCATCGCCCCCAATAGGGAACCGAACTCCATACACCGACGCTTGTTCCGGCCCTGCACCGAAACTCGCACCTGGTGTATACGGGACCCTGGTGTATACATATTTCGCTGGCTTCTGGGAAACGGAACAACAAGTGTATTCACACCGCCCCGACGTCGTCCCCAACCCTCAAGAAGTCCTGGGATTGAGAAGCAGCCCGCCACTGGCAATGTAGATGTCCCAGTTCCCGACCCAACGCCCTGTTCACTCAAGTGACCGTTGGTTCAACTACTTACTTGAATAAGTAGTTGACCAAACTACTCGTGTGAGACGAGACGTCGCCATAAACGCGAAAGCTACGAATGGATTGAAAAACGTGTTCCTAATTTAGGAACACTTGTTTTTGACACCCCCCAGAATCAGGAACCCCTGGCACATCATCGACACCATCGTCACCATCAACATCGCCATCAAGCTCGTCAGCATCATCGTCGCCATCACCGCCAATCATGTCAAGATGCACTGTATGACTGTATGACCATCGTTGTTTCAATTGGGTTTTTTGATTTGGTCGCAACTAGAATCGGGGGTGTCGTTTTCTTGGTTGCATGTATTATCTTGCACAGGGTGTCTAGAGCTCCGACCACTGTATTCCGCGTCGCACACCCACCCACCCCCGCCCCCCCTCCCCCGCGCCCCCAGCTCCTCAGTGGGACCCCGCACCGCGACCCTCTGCCCCGAGCCCCCCCGCGTCCCCAGCGCCCCAGTGGGAGCCCCGCCCATTGCCCCCTCTGCCACGAACGCACTATACCGCGTCGCACTCCCACCTCCCCCCGCCCCTCCCCCCGCGCTCCCAGCGCCAGAGCGGGGGCCCCGCACATTGCCCTCTCCGCCACGAACGCTTCATCCGCGTCGCACACCAACCTCCCCCCGCCCCTCCCCCCGCGCCCCCAGCGCCGCAGTGGGGCCCCCGCTCCGCGGCCCTCTGCCCCGAGCCCCCCCGCGTCCCCAGCGCCCCAGCGGGGGCCCCGCCCATTGCCCCGTCCGCCACGAACGC
>CAUYUJ010014378.1:408758-410597 GCA_963575745.1 Prorocentrum cordatum | reverse complement strand
CGTGTGCGTGTGCGTGTGCGTGTGCGTGTGCGTGTGCGTGTGCGTGTGCGTGTGCGTGTGCGTGTGCGTGTGCGTGTGCGTGTGCGTGTGCGTGTGCGTTTGCGTGTGCGTGTGCGTGTGCGTGTGCGTGTGCGTGTGCGTGTGCGTGTGCGTGTGCGTGTGCGTGTGCGTGTGCGTGTGCGTGTGCGTGTGCGTGTGCGTGAGCGTGTGCGTGTGCGTGTGCGGGTGCGGGTGCGTGTGCGTGAGCGGGTGCTCGTGCATGAGTGTGCGTGTGCGTGTGCGAGTGCGTGTGCAGTTCGGATTATCGTGTGCGATGTGCGTGTTTGCGTGCGCGTGCTGTGTTTTGCGTGTGCGTAATGTGTCTTATCGCAGTTGCGTGTGCAGTGTTGCGCGGTGCGCTTTCTGTGTTTCTGTTTGTGCTTGCTGGAGTGAGCGTGCTGCGTCGTTCGCGCGTGCGGCGTGCGCGTGCGCGTGCAGCGTGCGCGAGTGTGCGGGAGTGTGCTTCGGTGTGTGCGTGTGCGTGTGTGGGTGTATTGCGTGTGGGTGTGTGCGTTGTCGTTTCTTGATCTTTTATTTTTTGTGCTTGTTTGCGTTTGTGCGGTTTAGTGCGTGTGGTAGTGGTGTGCGTGTGCGTGTGCGTGTGCGTGTGGTGAGTGTTGTGCCGGGTTGTGCCGTGTTGTGCAGTGTGTGCGTGTGCGTGTTGCGTCGTGTGTTTTGCGTGTGCGTGTGCGTGTGCGTGTGCGTGTGCGTGTGCGTGTGCGTGTGTGTGTGTGTGCGTTCGAATTTCCGCGCGATTCCTGCTTTTAGACCTTCTCCGCCCTGCCGCCGCGCGCAGGGCCGCGGGGCCAAAAGTGTGCGCGCGTATGCGTGTGTGTGGTGTGTGCATGTGTGTGTGTGGTGTGTGTGTGTGGTGTGTGTGCGTGTGTGTGTGTTTGTGCATGTGCGTGTGTGTGTGTGTGGTGTTGGTTCGTGTGTGTGTACGTGTGTGTGGTGCGTGTGTGTGTGTGTGCGGTGTGTGTGGCGTGTGTGCGTGTGCGGTTTTTTACAGTTCCTCTTTCGCACCACCCATCGCTGAAATTGACAATGCGCACGGTCTATACACTGTGCCTTCGACAACGCTCGATCGCAATTGGCACTTCCATCTGCCGTCCGCGCCGGAGGCTCCTCTGCGCCGCCGGTTCAAGTGTGCGTGTTGTGCGTGTATTGTGTGTGCGTGTTTGTATTTGCACATGTCTGTGTGTGTGTCTGTGTGTGTGCGCGACGGCCCTTTGTTTTGCGGTCCCCGTGCTGTGTGTGCGTGAGTGCGTGTGTGTGTGTGCGTGTGTGTGTGCGTGTGTGTATTGTGGATGTGTGTTGTGTATCGTGTATCGTGTGTTGTGTGTTGTGTGTTGTGTGTTGTGTGCTGTGGGTGTGTATTGTGTGTTGTGTTGCGTTGTGTTGTATTGTGTTGTGTTGTGCAGTGTGTTGTGTTGTGCTGTGTTGTGTTGTGTGTGACGGTCCTCTGTTTTTCGACCCCCGTCCCTTGCGAAGCAAGTGCTGCCCAGGGGAGGGGGGAAAAAAACGAGCCCGTGGGCGGCCGACGAGACACGCAAGACAAAGCTGAGCCCACCCCTGCCTCTTCGCGGCCCCCCACTCGGCCCCTCTCGTCACAACTTTCGGCCGCCCCCGCCGTGCGCGGCGGCGTCGCTGGACAAGCCCGAGTCCCTGCCATGAGCTCGCACCTCCGACGGCCCACCCGATGTCCTCCCCTGCCCTCCCACCTGCTCCCTCCTCCTCCTCCTCCTCCTCCTCATCCTCCTCCTCCTCCTGCTCCTCCTCCTCCCTCGCTTCTCTCCTCCT
>CAUYUJ010014378.1:391258-403758 GCA_963575745.1 Prorocentrum cordatum | reverse complement strand
CTCGATGCCGTCGCGCTTGTCTTGGTCGCTCTTCTCAATATGCTGATACGTCAGTCAGTGCTGCCGTCGTGCACTCAGTGCTGAGCTGCGTCAGTCGGTGCTGGTTGCGTCAGTCTGTGCTGCGTAGTGTCAATCAGTGCTCGGTGCCGTCGCGGTCCTTGCACTTCTTGATGTTGCTGGAGTCGTAGTTGTGTTTGTCGGCTGTTCGTTGGCGTGCTTTCTTCTTGCCCTTACCACATTATCAGCCCGTGACTTAGGTGGAGGTGGTGCACACTCCTGCTCGAGCTTTTCCGATGTGTAGTGCTTCGCCACGCTGCCGCATGTGTAGCAGTAGTACCTTTGGTCTCGCTTTTGCTATTCCATCTGGTGGGAGTGGTGTGCTTGGCGCCCGTTGAAAGTTAGTGGTGGTTTCTTTGCTGTCGCCGTGATGCTGCATGGGGAGAGTAGCCACCATCTTGCTGTTGTTCTTCGTCGTCGGAGGACAGACTGCGCGCATGCTCCGCAGCGCCATCCCGTCGGAGTCGGTTGTACTTGGTGCAAGCTCTGTTATGCCAGCTCGTCGAGAGTCGGTGCCGGTGGTCTTCGCAATTTGGCTTCTCTCCTTAGTTTCGCCCGATCTTCCCAATTCATTGGTGGTCGTCGTTCCATGCAGCCCAGGGTGGCTCGCGTGATACGCTGTCTGACCAGGTTGCCGACCGCTCGCACCCACTCGTAGCATCCAAGCTGTGCTGCAGGTATGGCGTGTTCTTCTGCTGCTGTGTCGGCTTGTTCGTCTGCTGCTCTGTTGCCGAGCCACGCCCATTCTGGAATATCTCTTCGTCGAGCGTCTTCCCATTCGAGGTGGCCTTGCATATGTCTTATCGTGATGTATTCGTCACCTCCTCCCCGATGGTCGATGGCGTCCTTTATCCTCATCCAGATGTCGCCGTTGCCGAAGTGGTACGCTTTGGTCCTGTGTCGTTTGCGCCTCCAGTTCCTGATCAGTACTTCTGAGTCCGTCCAATAGATGATGGGACCCTGCGAGTTCTGCAACACGCTGAGTAGTGCCCACATCTCCGCTCGGTTGTTCGTCTGTCTTGATCCTGGTAGTGGACCCCGCGTAGTTGCTCGTACAGTCGTGTGGTTCATGCAAGCCCATCCCCATCCGCACCTACGGCGCCGTCGGTCTGCTGACATGGCTCGTCCGCTGCCGCCACCGCAGAAGTGTAGTGGAGTGTTGTATGCGATCAGTTGGCCGTGCTGGATGTCGCCGTAACAGGTGTGCGAAGGTTCCGTAGTGCATGGTGGTGGGCAGGTCATGGGTCGTGGAGTAATGCCTCTGAGCCAGAAGGCTGCGCTCGTCTCGATGCCCTCCCCTGCTCGCTCTTTGAGGTGCTCTGTTCGTTCGTACATAATGTGCTGTCGTCTCTGCGGGCAGTCTCCCCAGATGCGGTGGTAGTCGTCGCCAGGCGCTCCACATTCGCATAGGTTGGGCGTGCCGCAGGCGTCTGCGATGCGCTGCCGTGGCCAAGTCCCAGCGCATGCAGCTGCCAAGAGTGCTCCGTGTCGTTGGTGCTTGCCCCGTCGGTCGAGGTGCTGGAGGTGGCTGATGAGGTCTTGCACGTCGGCGCCGTTCTCGAGGCCGCTGCCGTTGTGGTGCTTGCTGGCCCGTCTCCACTGCTGAAGCTCGACCTGGCTGGTCAGCGCGTCAATGACGTCGGTTGGGTCTCCGTGCGCGTCCTCCTCCCTGAGCAGCCACCCGTCGCCCTGGGGGTCAATCCAGTAGTCGGCGCGCTGAAGGTCCCAGCCCAGGTCTCTCAACGTGGTGATGAGTGCGGCAATAATGCCTCGCCTTCGTTGCCATCGTAGTCCATGTGGTTGTTGCTGTAGTCTGGACTTGATCTTCGGCCACGCTCGTCGAATACGTTGTCATACTTCGTGGGATGCCGTCCGCATATCAAACCATGCTTTTTTATAAAAAAAGGCACCTCAGGATATGTTCCTTCAACTGCAATGAGGGTCAGGCATCTGTCTGGCCAAGCTCGTCGCAGTGCTCGTGCGTAGTGTCGTCGCGTCTGCTGTCTCTCGTTGGGCGATGCCCCGTACGCCTCGGCCCCCTACAGCAAGGATGCCATGGCCCCTTGGGCTAGCACTCCTCTCACTCTGTGCCGTCTGGCCCTTCTGAAGCGGGTGCGAACCAGGTTCATTATTGTCCAAGCCTTCTTTTTGCGCGCGTGGTACGTCCGTCGTAGTGTGCATGTACGGCTGTCCCTGTCGATGCCGAGGTCGCGCCCTTCGGTGCTGCCGTCGATGTGAATGTTGAGGTCCGCTAATCGTTTGATGATCTCTTTGGTGTCCTTCATGTGCGTCGTGATGATGACCAACTTTGCCGCAACCTCAAGTCCTTGCCGTCGTAGTGCCTCGTGTAGCGTCTTGGTCGAGTCGACGGCGTCTCGCGCCAGGGTATCCTCGGAACCGTACAGCTGGACACCGATGTCGTCGAACCATGTTCTAGGCTGAATCTTCGTAATTTTGCTGCTGTACTGTCGCAGGACGACGTATATCAGTGCTCGAGCGAGGTTGTTCGAGTGTCTGGCCCCTGCCAAAATTGAACGGCTTGCATATATCGGCTCGCTGTAGCAGCCATTGAGGCGCAGGAATCGCACCGAGAGGTGCATCTGCATGGAAAGTGCGAGGATCCTGCTGGGGAATCCGGGTTGGTTTGCGGCCATGGCGATCTTGCAGAAATTGAGCGAGTCGGAGAACCTCTTGATGTCGAGAAGCGTCGTCGCTGCTCGAATGCTGTAGGTGTCCGCGATCTCGTCTCCTAGGGCTCGCAGCATGGCTTCTCGCAGGCAGCTGTTGCCCGCGACCGCGGCATCCCATGGTTCCTCTATGTCTTCAGCCCACAGTCGTACCCTGTCCCGATGCATGAGCTCCCAGGTTCTGCAGATCCAAGGCAGAAGCGCCAGTGCGCGGTCGCCGCCGTCGGCGAGTGCGCTTGCTCCTTTGGCGGTGGCTGGTTTGGGCTGGATCATGACTATGGCCTGGGGTGCTTGCCGCGGCCATGTCACGTCTCGGTCGATGGTGTTAAGTAGCTGGGTTATCTCGTCCCTGCCTGCTGCTGGTAGTCGTCGCGCGTCGCTGGTGTTGAGTCGGTCCGTGCCTCGTCTCTTATCAGGTATGCCGACGATGGCCTCGTCGAGTTGCCCCCTGCTCCATGTAGTGGTTGGGGTCGTCAGGGCTTGTTCCCGTAGATCCTTGGGCTGGGTGTGGGCGATGTGGTCGCCGTGGGCGTCGCTCCAGATGTTGCTGAACGTCGCGCGCTTGAGGTCTGCACGCTCAATTGTGGAGGTCGCTGTCACGGCGCCGTCAATCATTTCGCCCTCATGCCGCATGCTGGGTTTCGTCATCTTGTGCATGGTGCCGTTGTCGCAGCTGCTGGCTAGCCATGTCGTGTAGTCGCGCGCGTTGCATCTCAAGTCACGCCTGATCGCTTGGATTGCTTCCTGTGCTGCCTGCGTAGCCATGCCCTCGATGGCGTCGGTAGGTACGTCCTGGATGTTGGTGAGTCGGTCTTTCCAAAGTGCTCGGTGCAATCTGGCGGTGTGTGTCGATTTGGCCCCTGCTCATGGTACTCCGTCATGTGCCAGGTGTCGACAACAAGCTTCCAGGGCGCGCACCTCTCCGTGTCCGTCTCCTCGTTGTCTTAGACGGAGTAGCGCCGTGAGGGAGGATTCAGCGCGAGCCCACCAGTTGGCCGTGCATGTGGCATACCTTGGTCGACTTATCCCGCGTTCTTTTTGCATGCATTGTTTGAGCTGGTAAGGCTGTATTATTCCTCTGTAGCGCTGCTGCTCGCTCTCGTGAATCTTGTACGCCTTGCAATAGAAGTTCTCCATGTGCTGCGTGAGCGTGTGGAAGATGTGGCTGGCTTCGTGGTGATCTTCGTGGATTGCATGGCATGCTGCGCTGTCCGTGATGTATGCTGGTGCTGCAGTAGCAGTACTGGTGCCATGGTCGCACCCGGTCTCGCACCAGAGCTCACGCATGGTCCTGGTGTCGGCGTCGGGTGCTTGTGCTGGTAGTTGCTTCGGCTCGTCCTTCTTGCTCATGAAGAAGTTCTCGAGCTCGCTGTCGTTGTTATTCTCTGCTTCGATGGGTGCTCCTTCGGCTCTCTCCTGATCGCGTGGTGGGCCTTCGCCGTCCATGTCGTCGCCCATGGGGTCGGCGTTTACTTCGTCGAAGTCCATGGGGTCGAGGTCCTCGTCCATTGTAGTTCTGGGTCTCGAGCCTGCTGCTGTCGTTGCTGGCGTGCTTGGATATCTTGTCCAACCATTCGGCGACAGCGCCTCCCATCTTTGGTTCATGAAGTCGTCGTCGTCGTCGAAATTGTCGCCTTGTGTGTTGGTCTCGCAGCCGTTGCTGTCGTCGTGCGTGTTGGTGTGCGGCTTCTTTACATGCCCTGCTCGCTGCCGTTGTCGCTTGCTTTGAGGGTCCGGCGGTTGCTGTGGTAGACGCGGGTGTCGGAATGTATGTGGCATGGTCAGCTGCCGAGTGAGGTTCATCATGGCCTCGCCCTTCAGCGTGATGGCCTGGCCGATGTGTGGCCCCCATGGGCCGTCGCTGACTGGTCTCAATGAGTGAATGTGTTGTCGAGCCGATGGGCTGACCACAAGGTAGTCTATGAGCGATGGCGTCGCGTCCTTCTTGAAGCACGTGGCCGCCTGATCGCCGATGGAGAGGACGTTGCCTCCTAGCGCATCTGGCCATCCTGAGGCGTTGAGCGTGGATGGCGAGACGTTAAAGTCGCCTGCCAATATCCAAGGAAGATTCAATATACGCAGAAACTGTCCGATCTCCTTCAAACCTGTCCGCGTTGGTGCCTGACTTGAGGGGCTGCTTGGTCTCCAAGTAGACGCTGATGACGACAATGGAGTAGCCCTTCATGTGCCAGAGCATCGGGATCCAGTCCGTGAAGTTGAGGAGCTCGGCTCTGGCGAGAGGTGACGCGCCTGCCGTCGAGGACGATACGCTGCCCTTCACCGCCATCTCGCGGAAAAACTTAGTTCTGAAATTGTTCTTCACCATTGCAGTCACCCCGCCATGGGAGCCCTTCTCCGATGTCCTCGACTGCCGTGAAGCTGGAAAACAAGCCTTGAGCCCCAATGCTGCGAGAGTTGCCTCGGTATGCTGGAGCTCGTGATGCTTGAGGTGCGTTTCCTGTAACAAGTAGCCGTCGTACAGGGCCCGTCCGCTGGGTCGGTGCGCTAGTAGACCATCCCGTAGCCACTTAGATACTTTTGGTCCCCATGTAGTGAGATTGCCAACAAATATTGTGCGCTGCTCCAGCGTTTGGGCGAGCGTCGTCAGCTGTGCCCCCAGCGCTGCCACCGCTGTGTTGGCACCCAATCCCATCTGTTGGAGCTGTTGGCCCAGCGTCGTCATCATCTTGGTCATCTCCTGCGACTGCTGGTTGCTGCTGCTGCTGCTGCTGGCGTCGCCGCTCTGCTGGCGCCCCTGCTCTTTGACGTAGTTCGGTTTTTGTTGACTAGCTTGTTGCAGCGCCAGCATTTCCATCCGTTCTTGGCCAACGTGCTGTCGTAGGTCCACTTGTTGCAGCTGCGGCACACCGAGTACTGCGAGACCCCACGGCGCGCCATCCCGTCGAGGCCGACGTTCGGTGGGCAACTCCCGCGGTGTCGAAGCAGTCTGTGCAGGTCCGCGGCCGTCCGCAGGCGGCGCCGCGATGCGGCGCGCTGGCGCCGCTCTCTGCGGTGCCGCGCGGGCGATGGTGGCCGACCTCGGCCTCCTCGGCGGCCCTCTGCGGGCCTGGGGGCTCCCGTATGGCGCGGGCCGCCGCCGCGCCGCCGCCGGGGCAAAATGCTGCGCGGGGCGGGGCGGGGCCACGCTGGGGAGCCACCTAGGATCAGGGGAGGAGGAGTCTGGGGGCGAGGAAGCGGAAGACGAGGAAGACGGCGAGGAGGAGAGGAGGCGGGATGCGAGGGGAGGAGACGGAGAGGGAAGGCGAACCAGGACGAGGGGGGAGAGTGAAGAGAGGAAACAAGCAGGGAACGGAGGTGGACGAAGAGGATATGGAATGCGGAGAGAGGAGGAAGAGGAGGGGGAGGAGGAGGAGGAGGAGGAGGAGGAGGAGGAGGAGGAGGAGGAGAAGGGGGGATCAGGGATCAGGCCGAGGCGCAACATCCGATTCGAATGAGGGCTGGCGGGCAAGGAAAAGGGGGGGGCGCGGGATTCCCGCCGTCACGGTCCCGCAGCCCACCGCACAAGCCGAGGGCCACTAGGGCACGGGCCGCGGTGGCAAGCGGCACACAGGCACCAGCCGCCGCCTACCACCATGGCCCGCCACCCTAGCGGACCTCGCGACCCGCAAGAGCAGCTTCAATGCGCCAGGACTGCACTGAAGCCCTCTCCGCAGGGCCTCGGCAGTCCGCCACGAGGCCCCTCCAAATTGGGGCCTCTATGGATACTCGAGCACCGCAGCGGCGGCACGGCAGAAATTTGTCAGTGGCCTGCACCCAATGGCCCCGATACTCGAACGTCTCAAGAGCCTGCACATGCAGGCCGTCATACGTGAACCCTAGTTCACGACGCGCTGAAAGGACCGCGTCACTGCGCGCCCTCGGAAGGAGGCCATTGTGACGCTCTGCCCTGACCGCCGACAGATATAAGTGGATCGGCGTCGGCTCGCACTTACTGCCGGGCTGCTCCAGCTTCGCGCGAGAAAGCGCAGTCTTGCCAGAGCAATGGCACCACGCACACCTCACCCCCCCGCCCCCTCCGCCACCTCCAAGTCGCGAGCAGGCAGAGAGAGCTGAGGCACGGCCATGGAATTACGGCCTGGCCTAGAGGACATGGACGGGGGTTCGGCCTGAGACGCTACAAACTGAGCGGCCTGGCCCAGAAAACGGCACGTCTTTTTCACGTCTTTCAGCTGAGCTTTGAGGATGTCGGTGGCGATGCTGGCTACAGCGTGCCGCTTAGCTCCCAACTTGGCGAAAAAGTCAGCCCACATGTTGCCCAGATAATCGAAAACCGCCGTGTCCACGGATCGATCCAGGCTCGGAGAGCGCTCACCAAAGAGGAGGGAGTCGAGATCTCCGTGGGCAGGAGTCCAGCGAGCCCGAGGCCTATCCTCAAACGGGGCTCCAGCTGGGCACACCTGAAACATCTCGCGCCAGATGCACGCATGCTTATGGCTGCCTTCGGCTAGATCGGCTGACCAAGCAGTGGCTTCATGCACCGCCGAGAGGTGATCACTAATAATTTCCACACTTCTCGGGCCCAGGCGCACCGCCTGCAACGTCGCGTACCTCTCGGCCCTGGGCACCGTTTGGATGGCCCCAGGGATGGGGCCCAAAACACGCCCGAACGGGCCAGCCCCCAGGACTAAGCTCGACAACAGCCCACCCGCAGCGACACGCTTCGGGTAGACCATTCGACAGGCCCGAGCCATCCGTAAAAAGATGAAACCCCCACGGCATGCTCGTGGCACCCCAAACCTGGGGAGGATATCTGGCTGGGACAGGCTCAATGCTCAGGGGAAAGAGAGGAACACCGTACGCCAACTCAAGAGTGTCGAAGTCGGGGGGGTTCCTTTAGCCTTGTCCCGCAGCCATTTTACATGCTCAATCACATCGTCTGGGAACATGGATGCCTCTTCTGGGTCCTGACCAGGCTCCCAGACTTTTTTGTATTCGTACCACTGATGGCCGAAAGAGCCAATCGCATCACACCCGAATTCACACTTAGGACTGGCTGCGTAGCCATATTTGTGCTTCTTGGCTGGCGGCCAAAGCTCACCGCTGATTCGGCCTCTCAAGGCCGCCTGCCTAGAGGGGCCCTTCACAGCAAGAATCCCGAATCGGAGCGCTCGCCCCCAGACAGGTTCATCACCGCCAGCCTCGGGGATAGCTTCCAAAATCTGTCGCACTTGGGCGCGGCAAGTGCCTTCACGCAACCTCTGCTTGACATCCCAAGGGCACGCGGTGAAAAACGAGATGATTTCACACTGGTCAGTCCGGAGCTGATGGTGAGAAATCAGATCCCAGCCAACTCTCCTCAACGATAAAATGACCGCCCCGACAGGTCCCTGCACACGATTCCACTGGGGGCGATCTCTTAAACGAGCCTGAGCAGACGAACAAGCTACTCTCAAATCAGAATCGGACGCTCTACGATCCCAGACCCAGCGACAATGCCTGAAAACTAGCGGGATCGTAGCATCAACGATGGGGTCATAGCTGGGATCCTCATGCGTGAACAAGAACCCCGTCACGTGAGACGCACCACCCGCTCCCATAAGGCTCCCAGCTAAGGCCCTGAGGGTTCTGAGCGTATCATTGTTAACACCTGACACTGAGGCCCCGTGGCCTCCACTTGGCACGAGGCCTGTACGCCACAAGCCAGAAACCTTGGTCCCAGCAGATTTCTTAAGCACCTGGATGCGGTGCTTCCTCTTGACCAGCGCAACTCGCCTCTTGGCTTCCACCTTTCGGAGAGCACGCCGCCCAAACATCGTGACCAAGGTTTCGCATATGCTCATAGCCTCGCATGCCCATCAGCTTGGCCGACACTGCCACTTGCTTGGAGGCGGCCAGGCTGGTGGCAACAAATCCTGACTTGTTGGGTTGCAGAAGAAGGCCAGTCGGCCGCACAAGAGAGCATAACTCCCGAGCCGCAACAAGGACCACCGTTCCTTTCTCAGGGTCGGGTCCAGCCCAGTGCAGCGAAACATCATCCATTAAAGTTCTAGCCTGGACTGGGAATCTTTCAATTACACACTTGACTGGCTGCAGAAGCACAGCCAACATAATCGATGTCGCTGCCGAGCATCCAGCCAAAATCCCCTGGAACGACACAAATGGCTCCGAAAGCGAGCCGAACGCATCTATTCTCCGAGGGGCCAGGTAGGTCTGAATGACCATCCACCCGAGACGGGGCGGGAAACCAATCTGCCGAAAAATCTGAAACAGGATCGAGAGCTTAATCATGTCATAGCATTTCACCATGTCGAGCAATAGGGTGACTGAGTGCCATCCTCTGGCGCGGGCAACTTCAGCATAAAGGTTTAAATCGAACGCAGAGTCCGATGAGCTTCTCCCCTCCCCAGACCCCCAAAACTCCCGAGTGCGACTCCCCGCCTCCCAATCATCAGAAACGGAACGTCTAATGCGCCCCCACACTCGTAAGATAGTGTCTAGGATAGCAATTAATCTGTGGCCGCCGTCTGGTTTAGGCAACCTGACAAGCCTGCTTACTAAACGCCTGGTAGGCCAAACAAGAGCCTTCTCGCACTGCATCAGGAGCGACGCTAGAACCGCTAGCATCGCACCCGACAAGTACTGAAGCGAACGAGGGTGGATCTTGCAGCAGCCCACCGCCGTCTTCGGGGGAAATCTCGAAATCGCACGCCTCAAATCGTCGACCCCGATCGGCGGCAGACTCGCCCACTCCTTCGAATCGCTCGGCAACTGCAAGTCTTCGCACGAGTGAGCGGTCCAAATGTGGGACCATTCACGACGCGTGTCGTCGGCAAGCTCGAAGGGTTGGATCCGATGCCCCTCGGTGAGCACCTCTTGGATTCCACGAACCCTGGTAAAGCGGTGGGCAGCCTTGGCCCCGCCCAGAAAAGCATCCCTGACCCAGGATTTCCAGGCGTCCTCTTTGCCGGCCAGAAACACGGCCTCCTTTTCCTGGGCCAGGGTCAAAACTCGTTCAAGCAAATCGGGCGTGGACCGATCACCTATCACATCCACTCCAGACCTGATGGAAACAAAAAAACACCACCCCCCCAATATATATATATATATATATATGAATAAAAAAACTGCCGTCAGCTCGTCGAGGTGCGCGCGCACCCAGTCATGCCTCTGGATCCCGCCAAGGAACGCCACCGTGTCTAGCAACACCTTGGCGACCCTCTGCATCCTCCTCGGCTGCTCATCGATGTCCGACTCCAGCTTGGGAATGTACGACTCGAGCACAATATGCACACTTCGCAAGTGCCCGGCCCACCTGGCCGCGGCACTCCACGCTGCGTACTCACAAGAGGGACGAGGCTGCCGATGCTGAGGGACCGCGCGGAGCTTCTTCCATCTGACCCGATGCTCTCCAGCCCTGCCTTCATAGCCGTGACGGAGAGGCCCAACAACATCATGTCGGTCAAGCAGCTCAACCTCTATGCTCTGGATAGTGAGGTCCCAAAAGTAAGCCATCTGCTCGGCATTCTCAGCGTGCTGAACGTCTTGATGGAACCTCTGCCAGTCACGAGGATACCGCCCACAACCAGGCCGAGCCAAGACAGGAAGAACTTTGGGTTGGCCCGCAACACGGCACCACAGCACGGTGTCCTTGGCGTGAACCTGCATGAGCACGGGCTTGTGAGGCCAGAGCGCGACAGTATCCACAACCTCAATCATCCCAGACCGAATGGCAAAGCCTTCGGACATGATGAAGTAGTCAATTGTCGTGCCTGGCGTGCTCTGGATGCATGTGGGCGCAGACGGCGCCACCAGCACTCCACCTATTGAAGTCGCCCACGGCTGCAACAGAGCACGATCCATGTTATAATCAGCTGCCACTATCCACTCATATCCTAGCGCTTTAACGCGAAACAAGTACTGAGCTAACGTTGTGAGCAGCGCCATGTTCTTCTGCCCCATTTCCTCATTGACATGAAGATACGCCGACACCGCCACGAAACCACTCTTGAACCACGTGTGGACTGTCGCCGCTACGATCCTCTCGTCCAGCAGCACTCCCTTGGCGTCAGCAAGCATGGGACCTGCCGCCGCCCTCACTCGCTTGGGCGTCAGCACCGCCACGCCACCACTAGTGCCGTGCCCTTGGCCCGTCTCCCTGGCTGGGGCCCACACTCCATGGTAGCCTACCGCATCCATGCGGCCTTGAAAGGCTCCCAACTTCTCAGCTGTGACACGATGTTCCTGAACACGCAAGATAGGCTTCTCATCCCCCAGCACAGGAGCATCTGCCTCGAACATCTCGGCCAGGGGGTTGAACGATGTTGTGTTGACTGTAGCAATACGCGTCATGATGCCGACAACATAGATCAGAACAGAAAACATAACCTGCAACGACCAGCGCTGGCTAGGCCGTCTTGAGCCGCTTCGCGAAGGACGCCGGCATCGCTCCAGCCCTCTTTGCTTCCTCACGCAATTCACTTTCATCTTCTGGCACCTTCTGGTCGACCGAGCGGAGGAACTCACGCAGAACCTCAGGGGAGTCAGCCTCGGACGGGATGGCCTGCTCCCAGTTCTGCCAGTGCGCAGCTCGCGCCGCAGCAGCCGCTTGCGCAGCCTGATCAGCCTCGCGCTGCTGATGCTGCTGCTGCTGATGCTGCTCCAGCTGCTGCCGCTGCCGCGCTTCCTCGGCAGCACGGCGCTGCTGCGCACTGCGCAGCTCCTCCGCCGCCTTCGCCCCCGACAGACACTCGAAGAGCTTCTGCGCCAGCGCCGCGTTGCCGCCGAAACCCTCGAGCAACTCGCCGCCCTTCTCGACCGAGAGGTTGCTGGCCATGAGCTGCCTGAGCTCATCGGCGCCGCCGTCGGACTTAGCTGGCGCCTTTGGGGCACCAGCCACCAACTGGCACCTCTCGGCCTCCATCTCCGTAATATCATTGATCGTGGCCTGTAGCGCCTTGGCGGCGTCGTCCACCGCCTGCTGCGCCTCGGCCACCACCTGCTTGAGCTCCTCGACCATCTCGGTCTGGCGCTCCCGTTTTTTAACCAACTTAGTGCTGAAAGGACATTTCTTTGAGCCGCGTGTCCAGAGATTTGCCACGAGTGATCTGACCCCGAAGCAATGTCTGACGTGCTCGCAACTTCTCCCGCAGGTCGTCAAACTCTGGGCCAACGAGGTCTGCCACCTTCTGCAGCTTCTCCGCGATGTCCCCAAACTCCTTCCGAGCATCTGCATCGCTGTCCTTGCCCGCGTCGACGTCCATGGCATCCGTCTCGGCCTTGGGCGCGACATCCTTCTTCCGTAGCTGCGCAACTTCCTCTCGCAGCCGCTTGAGCTCCGAGGTGAGCTTCGGGTCTGGCTGCGCCTGAGCCTTGGTCGCCGACTCCGAGGGAACTGCAGGTTGCTTGATCCCCGCGAATGCTGATGACTTGGGCTGCTTGCAGAGCGTACAGTGGTCCATGTCCGCTCTATTCCACCACCTGTCGCCTGTCTGGTGCGACCAGCAATGCTTACAAAACCATGGCTTGGCCCATGCTTGGCGTCTCTGCTTATGCCCAGACGGCGGTGCTCCGCCCTGAGAACCGAGAGATGGCGCCATGGGCCTTCCGTAAACTTCGGCAAAAGAGAAATTGTGCTGTCCACAGGCGGGAAACCCGCGTACAGTACACAGAATGCAGCAGCGTCTCCAGGCCTGGGCAGGCCACTGGGGAGACGCGGAAGCGGTCGGGGGCCGCAATAATCCCCCACGCCAGAATGTCAAGTCCTGAGCGAAACGCTACGGACTTGAGCCAAAATGG
>CAUYUJ010014378.1:376258-386258 GCA_963575745.1 Prorocentrum cordatum | reverse complement strand
GAGGAAGAAGAGGAGGGAGAAAGAAAAGAGGAGAATGGGAGAACGTGGAGGAAACGGAAAGGAGAAGAGAAGCAAACGCCCGCAGTCCCAAAACATCGAGCCTCGGCTTGCCAGGATCGTTCTCTGCGTCCGCCACGTCCTATCCCCGCGGCGCGTGGCTGGCTGACCGAGCGCTTGTGTATCAAGCCACCTTCTCGTTATGCTCCTCATCTTCCTACTTCTGAAGCGCCCATAAGGTGCAGGATCCTCCACTGACGAGCGGTCCCCAATCTCCCTCACCTGCTCTTACTCCCCCTCCTACCCCTGCCACCCCCATATGTAAATCGTATGAATACTAACATCGGTTTCCTTACAACACGGTCGTTGCAACACTAAGACCAAAACGCCTGAACCCCCATGTGAATTGACGGCCTCGCTCCCGTGTGGATTGTCTAGCCTCGCTCCCGTGCGAATGTGTTGGTCTCGCTCCCGTGCGAACTCTACGGCATCACCACCGTGTAAATTGTATGGCCTCGCTCACGTGTGAATTGGATGGCCTCGATTTCGTGTGAAGTGCACGGCGTCGCCTTCGTGTGAATTGTATGGTCTCGCGTTCGAGTGAATGGTATGGCCTCGCTTTCGTGTGAATCGTATGGCCTCGCTTTCGAGTGACGTGCATGCCATCGCCTTCATGCGACTTGTACGGCATCGCCCCGATTTGAATTGTATGGCCTCGCTTTCGTGTGAAATGAATGGCCTCGTTATCGTGTGAAGTGAATGACCTCGCCTTCGTGTGAATTGTATGCCCTCGCTGACGTGCGAGCCGTATGGCCTCGCTGTTGTGAGACTCGTATGGCCTCGCCTTCGTGTGACTCCCACCAGCCAGCCAAGGTGTTCTAGCGAGCTCTTTCATCTCCCAAAATCCCTCTTCCCTTTGGGGAGGGGTACCCGGCTACCCTGCCCCTCCCCTCCCTGAATCCCACCAGCCCTCTGGGCGTCGGTGGTTTAGGGAGTTTCCTCTTCCACCCCTCCTTCTTCCCCTTCGGGGAGGGGTTTACCCCTCCCCCTACCCCCTCCCCTGGACCTGGACAGGGGGTCTCGCGAGTCGTCGGAGCGTCCAAAGCGGCCTCGGCGAGGAAGCCAGAATCATTGAGGGTTTTGGCCCCATTGTGGCCTTCTGAGGGGGCGACTGTAATCCGTAACCCCCCCTTCTTTGATCGATCTCCTCCGAGATGGCCCCAAGAGCGCTCCCAAGGCTCCCAAGGGTGCCCCAAGAGGGCCCCCAGAGGTGGCCAGGAGGCCCCAAGAGGCCCCCAAGAGGCCCCCAGGATGCCCCCAAGAGGGTCCCAAGAGACCTCCAAGAGGCCCCAAGAGGCCTCGACGACAATGCCAAAATCGCTGATTTCACTACGGTTTTGTCTACATTTGGGCCTCCTGGGGGGGGGGGGCACTGCATTAGATGACTCCAAGAGCGTCTGGGAGAGCCAAAGATGATCCCCAAGATGGCTCAAGATATCCCAATATGCCTCAAGATGGCGCCCACGATGCCCGAAGAGGCCCCAAGACCGCTCCAAGACGGCTCCAAGTGGCCAAAGAGCTCCCCCAAGAGGCCCCGAAGAGGCCAACACCCTTCCAAAACATTAGGAAAATCAATGTTTTTGGCTTTCTCGCCGAGGCCTCGAGATGGCTCCAAGATGGCCCAAAAGGGCTCCAAGAGCGCTCCCAAGGCTCCCAAGAGCGCTTCGAGAGGGCCCCCCCCAAGAGGCGTCCAGGAGGCCCCAGGAGACCCCAACAGGCGCCCAAGAGGCCCCCAAGAGGCTCCCAAGAGACCCCCAAGAGGCCCCAAGAAGCTCCCCGAGGCACCCAAGACGCTCTAAGAGGCGCCCAGGACCGCCAAGAGGCCCCCAAGACGCTCCAAGAAGCCTCCACTGGGGGACCCTTCCTCTGTGTGCTGCCCCGCTTCCCTGATCGAGACAATTCCTCTGGGCATCGTTTCTGGATGGGCTGGTGGGGATTCGCGAAGCGTCAACAATTTGTTTTGGGGCGGGCCGCGAGCTGTCAGGGTGCCCAAGATGGCCGAATATGGCTCAAACAGGGCGTCCGATGCTCCAACATGGACCGCTGAAGATAGCAGGCATACCTCCAAGCGGCCAGATGAAGGCCACAAGACGGTTCCAAGTGCTCCTGGGCCCCCCTCAGGACCCCCCCCCGAGACCAAAACCCATCAAAAGCTCAAGGAAACTCATTGATGCTTGCCGTCGCGCTATCTCGTGTCCGATGGTGGCCTCATGATGACCCAAGAGAAGCCCAAGAGGGGCTCAAGCAGCCCCCCCAGACGGCCCGTCGAGCGCCCAAGAGCGGCCCGAGAGGACCCCAAGAAGCTATGTTGATGGCCCCAGGGGGGGAGACAAATGAGGGACCCCCCCTCCATTAAACGACGCCCTTCAAGATTGCTCCAAGAAGCCTTACAACAGGGCTCCCAAGAGGGCCCCAACCGCGCCCAAGAGCGATCCAAGAGCGTCCCACGAGGGTCCCAAGAGGCGGTGTGCCGTCTCCTCCTCCTCCTCCTCCTCCTCCTCTCTCCCTCCCCTCTCCCCCTCCTCCTCCTCTCCTCCTCCTCCCTCCTCCTCCTCCTCCTCCTCCTCCCTCCTCCTCCTCCCCTCCTCCTCCTCCTCCTCCTCCCTCCTCCTGCTGCCCCTCCCCTCGTCCCCACCCGCGGGCCCCAGGGATGGCCCGAAAAGGCCTTCCAAGCCCCTCACCCCCCCGTCTGCTCCCAGATATCTCTCAGTTCATCCTGGTTGCCCGCTTTATGTCACTATACTTTTTTCTTTTCGTCCCGTGTCCCGTCAACTCTCATGGGCAACTTTTCTGAACGGGCTGGCGAAATGCGTGTAACGAGAGCAATTGTCTGGCCTCGCGTTCGTGTGAATTGCAAGGCCTTATGTTCGTGCGAATTGTATTGCCTCGCTGTCGTGCGCCCTGTTTGACCTCGCGTTCATGTGAGTTGTAAAGCATCGCTTTCGCGTGGCTTGTATGGCCGGGCATCGCTTTCGTGTGAATGATATGGCCTCGCTTTCGTGTGAACGGTATGGCTTCGCTTTCGTGAGACTTGTATGACCTCGCTGCCGTGTGACTTGTACGGCCTCGCGTTCGTGCAGATTCTGTATGGTCCCCTTTGCGTGTTAAGTCTATGGTCCCACTTTCATGTGACGCTGTTGGTCTCGCTCTCGTGTGAACTGTATGGCCTCGCCCCCGTGTGCACTGTGCGGCGTCGCTTTCGTGTGACTCGCGTGGCCTCGCCTTGGCGCGACTTGCACGGCCTCGCATGCGTGTGAATTGTTGAGCCTCGCCCTCGTGTGACGTGTACGGTCTCACGCTCATGTTGATTGTACAGCCTCGCTCTCGCGTGAAGTGTATGGTCGTTTGCGTGTGACGCACATGGCCTCGCGTTCGTGTGATCTGCACGTGCTCGCGTGCCGTGTGCCCTGCATGGCCTCACTCCCGTGTGGACTCCGTGGCCCTGCCCCCGTTGAGTCCTGCGGCCTCGCTCCCGGTGGAACTGTACGACTTCGCCCCGTGGCGTCCAGTGTGGTCTCTCCACGGTGTCTCGAGACAGCGCAAGACTGCTCAGTAGGGCCTCCGCCAGACCTCAAGGGGTCCCGAGACCTCTCCAAAACGGGTGCAAAGAGAAGCTTGGAGCCTCCCCAGAGCGCACGCAAAAGAGGCCCAAACCCTTCAGCATCCAAAGCAAGAGCAGTCATGAGTTATGATGTCTCGTCCTTTCGCTTCCGATGACCCTCGAAGACCTCAAGACAGCTCCAAGAGGGCCCAAGAGGACCCCAAGACGGCCCCGAGAGCGCCCTGAGAGCGCACCAAGAGCGTCCTAGTACTGGGCCTCTCTGATATCTGTCTGGTCCTCGTCCTCCTCCGCGTGTTCCTCCTCCTCCTCCTCCTCCTCCTCCTCCTCCTCCTCCTCCTCCTCCTCCTTCTCCCCCTCCTCCTCCTCCTCCTCCTCCTCCTTCTCCCCCTCCTCCTCCTCCTCCTGCTCGTCCTCGTCACCCTCGCCCCCACGCGGGCCGTAGGAATGGCTCCAAAGAGCCCTCCAAGCCCCGCCAACCCCCGCGCCCCAAGAGATCTCTCAACTCACCCTTGTTACCCGCGCTTTCACCAGATGTGTCTCTTCCCCCCTTTGTTCCCGCCAACCCTCGTGGGCATCGTCTCCGGATGGGCTGGTGGGGGCACGCGAAGCGTGAAGACTTGCGACGACGACGACGACGACGACGACGACGACGACGACGACGACGATGGCGGCGGCGGCGGCTCAGCCGCAATCCGCTCACGAGGGGCCCACGGGCCCCGCCCGGGGGCCCGACCGAGCGACGGTGCGCCGAGCTGCGCCCAGCCGCGGCGACGAGGGCCTCCGAGGGCCACGGAGGGGCCCCGAGCCCGGCGCCTCGCGGCCCGCGGGTCGCACCTGTGCTGCCCCCTCCTCTTCGCGCGACCCTCCCCCGCCCCCAGCCCCTTTCTATCATCGATTCTCCTCTCTCCTCGATGTTCCCTGCTCCTCGGTCGCCTCACCCATCCCTCCCGCCTCCCCCCCTCATCTCCAGGTCCCTGCTCTGCTGAGGGTGCTGGTCTGCTGGTGATGCTGATGGTGCTTCGCTGGGGGCGATGCGGATGGGAATGGCAAACACAAATAACAAGGAGGGGGGAGGAGACTGAGCATCGGACATCGGCCGAACCATCACGAGGCCAGCAGCAAAAGCAGCCAGGGAATCCCACCAGCCCTCTGGGCGCAGGTGGTCTAGCAAGTCGTCCCCTCCTCTTCCAAAGTCCCTGTCCCCTTCGGGAAAGGTTACCCTGCCCCTCCCCTCCCCTCCCCCATCTCTGCGAGACCAGACAATTCACGCGTAAGCGAGGCCATACAATTCACACGAACGCGAGGCCGTACAAGTCCCACGAAAGCGGGGACATACGCGTCACACGAAAGCGAGGCCAGACAACTTCACACGCGAACGATGCCACATAATTCGCACGGGGGCGAGGCCATACAGGTTACACGAAAGCGAAGCCATACACATCGCACGAACGCGAGGCCATACACATCACACGAAAGCAAAGACTTACAATTCAAACGAGAGCGAGGCTCGAAAATTCACACGTAGGTGAGGCTATGCAAATCACGCGGAAGCGAGGCCACGCAAGTCACACGAGAGCAGAGCCGCACAAGTCACACGGGAGCGAGGCCGTACAGTTCACACGTGAATGAAGCCAAACGCGTCGCATGAAAGCGAGACCGTACAATTCACACGGGGGCGAGGCCGTACAAGTCACCCGAGAGCGGGGACATGCACGTCACACGAAAGCGAGGCCATACACGCCACACGAAAGCGAGGCCATATAATTCAGACGAACGCGAGGCCATGCAATTAGCACGAAGGCGAGGCCATATAACAAACACGAAAACGAGACCATACACTTTCCTCACGACAACGAGGCCATACAAGTCACACGAACCCGAGGCCATACCGGTCACACGAAAACGAGGCCATACAATTCACACGAAAGCGTGGCCATACAATTCACACGGGGCGAGGCCATACAATCCACATGGAAGCGAAGTCGTGCATGTCACACGGGCGCAAGGCCATATGTAAACCAAACAGGCCCCTGCATTCAACCTTTAGTGCTCTTGCGTACGATCCATCTTAGTGGCGGTACAATCTTCTTTAGTGCCAGGACGGTATTCTTTGTGTTGAAAAGATCCACTTTTGCCACCCTCCTCATCCTGCCCCCTCCTCGTTCTCCTCATGCTCGTCCGCCTCCTCCTCTTCCTTCCCTTCCTCCTCCTCCTCCTCGTCCTCCTCCTCCTCCTCTTCTCCTCCTCTGCATGGCCCCTTCCTCTTCACCCTCCTCCTCCTCCTCCTCCTCCTCCTCCTCCTCCTCCTCCGCCTACTACTACTACTACTACTACTACTACTACTACTACTACTACTACTACTACTACTACTACTACTACTACTACTACTACTACGACTACGACTACGACTACTACTAACTACTACTACTACTACTACTACTACTACTACTACTACTACTACTACTACTACTACGACGACGACGACGACGACGACGACGACGACGACGACGACGACGACTATTGCTACTACGACGACGACGACGACTACGACGACGACGACGACTGCTACTACTACTACTACTACTACTACTACTACTACTACTACTACTACTACTACTACTACTACTACTACTACTACTACTACTACTACTACTTCTACTACTACTACTGGCGGTATCGTGCACCACATCACCACGGCTCAACCACGTAGGGAAGAGCGTCCTTGTGGCAGCCGCATTACCAGTATGTAGCGCGCACCTCTTCTGGGTGAAAGGGCGGGTCTGACACGCTTGCAACGCCAGGCGCTCGCACCATGGGCAGTTGGGCCAACAGCCCAAGGTGAAGCGCCAGCAACGGCACAGCAGCACGCGGGGCGACCCCAGTACCGCCATCCAGGCCGACTAGCGCGGAAAGACGCGAGGCTTGGCATGAATGACAAGCCAAGGGCAGGTCTGACGTGCACGCAGCAACTTGCGCCTGGCCGAGGGCAGCTGGACCCCACAGCAAAAAGTAAGGCGCAGGCGGCAGCATAGCAGCACACGGGGCGACCCCAGCACCACCACCCAAGCCTACAAGCGCATGAAGGCGCGAGATGAGGCCAGGATGGCAGGCCAAAATGGCCAGGCGCCCGACGGCAACGCTGCAGTACACGGGGCTGCCCCAGCACCGCCAGCGAGGCCAACGAGCGCAAGTGAACGCGAGGAGGCCGAGATGGCAAGCCAGTTGGCGAGCCAAGGTGGCAGAGTGCACAGGTAGCCAATTGCCTAGCCTAGGCACAGGCTACATGTGACGCCACGCGGGTGGGGGCGCCGCTATGGGCCCGCCGCGCTACAGAACGCCGCAAGTAGACAATTAGGCATGTACTCACGCTGCCTGTCGGGGCCCTGGAACCTGCTGGGCATTATTCCTCAGGCCTGCTGGCCTGTTCCCTGCGCGATGGCGGCGAGGACCTGCGACGGCAGCGCCCGCGCCTCCCCGCCGAGGTCGCCGCTGCCCCCCGCCTGCCCCGCGGGCCCAAAGATCTGACGCTCAAGGTCTTCACCGAGGGCCACGTTCAGGGCTGCAGCGCTTGGGGCCTGCTGCGGGGGCGAGTCCGTCTGCGGTGGCGGGTGCGTCGGCGGCGGCGGCGCATCAGGGGGCGCCATCGGCGGCGGCGGCGGGGGGGGCATGATGGCCGCGGCCTCTGGCGGGACTCCAGCTGGCGGTGGTGGCGGGTCCTCGCTGCCGTGGGCACCGCTCGCTGGCGGGGCGCTGGCGTTGCGAGCGGGGGTGGCACGCGGGGCGGCCCCTGTGCCACCCCCGCCGCCCGAGAGGCTGCCCTCCTTCAGGTTGTGGCGGCGCTCGTAGAGCGCCAACTCCCTGCGCGCCATCTCCAGGCGCTCCCTCTTGGCTTTGTTCCGCGCCTTCTTGCTGTAGCCCGCCCATTCAGGGTCGTTCAGTCCCCAGGCGACCTGCGCGTAGAGGTCGGTCCACTCGAACGTGGGCAAGCTCTCCCAGGTGAGCCCCTCCATCAGCACATAGTGGCCCTCCCACTGTGCCTGGTGTGGAGCATAGCGCTTGAAGACGGTGCCAACCGCCAGCGGCTCAACCTTGGGCAGGTACCTCAGGAGGTCCACCGCGTTGGCCACTGAGATCCCCTCCTTTTGAGCTTGTCGTAGCGCAGCAGTGCCTTCAGGTCGCGGATGTCCTCCTCGGGATGCTCCGCGTGCATGTAGTACGCGTGTGGCGGATCCGACTCCTCCTCTATGAACTCGATGCAGACTCCATAGGGGGTCGAGTAGCGCGCACCGCAGTGGCAGTACCAGCGCTGGCCCGTCTCTCCCGCTGCCTCCTGGGCGCATGAGAGCAGCTGTGACCAGCGATCCGAGCGGATCACCGAGCAGCATCCCCTGGGATTCTCCCAAGTCTTGTTGGCCGCGCACTTGTAGTACATGTTGAACGTGAAGCCCTTGCCACGGTAGAACTGGTCCGCGTAGTCGCCCATGCGGCGGTAGGCCTCCTGCGCCGCGGCGTTGCCCTGGCACTCCTCCTTCCAGGCACGTTTGTGTCCCAGGTGGGCATCTGCGATCCCCGAGGCTTCCAGGGGACTCCTCTTCAGCCTTCCCACATCCACCTCCGCCTCCTCGTTCAGCGCGTCGAGCCACTTCTGGACTCCGTCCTGCGCCTCGGTGCCCCTCACCATGTCCTCCTTCTTTTCCAGGATGGGCCCCAGGCCGCCCAGCATGTGGGCGCGCATGGTCTCGAATTTGAGGACGCCCCCGGCCCGCGCCATGCGCTTCAGCGACTTCTTGGATAGGCCGAGCCGCAGCAAGGGCTCGATGTCCGTTACCTCCTTCACGGTCTGGACCTCGGTCAGCTGGAGCCCCTGGTCCTCCGCGCCCACGTCGGGCTGAGGGTCGTTCTCCTCATCGCTGGGGGGTTCTTCCTCGAGGGGCGGGGGTGGCGCGCGGGGCGGCCCTGGCACCACCCCCGCCTCCCTCGCCATCGGGCGGCCCACCTCCCTCGCCACTTCTTCCGTGGCTGGGGGGGCGCCTGTATTCTCGGGGTCGATGCCCACCCCCACGCCCTCCGTTGACCCCCCCAGGGCCAGCGAGCCTTCCTCTGAGAGCGCGAACCCCACCAGGACGTCCATGCCCTCCTTGACGCAGTCGAAGCTCGCACGGAACTTCGCCACCCGCTTGGCGGCGTGGTCAATGGAGCCTGGGCCCTTGTTCGCGCGCGCAGCGCGCGTCACGGCCTCGTGCTCGGAGGTGCCCTGCGTCGTTGCCACGCAGTTCGAGCACATGTACAGCTTGTACTGCCCCTCTTTGCCCCTCCTCAGATCAGGGTATTTATTGTTGTGCTCTTTGGCTTTCCGCATAGCGGCGCATCTCCGCGCAGCTGAGCTCGTCCACGTACTCCACCGCCATGATCTTCCAGTCGCCCAGCGCCGTGCGCCTCCGACACCAGCCCAGGCGTTGCGGCGGGACCCAGTACGCGCCCATGCAGTGGGCGTAGCCCGCCTCAGCGTAGTCCTCCTCCGTCATCATCTCTACGTCTTCGAGCGCGGCTGGTGCCCCGTCGCTCGGCTGGGGGGCCTGGCCGTAGACGGCTTTGTTGCTGCGTCGGAGGTGGCGCTTGCCTCCACGGCCGCTGAGGGCTCCCGTGGTCGCAACACTCGGGGCCTCGCTGGCGGCCCCGTCGTCCACGGCGCGCTCCACGTCTGCCTCGATGCGCGTCCCACGGCCGCCACGGCCGCCCACAGCATGCTCCCTCAGCTGGAGGTTGTGGAGCCCGAGGGTGGGCGCGTCCAGCCCGCGCCGCTGCTCTGTGGTGAAGTCGGCATACGTGGCTGCCGCCGCCAGGGCGGCTGGTGTCACTGGCACCGCCGCCGATGCAGGCATCGCCGAGGCGCCATCGGAGGCGGCGGCACTGGGGGCGGCCCCCGTACCGCCGCCTCCATCGGCGTCCTCAGCGGGGGTAGCTGATCCCGCGTGCACCGCAGGTGCCGTCCGAAAGGTCGCCGCCTCGGACACCATGTCGTGCTCCTCGCCTTCGCTCTCCGACAAGCTTACCTGCTGTACAGGGCGCTGCATCGGTCTTGCTTTGGAGGTTGGTGTCTCCCCGCGGCGCACGTCTTTGCGGGCCGCGGCATCGGCGCAGGCTTCGAGGACTTGGGCGCCATCACTTGGTCGGGCGGATGGCGCGAGGGGTGCAGCTCGAGAGAATGTGCGAGGCAGCTACTCACGAGCCAAACAGCTGGCGGGGGGGAAGGGGAGGGGGGGAGGCTGTACACCGAACCAAAATGGGGCGGCCGACTGCCAGGGCGGGACAAAGGTGACACAAGAAAACGATGGGCTGAAGCCAGCGGTTCCAGATGCGTGGGACCCGTGCATTATGTTG
>CAUYUJ010014378.1:248758-371258 GCA_963575745.1 Prorocentrum cordatum | reverse complement strand
TGATGACAACTTATATGGACGAATCGTCCGTGCAAATGATGGGGGAATGAAAACTCAAACTGAAATCTGAATCTGCCGACGGACTCAACTCACCAGGAGGCCACGTCCTGCCCGTTGCTTGATTGGGCCTTCATTAATCGCGGTCTCAAACCCAAACACCGACCAGAACAACTTGTTTGTCGTTTTCGTGTTGTTTTCGTTGTTCCTCGTTTTGTCTTCGTTCTGCCTTCGCTGCAAAACGAAACCACAACGAAAACGGTCCACGAAATCGCCCAAACACCGTTCAGGTCGAGCACTGCTGAAACCGGGTAACAATCCAAATCGGCATGTTCGCCCTATACCCGTCAGACCGCGAACCAACGGGGGCTTCCCTCGGACACTCGCGCTAACGTGCCGCGGGCCTAAGCCCTAAGGATGTTGCACGAGCTGCTGGTGCGTTTAACGTCGGTAGTTGTTGCTGGGTGACAGCAGCGACGAAAGGTACAAAAATGCGATACTGGCCGCCTGTCGGCGGCGCAAGACACTTGAGCTAAACAGTAATGGAACTCACGTCCCCCTCCCCTCCTCATCCTCCATCTCCTCAGAAAGGTGGAGCGAAGTTGAAGAGAAGGCGGAGCACACTGGGGAATTCACCCGCGGAGGAGCTCGTGAATGCGAGGGGACATATAGCCATGCGCGGGCGGCGCTACATGTTTGGCAAGATTGCTGTGACACTGATCGTTCCCAAGCAGACGTTTTCTTTTTATTCGGCGTTTCGATTTTGGGCGGGGGGGGGCGTCTGGCTCTGGACCTCTGCTGCATGCAACTGTTTGCAACAGTGCGTCCTGTGGGACAGACTCCACCTGCTCGAAACAGGCGCCAACAACACCCAAGATCTACTCCATGGGGGAGGGGAGGGGGTGCGAGGGCCCGCGCCGATCGGCAAACCAATGAATGAGAAAACGATCACCAACTGTCCCCCGGGCCCCAGTCCCACACGGGCCCCACGAGAAGTGCACCTAGGTTGCGAGGGGGTCCACGTGGGGGATCGCACGCAGGAGCCAGCGCAAGCCACAAGCAATCCTGCTGGTTTCACCCCCAGACTGGCGATCCCGCAGCCTCCTGGAAGGCAGCGAGGCGGCACGTTGGCGCCCCCGCGTGCCGCAGATCTCTGGCGTTGAGCTCGTGACTGCATCGATGCTGCGCGTGACGACACATTTTCATGGACTTTGCCCTAAGAACAATGATCGCCATCGTCATCTCATCATTACCACGATCATCACCAAAGACACTATCACCGTCATCATCGCCGCGGCCGTACTCGTCATCGTCATCATGCCGTCATCATCGCTATCCGCGACCGTGCACTATTGCCCGTTGAGGCGTGGTAGAGTGTCAAGGGCTGTCTGGTAGGGGTTCTGGAAGTCTGCTAAGGTCCACCCTCCTGCTGGCAACGCCCAGATGCCCGCACCGCCCCCCTCTCCCGAGGCCCGACGATTCCCGAGGGCCGTCCTAAGCTCTCCAGGGCTTCCAAGTCGGACTTGGAAGGCCGCCAAGACGGCGCCACATTGCCTCTGAAGGGGCACCCCATGGCACCCCACTGCCTCCAAGAAGAATCCAAGAGGCCCTCCTCCCTCCTCCCTCCTCCTACTCCCTCCTCCTACTCCCTCCTCCCTCCTCTCCTCCTCCTCCTCCCTCCTCCTCCTCCTCCTCCTCTTCCCCCTCCTCCTCCTCCTCCTCCTCCCCCTCCTCCTCCTCCTCCTCCTCCTCCTCCTCCTCCTCCTCCTCCTCCTCCTCCTCCTCCTCCTCCTCCTCCTCCTCCTCCTCCACGACACCAGAGAGCAGGCCAAGAGGCCCTCTGGGGAGGGCCCGCCTCGCTCAAGACCCCCCCGAGTGGGCTCCTCTCTCTGGGGCTTCCCGCTCGTCTGCACTGCCAGCGTCGCCAGCACCGTCTGCACCGGACCCCCCCCCAGCTCCCGTCGAGATGGTTGGCGCCCTCGCCTCACAGATAACCGCCGCAAGTCGTGCACGTCGCGCTCTAACTGCCCGCAGGGGGAGCAGCCTCCACAGCGGATCACGCTGCCTGTCACAACCTTCGGCACCTCGGCCTTGTTGGACCCAGAGCTCGACTCGCCGGCGGCCGCACCGCTCTCGGGTTGAGGCGCAGCCGCTGTGAAGGCACCCCGAGGCGGGTGAGCCACCGAGAACCGACGAGAACGTCCGCATTCCTCGAACCTCAAAACCCGAGACTATCCAAGACCCTTGCGGGCAGCTTTCGCTCCCGCGTCTGGCCCGCGCTCCCCAAAGCGCCCCCTCCTCGGAGGAGCGATCGGGGCTCATCGGGCACACCGACGCGCCCCCGACGTCGCATCGCCACCAGCAGCTCCGGACAAGCGAGCTCAGCGCAGGGCGGGCAGCACGGACAAGGGTCTCTCCCCATGGCGCCAGAGGCCACTCAGGGAGCGCAAAGCCCGAGGACAGGAGGAGGAGGAGGAGGAGGAGGAGGAGGAGGAGGAGGAAGAGAAGGAGGAGGAGGAGGAGGAGGAGGAGGAGGGCGGAGGAGGAGGGCGGAGGAGGGCGGGGGAGGGCGGAGGAGGAGGAGGAGGAGGAGGGCGGAGGAGGAGGAGGAGGAGGAGGAGGAGGAGGAGGAGGAGGGCGGAGGAGGAGGAGGAGGAAGAGGAGGAGGCCCAGAAAAAGCCCAGGATGCATCACCGATGCTGCAATGCACCCTCCCGTCCAAAAGCCCCCTCCTCACCCGGCCCGCCACAAGAAACCCTCCTCGCTGCAAGCAGCGCCCCCCAGGAGAGACCAGCGCCCCACAGACCTGCCAATTCGGGCGAGAACCCCGTGCTGAGAAGAAGCCGCCGTGCACCCCTCCCTCTGCAGGAACAGGATCAGGCATGCGAGGCCAGATGGTCACACAGAGCAGCGGGGTGGCCACAGGGATACCCGTTTGAAAAAGGGGGTCGCTCCCCATCTGTCCAACCGGTTGCTCAGGATTACAGCTCTGGCCATGAACCTCGAGGAGGTCTCAAGCGAAAACTTGATTATGAGAAGGAACGGTCATCCATCCATCCATCCGTGCAGCTGTTTGTATACGTTGAAGTGTTTGTGGATTGCAGGTAAATGTTGGTTCAAGAAGGGGTCCCATTTTGAAAAGTAACTTCCACCCATCCTTTGTTCTAACCTTGTTCGGCGAATGCGCGCGGCGGTAAAACGAGCACCGCCCGCCGTCCTTGTTTCAAAGCCTTTTCAGGCGAATGCGCGCGGTGCTCAGGCGAACGCTGCATCTTGAAAACGGTCCTCCCTCCACCCCAGTACACGGTGCAAACTTTCACGACGAATGTGCGCAGCGCTAGGCGGGAGCTCCATTTTGAAAACGTCCCCCTTCATCCTGGCATCTATTGCAAGGTTTGAAAGCGAATGTGCGCGGCGCTGCGGCGAGAGCTCCGATCTCAAAACGACCCCCTTTGCATTTTCATCAATGTGGTGTAAATTCAAGTTTCGGGATCATATTTTTTGATGCGATCTCAAGCGGAACGCCCGGCCCGCCCTGATGACACTTCGGGGGGCACGGTCGGAGGAAGAGGGGGAGGAGGTGGGTGGAGAGGCAAGGGGGCGGGAGGGGGAGACTGAGGGGGAGGCGAGAGAATGGAGGCTCCCGTCGTGATTTGTGATTCTTTCCTTTTCTCCCCGTTGCACAACGCGAGGAGGAGGAGGAGGAGGAGGAGGAGGAGGAGGAGGAGGAGGAGGAGGAGGAGAAGGAGGAGGGGGGAGGGGGGAGGGGGGCTGGCTCGTCAGCTCCTCTTGGTGGAGGCGTAGACGCGCTCGCCCACACTGTTCTTGTACTCGGCCACGCCCACCAGAGCTCCCGCCTCGGAGGCGGGGAGAACGGGACAGGACAGGTGGGGGGAGGGGCGGAAGCCGGCGTGGTTAAGGGAAGGAGCGTGGAGGAAGGCGGCTTCCCCGCGGAAGCGTGGGGCGGACTCCAACACTACCCATCGGTCGGAAGGAGTAGGTATAGAAACATGAAGGAGGAAGGCGTTGAACAAAAATTGGGTTCCGTCCGCCCCCTAGGGAGGACGGAAAAGGTGAAGCCACTCGATCATTGAAGTAGGAAAGCGCTTAAAGGGAATCCAAAAACACCAACTTTCGGCGACCGATGGGTAGACGCTCCAGGAAAAAACAGAAAAAATGACGCCGCGAAGACACTGTGACCAGAGCTGTCGACCAGAGCTTTACTCGTCGCTTCCCGAGTCCGGCCCATCCATGAGGGTCCCAGGGCCCAAACAAATCTGAAATGCTCGCCGCGCTCTCTTCACGACGCGCCGATGCGAGGTGAAGGAGGGACGAGGAGCAAGTGAGAAGCGAGAAGGCAAGGAACGACAGGTCGAAGAGGAAACGCCACGACGTGGAGAAAGCGACAAAGGCGAAGGGAAACGAGGAGGCGAGGAAGCGAGCAGGAGGGCCCAGCGCCACAGAAGACGTCGCCCCCCGACCCTCCCCGCGGCGAGCCGGGCCAGCCCCCGGAGCTGCCGGCGGCTACAGGGCGGACGACCGGCTCCCTGCAACCGCGCGCGGGCTCCATGGGAAGAGGAAGCTTTCACGTGCAGCGATGTGCCACGCAGGCACAACAGACTTTGAACCGGGCACGTCCTCCTACAGGCGGATGTTGGAGGAGAAAAGTCAAGATGCCTCAAAAATGCCCCAACATGTTCGAAAGTCAGAAAAAACCCAATCAGTGGATGGTTTTCGCTGAAAAGATCGACCGGGAACCCCGGAGCTCAGGAACCCACAACCCACCGAACTCGGCCCGGAACCCATAACCGGGAATCTGGCAACCCAGAACCAGGGACCCAGGAACCCAGCCTGCTACCAAAATCGGGGCGCGCATGGGCCACGGCTTGCGGCGGAGAGAGCCTGCGGGGTGGCCGCTCCGAACACCTAAGAGACCTCCTAGATGGGGTCCGAGTAGAGTCAAGCCGTATGGTAAGGATGCGCGATACAGATGCAAGGGCCTTGGAGGGCCGTTTCGATGCTTTTCGAGTGGGCCGCGGCCAACGGAAGTGGCGAAGGATGGACCGAGGAGGCAAGGATGCAAGGGTACCCCTGGGAAGGTTGCCCATCCCTACTGTGCGGGTTGACTGTACGTAGATGGGGTCGAAGAAACGCGCAGCATCGCCAATGCATCGCCGATGCATCGGCGATGCATCGGCGAGGCGTCGGCGACGTCGGCAGTGCATCGGCGACGCCGGCGCGGAAAAGCACGGTCTCCACATCGAGCCGCCTCGTCGACGCATCGTCGATGCATCGGCGATGCGGACCGATCCTCCGACCCCATCTGCTCGGACCCCATATGGGAGGCTCAGAGCACTGGCTCCCGGGCGGGAGATCTCGGCCGGGCCTCCTGCTCTCCAGGCAGGCCTGGCGGGTGCAGGGGGGGAGACAGCCTGCGACGGCTGCTGGCCTCGCGAGCGGCGATAACCTCCGCGCGGAGAGCCAGACAGAGCCGGGAGCCCGCTGTCTTCCATCCGGGCAATCTGGAGGGCGTGCTGGATGCGGATCCCTGACATCATGGACTCGAGGGCGGGGCTCAACCCTGAACAATCGAGAGTCACCTGCAAACAGGGCCCTCACCTCTGACAGCGAACATCGCGCCTCTGCTTGCCACAGTGCATGGCAAGAACGCGGGGGTTCAGGGCTTCGGGGGAGAGGGGCTTCGCCGGCCCCGCGCGGAGCCGACCAACCTCCCCTAAGTCCCCGGACGAGGGCCACCCCCCAAGCACCTGCCCAATCCCGCGAACAAGGGCGGCAGATGACGCGAGCGCAACTCTGAATTCATCTGCTCTGGCATTGCTTCAAGCTGCAACCGTGGGCAGCCTGGCCAGCGCGATAGTCGGAGCAACGGCCGCCCCTGCAGAGAACCTCGAGCTCCTCGGCGGGGAGCTGGTCTGCGCCCCGGCGGGCCTCGACCATGGAGAAGGGCGGGGGCCCAACGGGGGGGGGCCGAGCGACTTCCCTCCCGATGCGGGCCTGTGGGTGGGCCCCCGACGGGGCCCACCAATGCCGGCCCAGGGCTCTGGACGGGTTAGCCAGAAAATGCCCCAAAATGATCAAGAATGGTTAAAACATCGTCCCCGCACAATTTCTTGACTACTTTTGAAGATTCCTCCTGTCGAGGGACATGCCCGACTTAACGCTGGCCCTGGTTTTCGCTGTGGAAGAAGCGCCGCTCGACGGATGCACGCTGCCAGGGACGGGGCGCCCTGCTGCCCCCCTGGCAGGGTCTCCGCTTTCGCTGACCTGCACCACGCTAACCCCCGCGCGGGGGAGGTGGCTGATCTGAGGGGTGGAGGGTTTCTTCGAAGGGCTTAGGCGACCCGTCCTCCTCCTCCTCCTCCTCCTGGCTGCTCTGAGGGGAGAGGCTGAACCCGCCAGAGGCAAGGAAGACGCGAACTTCGCGTCTCGTCGCACGGGGCCAACTCGTCGCACGGGGCAAATCTGGGCCAAGGACCACATGCCCTGCCAGTCCGACGCAGGCGGCTCGCAAACGTCGCGCCCGCGCGGGGAAGCCGCGCTGCGTCAAGGGGCACGGCCGCCAGCCCGTCGGCCAGGGCTTGGTCGATCATCTCCTTCGGAAAACTTCCGCTCGAGTGGCAATGGCTCTGGGGCAGGCGCTCTCCCGCGCGCGGTGCCAATCGGCGTCTGGCCCGCCGCGTCTGCCGCAAACTCCTGCGGCCTGATGGTCCTACTTCTGGAGGGCGGCACCGGTCAGGAGGAGCCCCGTGGAGGGAAAAAAGAGAACTGCTCAAGTCCGACCTTGCCGAAGCGGTTCCAATCACCTTCAGAGGGCGCGTGCAAATTACGCGCAGCCCCCCGCCAGAGACCCCTAGACTCGAGGTCCGAGGTGTCGAAATCAGATGTACTGCAAAGTTTGCGAACCTGCTTCTGGACGAGGGTGCCCTTAAGCTGGGAACTGAAAATATGGGCAACAGCGGAGGGCCCCTTCCGCAGGGTTGAGAGGACTTCCGCAGGGTTGAGAGGAGACCCGCGACGATCCAAAAAGACCCCTGCACGAACGCGCCCACGCCCAGCGGTTCCCAACCAGAGATACACGGCCGAAATGGGCCCCTTTTGTCATGGAAAACAATTTCTTCCCCTTCGTAGAGTCGAGACGGGTTCTAGCAGCATGGTAGGATCGGGACGGGACGACGACCAGAATTAGATCTCGGTGTGCAAGTTCGTCTTGGTGCATCGCTGTGGCCATCCACCACTCCTGCGCAAGTCTCTGTAAACACTTTGCGGCAGTGTTAATCTTAGGTCGGGCATGTCCTCCTACAGGCGGATTTTGGATCCAAAATGAACAAAAAAATATTCAAGCATGATCCATAATAGGCAGAAGAATCGTCCCCAGACTATTTTTCACTATTTCTAAATATTCCTCCTGTAGAGGGACACGCCCGACTTAATGTTAATCGGGTCAGCATACTTCGTGAACCTCCAGCGGAGGTCGAATTCGGCCCCTTTGAGCAAGGCATCCGTGCACCTGCCTGCTTAAGATCTGACCATGGCGATCTGGAGGGGGATGAGCGCGTGGACGTCCGCCCCGCAGGTGCAACTCTGGAACCCCGCGGTTTCCCCACTTTGGGAGTCAAACACCAAATCTTCAAACTGAGAAATTTGTCCCATGGCCTTCGGGACCCCCGCCACTGAACCGCCACCAAGGCCAGGAGATCACGGCAGGCTGCGGAATACAAATGTGCCTGACATGACGCGGCGTGGTCTGACTGCGATCGCAAAACCAACGCACTGCATAAACATAGGCAGTCGGAGGACCGCGCGGATTTCTGGGGTCGGTGCCTAATCCCTCCCCGCGACAGCTCCCTGCCGAGCGGAGCGTAGCAAAACCAACGTACTGCACAAACATGGACCGTCGGAGGACTGCGCGGACTCCTTAGATCGGTGCCGAATCCCTCTCCCCGCGCCGGTCCCCTGGCGAGCGGGGCGCGCCAGCAGCGGTGCCAGATGCGCCGCCCCGGGGGGGCGAGGGGGGGCCAGCGCCGATCTAAGACACCTTCGGTGGCAACTCACGGGAGCCTCCCATACCATCTCGTCGGATCTTGCCAATCGACGCTACTCAACGCTCGTCGACGCTAATCGACGCCTAATCGACGCCATGCGACGCTAGCCGACGCTAAATCGGCGCTATCTCGTCGACTCCCAGACGCCAGTCGACGCTGATCTACGCTAAACGCAGAATTAACTAAGAGGGTATGCCAGGCTCCCTTGACTTGCTGATTACCGAAGGAACACACGCGGCAATCGCGCATCTCTGCTGTGATGGCGAACTTCTTGATTTCGCCCGGCGAGGGTCGGGATCCACGCCCTGCGAGCGCTGCGGGCCTTCGGCCTCTCCTGGGAGCGCGGGCGGTCGCCCACCCCCCGAGTGGGTCGGGGACCACCCCAAGAAACGTCCGAGCTGACTGCCCACATAACAAAAAGACCATCCGAATCTGTCGCTGCCCGTCTTGACGACGAGTCTTGTTTTTGGCCTCTCGATGGTAGTACGCCTGATTGCCACTGGATGCCCTGGCCATCGGGGTGGCCAGCGGATGGAGCCGCCTGCGTTCGGCTCTCTGGGGGCCCTGGGGGCTCAGGAGGCTCGATCTCCGTCCCGGAAACTGCTCTCCCCGCTCTGGACGCTGGGAGGTGCTCTGGCCTCTGGGGGACGCGTGGCTGTCGCACATGTAGTGGGTACTCGTTGTGGCTCCTGGCCCCCGGCCCTTCTCTAGAAGAAGAAAAATAGGGGGCAGAAAATCCACCCCGATAATAACCACCCCGACACGCGAGGCCTTTAGTAAACGCGCCCAAAGAAGGAATCGAACAGGACACGGCCGTTTAGTAAACGCCCAGAGCCGTTTAGTAAACGCCAATTGTCCGGTCCAGGTGGTTTTTCCTCCCTTGAAAAAGACGCCATAAACTTGGATCTGCGCTGGGCCCCCCCAGCGGCGCCTCCGGCGCCGCCCCTGGCGCGCTCCGCGCGCCAGGGAGCGGGGCCGCTCCGCGCGGATCCAAAAAATCCGCGCGGAGCGCCAAAAGTTTAATTTTATGGCATTTCTTCTTCTTCGAGCACTGGCGTGCAGAAGAGAGCGTGAAAGCGGATGCACGCGGAAGAGGCCGACGTGCATGCAGTGCAGTGGAAAGAAACAAGGGAGGCGCGCACAGTGGTGAATGCCGCAGCCCGACGATAAACACACGCACGCACGCACACATCCCCAGGCCCCCGACGTCGTGATTTCTTCTCAACGCCGACCCCTAGAAGTCTCTGGACCCCTTCCCCGGGGACGGCTTCTCGTCCTGACTCGATCGTTGACAGCCCCGAGGCCCAGCAAGACGCCCCGCGAGGCCGAAAGTAGCGAGAAAACTCCCACCGTGATTTTTTCACTACGCGAGCGGGTCTGGGATTCGGCCAAAACACCTCCCGAGGATCCCTCGGGTGTGTACAAGAGGGGCGCGTCTAAGAGGAGGGGGCGCAAATCATGGCCGGCGGCATGTGCGCGGCCCAGGGGGGGGGGGACGTATTGAAATCGGAGGTTGGGGGGTGAGATCGCAGTGAAATGGAGACCTTCTACCGGGAAATCGGTTTCGGTTTCGTGTTCGTGTCGTGCGTGCGGGCGAGGCGAAGCTGCGCGTGATCCTCCTGTAGCTAGGCCGAAGTAGGAGCGAAAGTCCGTTCCCGTCCGCCGGTGGCTGGGAGATGTCCCAGTTGGGCTGGGCGGTGTCCGGGGTGTCCCGGGTGTCAGTAGGAGCGAAAGTCCGCTTCCCGTCCGCCGGTGGCCGGGAGGTGTCGGTGTCCTGGGTGTCCCGGGCGTCCCGGCGCTAACGCATGTCGCTAATTTCATAATTCATTTTTGTCGGCGCCTGCGGCGGGCTTTCTTATCCAATCCAGCTTATCTTATCCAATCCATCTTGTCCAATCCAAATCCATCTCGTCTTATCCAACCCATCTTGTCCCACCTTATCTTATCCCACCCAATCCAATCCACCCAACCCAATCCATCAATTCATTTGTTTCTGCGCCTGCGGCGGGCAAATCCAATCCATCTTATCTTATCAAATCCATTTCTTCCAATCCAACCCATCTTATCTGATCCAATCCATCTTAACTATCCCATCCAATCCAATCCACCCAACCCAATCCATCAATTCATTTTTGTCGGCGCCTGCGGCGGGCTTTCTTATCCAATCCAGCTTATCTTATCCAATCCATCTTGACCAATCCAATACATCTTGTCTTATCCAACCCATCTTGCCCCATCTTATCTTATCCCACCCAACCCAATCCATCAAATCATTTGTTTCTGAGCCCGCGGCAGGCAAATCCACTCCATCTTATCTGATCCTATCCATGTCTTCCAATCCAACCCATCTTATCTGATCCAATCCATCTTATTCCATCCAATCCAATCCACCCAACCCAATCCATCAATTCATGTTTGTCGGCGCCTGCGGCGGGCTTTCTTATCCAATCCAGCTTATCTGATCAAATCCATCTTGTCCAATCCAATACATCTTATCTTATCCAACCCATCTTGTCCCATCTTATCTTATCCCACTCAATCCAATCCAGAGAGACACAGAGAGAGAGAGAGAGACAGAGAGAAAGAAAAAGATGAGATCAAGGTGACAGGCTGGAGGTCAGTCAGGGTGGGCATTTGATCTCAATCCCCCCCAACCTCCTTATCACCCGCAGGGCGGTTGTATAGGTAAGAGAAGAGGCCCAATATGAAATCTGGGGAGACACCATGGCCCCCGCCATGATGTCCCCCCCCCCCCCTTACACGGGAGCCTCACAGATCGGTCTGGCTCGAACATGACGCAGAAAAGATGGGGTTCAGGGGTCTGGGCGTGCTTTTCTGCGATGTTGCAATTGATTGTCCACGTTGGATCTCTAGAGGAACAAAGAACCAGGAAACACACAAACTTTTAGAGGTCCGCGCGGATTTCTTGGATCCGCGCTGGACCCCACTCCCGGGCGCGCGGAGCGCGCCAGGGGCGGCGCCGGAGGTGCCGCTGGGGGAGGCCAGCGCAGATCAAAGAAATCCGCGCGGAGCGCCAAGAGTTTATGCTTAGGTCGGGCATGTCCTCCGACAGGCGGAATTTGGAAGATAAATGAAAACTGCCAGAAGATACTTATCCAGAACAATCAAAAGTAGTCGAAAAATAGCCCCGGACTATTTTTGGACTATTTTTGATATTCCTCCTGCAGAGGGAAGTGCCCGACTTCAGTTTATGCTTACGTGGTTTCTTTCTTCTTCCAATCTCAAGGTCTTGGCCGCCCCAGGGAGCGTCGATCCTCCCCGCGCCGCCCAGGGATAGACAAGCGCGTTCCACTGCGCGCAAAATAACTGCTCGCAAATGGCCCGGATCCGCCGAGGATTTGCGATACGCTACATCGAGCCAGACGTTGACGTTTGTTTTTAGGGCCTTTTGCGATTAGACACTTTGCGAGTAGTGGAACGCGCTCGGTGAAGGGAGCCAGCCGCCCGCGGCGGCGGCGCCTTCATCGTGGACTCCGTGGTCATGCCGGCGACCCCCGGCGCGCCGAAGCGGTGCCCCTCGCCGAGGCGCGCGCGCCAGCGCCCGGGAGGGAGGGTAAGCCGCGGGGCGGGGAGCCCCCGCGAAGCGGGGGGGAGGCGCGAGGAGACGCTCATCCTCCCTCCTCCCTCCTCCTCCTCCCCCACCTCCTCCTTTTCCTCCTCCTTCTCCTCCTCCTCCACCCCCTCCACCTGCTCCTCCTCCTCCTCCTCCTCCTCCTCCTCCTCCTCCTCCCTCCCTCCTCCTACTCCTACTCCTCCTCCTCTCCTCCCTCCTCCTACTCCTCTCCTCCTCCTCCCCTCCTCCTCCTCTCCCTTCCTCCCCGCCTGCTCCTCCTCCACACCTCTGCTCCTCCTCCTCCTCCTCCTCCTCCTTCCTCCTCCTCCTCCTACCTCCTCCTCCTCCCTCTCCCATCCTCCTTCTCTCCCTCCTCCTCCCTCCTCCTCCCTCCTCCTCCCTCCTCCTGGTACTTGCTGTGGTCTCGTGCGTCGGAGAGCCTTGCGTTGGGAATGTGTGTGTGTGTGGATTATGAGCATGATACGGTACAGTATATGGGCCGAGGGGATCTCATGAGCACGAGGGTCACTACGCTGGGTGGTAATAGTGGGAATAATGCCTATTCCGATCCTATGTTGTGCTTTTGGTCTCATCTCTCTCAGCTATACGAACTACGTGTTGCTCTCACGCACAACCATGGTGAGATGGCTCGCGACCTTGCTCGGCGAGTCTCCTTTTTGGGGCAGCATGTGGAGAAGTATTCGTCGTGCCTCCCTGCCTCGCAGAACCCCCAGGCGTGGCGGGCTCAGCTGTCCCAGATGGAGTCTGGAAGTTCGGCGTTCAGCCCCGATCTTTGCGATGTTCTAGTCTTCGAGTGCTCGGCTGCGCTCGGTCAGGCCTGGTCTGCTGCTCGTGCTGAGACTGAGACTGGCTGATTAAACCGCTGCCACGAGGAGCGAAGAGTGCTCACCAATGGCTTCGAACGGAGGAAGGGGACCGGCTGGAGTTTTTTCGGGCCCCTTTGTGGGGTTCTGGCGAGATGATGGCCTATCGGGCCCAGCTTTGGGGAGGGTTTTGGACCTCGGGGCCTGATCAAACTAAGGAACTTGACGCTGCCATGAGTGAGCTTCGTCGGCATGCTAAGGAAGTTCAGCCTGAGCTCCCCGACATCGAATGTAGAGATGTCTTTGCTGCCAGCAGGATTTTCTCCGAGGATACGGCCGTGGGAGTTGACCACTGGCGGCCGCGGGACCTGATGGGGGCTCAGCCTGATGCCATCAAAGCTCTTGTCCAACTTTACAGGTCTTGCGAGGAGGCCCTCATGTGGCCCGAGCAGATTTTTGTTCATTGTTATTGCCTTCCCCCCCAAAAGCAAAACCGATGAACGGCCTGTTTGTAAATGCCCTACCCTGTATCGGGTTTATACCAAAATCCGCGGGACCTTCCTGGATGTTTGGAGTAGAGATCACGCGGCGTTTTGGGACACCGCGATCAGGGGGAGCTCGGCTTTGCAAGCTGCTTTGCGGCGCGAGGTGTCTCATGAGCTGGCGGCCTTTGAAGGCCAAGTTTCCGTCGGCGTTCACTGGGGCCTGCGCAAGTTGTTTGACACTGTCTCCCCCATCCTGCTGATAAGGCTCGGGTGCAACCTGCAGTTCCCTCCCCACCTCATGTACATGGGTTTACTGATTCATGTTTCCCCAAGAGGGCACTGTTCTCAGGTGATCCCAGAGTATGCCATGGACTAAAGCGTATATGTCAGATTCTGGCTGGTACTCATAATAGGTACTTCCCTTCTGTCATCACTCAGGGATCTGTTGACGACCTCTCCCAGACCTCTCATGGCAGCGCCGATAAAGTTGTCAGCGCTATTGTTCCAGCAGCTCTGCACGTTGCGCATGGAGTTGATTGTGTGCGGCTGACCCTGTCAGACAAGTCGGCGATTGTCAGCAGTAGGCGTGCAGTCAGTCTCCGCATTGCCCACCAGCTTCGGGCTGTTGGCGTTCGCTTGCGCGTGCAAGATACTGTTCGTGACCTTGGAGTTGCTGCCTCTGCTGGCAAACGGAGGTCTACCATGATTCTAAAGGTGAGGAGTGCTAAGGCCAGTCGTAGGGCTAAGGAGGCGCAGTATTTGACGGGGATGTGTTAAAGGGACCTCGAAACTTAACAAGCCTGGTGTGCTGTCTGTTTCGTCTTGGGGTCATGCGGTCCTGAGGCTGACTCCGCATCAGGTTCGGTTGGCCCGAGCGCGGGCCGCCAAATGTTCGGGATGGTGGAGCCCTGGGCCCTGTGCTACTACGTTGCTGCCTGTGGCCAGGCCGAGTCTGCGGATCCTGCATATAGGCTTCGTCGAGAATAGCTCCTTGTGTTCCAGCAGTTGTGGCTCGATATGGGGCCCAAGGCTAAGATGCGCACCGCTCAGTTATGGAAGGCTCGTGCTGAAGAATTTGCTTGTCTTGCGCCAGGGCGCGTTTGGCGCCGTGTCCGTGGGCCTGTTGCTGCTACTGTCGCTGTCGTGGTTGACCTCAGCTGGCAGCCGTTGTCTCCGACGAAGCGGATTGTGCCTGACGGCTCCGCCTTGCACGTTGACCCCCCTGATTTCCCTGTCCAGTTGTGGAAGCAGCTTAAGGTTACTTTGCATAAGGCAGCGTGGGGAACTGCTGCCCAACACTATCTCGGGGTGGAATTGAAGATGGCGTGGATTTCACGAGTGTGCGTTCCCTCTTATCTAAAATGGGGAAGGATGTTGACTATGCGGGGCAAGGCATCTTGAGGAATAATCTGGCGGGGAGCTTCTGGACCAAATCTCGCTTGCATGATTATCCCAGTGCGACCCTACCTAGGAGTTGGAGCATTCAGGAAAGCAACAGCTAAGCTAAGCTAAGCTAAGCTAAGATGGGGCTAAGCTAAGCTAAGCTAAGCTAAGCTAAGCTAAGCTAAGCGAAGCGAAGCGAAGCTAAGCTAAGCTAAGCGAAGCGAAGCGAAGCTAAGCTAAGCTAAGCTAAGCTAAGCTGGGCTAGGCAAAGCTAAGCTAAGCTAAGCTGAGCTGAGCTAAGCTAAGCTAAGCTAGGCTAGGCTAGGCAAAGCTAAGCTAAGCTAAGCTAAGCTAAGCTAAGCTAAGCTAAGCTAAGCTAAGCTAAGCTAAGCTAAGCTAAGCTAAGCTAAGCTAAGCTAAGCTAAGCTAAGCTAAGCTAAAGCTAAGCGAAGCTAAGCTCAGGGTAAGTTAAGCTAAGCTAAGCTGGGCTAGGCAAAGCTAAGCTAAGCTAAGCTGAGCTGAGCTAAGCTAAGCTAAGCTAGGCTAGGCTAGGCTAGGCTAGGCAAAGCTAAGCTAAGCTAAGCTAAGCTAAGCTAAGCTAAGCTAAGCTAAGCTAAGCTAAGCTAAGCTAAGCTAAGCTAAGCTAAGCTAAGCTAAGCTAAGCTAAAGCTAAGCGAAGCTAAGCTCAGGGTAAGTTAAGCTAAGCTAAGCTGGGCTAGGCAAAGCTAAGCTAAGCTAAGCTGAGCTGAGCTAAGCTAAGCTAAGCTAGGCTAGGCTAGGCAAAGCTAAGCTAAGCTAAGCTAAGCTAAGCTAAGCTAAGCTAAGCTAAGCTAAGCTAAGCTAAGCTAAGCTAAGCTAAGCTAAGCTAAGCTAAGCTAAGCTAAAGCTAAGCGAAGCTAAGCTCAGGGTAAGTTAAGCTAAGCTAAGCTGGGCTAGGCAAAGCTAAGCTAAGCTAAGCTGAGCTGAGCTAAGCTAAGCTAAGCTAGGCTAGGCTAGGCTAAGCTAAGCTAAGCTAAGCTAAGCTAAGCTAAGCTAAGCTAAGCTAAGCTAAGCTAAGCTAAGCTAAGCTAAGCTAAGCTAAGCTAAGCTAAGCTAAGCTAAGCTAAGCTAAGCTAAAGCTAAGCGAAGCTAAGCTCAGGGTAAGTTAAGCTAAGCTAAGCTCGGGGAACCCAGGGGGCGCAACTGGGGGAACCAGGGGGGCGCAACCGGGGGAACCGCCCGGGGTGGGTAGCATTGCCCGCCCCCTTTAGCAAAGAAAGTAAGAACCCTTCTAGGCAGAGCCTAGGTAGGGAAAAATGGGCATGACACGGAATACCAGGGACTTTGTCGGCGATGTGGTCTGGAAGTCGAACCCCCTCTCCACCGTTTCTGGCAGTGCCCGTGCAATGCTGATATTCCCTCTGCAGCTGTTCTTCGTACCCAGCCTCTCTGTGCTCGAGCGCTTGAAGAGGCTGATTCATGTCCTTTCTTGTGGCGTCGCGGGCTCATGCCTAAATCTAGGTCGATCGGTCATTTGCCCCCGCCTACCGATCAAGTCTGGCCCTGGGGATCTCTCGGCGAGGGTCGTGCCCCAGGAGGTATGTTCGGGATCGACGGGTCGGGGGGGCATCGCACTAAGGACTGGAGACTAAGGCGGTGCGGATGGGCATGTGCCCGCTTAGGCCCCTCCCTCACCGACGTGGATGGCTTCCTCGTTGGTACCCTCCCTGGTGAGGTTCAGAGCTCTCAGAGGGCTGAGCTGCTGGCGTTGGTCATGTTGCTTCGTCATACTGAGGGGAGAGTGCTCATATTCTCTGATTATTACCTACCTGTTGTGCAAGGTGTTCGCAAAGCACCGGTATTATTACAGAAATCGGATATGTTAGACCTCTGGCTGGAGATTTGGAATATCCTGGAGGAGAGGGAGGGGGAAGTTGAACTTAGGTGGACTAAGTCGCATCCGACGGTGCGAGAGGTTGCTGCGCTCGGGTTGACCAGGATTGAACGGCTCTTGAACTCGGTGGCCGACGGACTTGCTAACGAGGCGGCAGCCCGCGGCAGTACCCCAGTCTCCCTCATCGAACGCACCCGCCGAGAGGACCACCTCCATCGTGACATTTCAAGTAGGTTGATTGCCATCCAGCGTGAAGTGTCCATGACTTGTGCACGTGAGCGCACGCGTGTTGGGCATGATCGTGCGCGGGTTCGTGGGCCTGGGACTAACATGCGCACGCGCGTGGAGCGGGCGCGCGAGCAACAGCGCAGTCCCGCGGTCCTCCGAACTTGGATCAAGCGTAGTATTTGTTCCTTGAAACTTTCTCTGAAAGGCCCCCTTTCCTGTTTCAGGCCAGGGCCATGCCTCGGGCCCAAGCATGTACACTTGGCCGAGCCTGCAGGCGATGGGGGGGGTGCAGCTGGGGGAAGGGACGGAGGAGACCCCCTCGTCCAACCGTCTCGCCTCCATCTCCCATCCCTCGCATGCCCTTCGTTTACTGAATGGAGTGTTGTTCTGCAAGGAACGCGGGGCCTTCGGAGTGGTGAGCGCCCGAAACTTGAAGGGGAATGTCCTCCCACGGGCCCCGCTGCTAAAGGGAGGGAGGCCCTTGGGAGGCTCAGCCGTGGGCTTTCCCCAAAGTCAGGAATGGTTTTCCCACGAGACGAATGTCCCCTGTTGCACGGCCGTGGGGTGCCTCGCGGTGGCCGTTGTTCAGGGGTCGTGCCCCTGCCAGCGGCGTGAGTTGGGCTCACGTGGGAGGTTCGCTCTGGGGTTTGCGGTGTCCTGCTCGGCGGTGCTGGTTCCGCTGCCAGCCCTGGAACTCGGGCCTTGGAGTTCCGTCGCGCAGGCGTTGCTGGCCGTCCTTTTCACTGCCTCGTGCTGCTCACGCCCCCTGGTGCACGGCCGTGGGTGATGTCTCCCCTGCGGTGACCGCTGCTCATGGGGGCCGCCCCAAACATGTGAGCGCGTCAGGGCACGGGGGAGGTACCGTCCTCCCTGACCGATGCCCTCTGGCGTGCTGGTTTGCTATGGCCTTGGCGTGAGTGGACTCGCGTGGCAGGTTCGATCTGGGGTTTTGCTGCGTTCTGCTCGGCGGTGCTGGTTACGCAGCCAGCCATCGAACTCGAGCTTTGGAATTCCGTCGGGCTGGCGCCGCTAGCCGTCCTTTTCCGTGCCCCGTGCTGTCCTCTCCCCTGTCGCACGGCCGTGGGGTGATGTCTCCCCTGCGGTGACTGCTGCTCAGGGGGCCGCCCCAGTGTCAAGGAGCGCGTAAGGGCACGGGGGACGCAAACGTCCTCCCTGACCGTTGCCCTTTGACATGCTGATAGTTTGCCTATGGCCTTGGCATGAGACGGGCTCACGCGGCAGGTTCGATCTGGGGTTTTGCCGTGTCCTGCTCAGCGGTGCTGGTTACGCAGCCAGCCCTGGAATTGATGCCTTGGGATTCCGTCGGGCAGGCGCCGTTGGCCGTCCTTTTCACTGCCCCGTGGTGTCCTCGTCCCCCTGTCGCACGGCCGTGGGGTGATGTCACCCCTGCTGTGACCGATGTTCAGGGGGCCGCCACCGTTTGTATAGGTTGCGCGGCAGGCATGGGGGAGGATCTTGCCCTCCCCGACCGTATGCCCTGCTGCGGCGCAGGACTGTTTTTCTCTTGCAATGTCCCTGGCCATGCAGGCCAGGGTGTGATGGTAGCACCCCATTCGTGGGTGCAGTGTGCGCCCTGGCTTGCACCTGGGGTCCACCAGTGCTGTTTCATGGTTCGTGCTCCTCCTCATCCTCCTCCGCCTCCTCTCCTTCCCCCTCCCCTTCCCCCTCCCCCTCCCCCATGACCTCCTCTCCCTCTTTCCTCGTGCTCTCTCTCTGCAAGGGCTCGGGCGGAGGGGCAGGAGGTGCGCCGGGCGGGGCCGAGGAGGAGGGGGGGGGTCGTGGCCCCGGGAGGTGCGGTATTCCAAGAGCTCGGCTCTTCTCACAATCGCTCCGGGCGTTTTTATTACCGTTTTGCACTTTGGGGCTCTTGACAAGCTCAAAACGCTCAGAGCAACAAACAACGCCACAGTGTTTTAGCGTTTTTAGCTCCATTTGTTTAACGATTTTAGGCCTGGATCTGCATTTTTGTTGCGTTTTGTTGCTCCTGGTCGAACGCTGTTCCTTTTCTTCCCTGCTGTCGTCGCTCCTGTATTTTCGTTTCTGCCGCCGTCCTCCCTCTCAGAGCTGAAAACGCAAACAAAAACGCTCTAACACCGGTCTAACGCTGGCCCGAAACAGACCCCAAGGTCCTATGGTCCCAAGAGGGGCAATCGGCCATCGGGCCCGCCAGACTGCACGCTGGGAGAATGATCGCACGCCAGGAGAAGGAACTGAGGACGTCGTAGACGGCAATGTTAAACAATGCAACTAACTGATCCGGTAACGCTAAAACAACACAGCTGAAAACACAACAACAAATAGTATAGTGTTTGACATGCTTAGTTTTCTTGCCGGGGTCTAAACACGGTACAACAAATGTCCGGCCCGCCGGGTTAAACAAAAACGGCTATATACTATACACCCCGCAAGTGCGGATAAGAATGAGGGGGTGGGGGGGGTCGCGGGGGGGTCGCGGGTGGGTCGCGGGGTGGGTCGCGGGTGGGGTCGCGGGGTGGGTCGCGGGGGGGACGACGCAACAAAACAATAAAACAACAATAATCCTCGCCATGGATCCCCACTTCAGCCACGCACCCAGGGACAGTGAATGACCGTTCGGGCCCCCTCACTAGAACCATCGCGCGCGCTTCGCGCGCGCTCAGGTTCTAGTTGAGGCCACCGCTCAGGTGCGATGCCCGCGACGATTCTTACCACGAAGACGGCGGCGTGCACTCCACTCACGTTCGCACGCTATGTTCCGGAGGAGCGTTCCCGGAGCATGGGGCGCCAAAGGCTCCCCCGCTCTTCCCCCCTCCCGGACTATCCTGCCGAGGAACTCTTGGGTTGCGTAGGGCCGGTCTTGCGGGCTCCCTGGGGCTCTCTGGGCCCGCCTGGGGCTGTTTGGGAGCGGACCTGGAGGCGCGCTGGGCCCTATTGGAGCGTTGGAAAGCCGAAAAGACAAGAAGGCCAAGATCCTCCAATTCCTATGTAAAATGAACGATTTTGGCCTGTTGGGACCCTCTGGGGGTGCTCCTGGAGGCGTCTTGAGCCATGTTTGAAGCCTCTTGGGAACTACCTGGGGCCTCCTGGGGCTCTGTTGAAGCGGAAGCCCTGGATTTTCCGGACGCGGTCCGTCTCTTGGACACATCTCGGGCCTGTTTTGGGGCACTCGTGGGCTGCCCTGGGCGCTTCTTGGGCCAGCCTTGGGCGCTTCTGGAGCTGTTTGGGGGCGGTCTCGGAGGCCTCCTGGGCCGCCTAGGAGCGTCGTACAGCCGCAAAGATCACAAGGCCAAAACCCTTCCAAAACTATCGTAAAACCATCAATGTTGGCCTGCTGGGGCCCTCGTGGGAGTGCTCTTGGAAGCGTTTGGAGCCATGTTGGAAAACTCTTGGGAGCTGCCTGGGGCCCTGGGTGTTCGGTACGCGGTCCCTCTCTTGGGCCCTTCTTGGGCTTGTTTTGGAGCCTTCTTGGGCTGTCGTGGGCGCTTCTTGGGCCAGCTTTGGGCTTTCCGGGGCCGCCTTGGGCTTGTCTTGGGGGCCTCTGGGGCTGCTTGGGGGCGGACCTGGAGACCTCCTGGGCCGTCTGGGAGCGTCGTACAACCGAAAAAAACGGAAGGCCCAAACCCTTCCAAAACCGTCGGGAAACCATCAATTTTGGCCTCCCGGGGCTCTCTTGGGAGTGCTCCTGGAAGCGTCTGGAGCCATGTTGGAGGCCTCCCGAAACCACTACCACGTGCTTCGGCGACATGGGTCGAAGATGGGAACCATTCCTGGTGCAGAAACATCACCAGGGTCCGTCCAGAGCCGCTCGGGAGATGCCCCGGAGCGGCTCTGGAGAGGCCCGGGGGGGTCCCCCCATGGCGAGGCGAGGCAGCTGGCCAGAGGCCCCCGGCCCCGTACCCCGACATATATATATATATATATATACACACACACACACCTATATATACATATATATATATATATATATACACATACATATAATATATATATACATATATATATGTGTGTATACAAGCCCTGGGCATATTCAAGAAGAGCCAAGTCCAATAAGGCCGCTGGTTCTCTCGTGCCGAAGGGCCTCATGAGGACCTCGGCCCGTAGAACTTGGACATCGGCAGCGTGCGGCGCGGAAGGATCACAGGGACGCGCGGTGAGGATGCGGGGGCCTTGGGCGTGCATGCTGAAGCCTCTTGAGCGAATGTGGCCAGCGATACTGGCCAAGGGTAGGCCGAAGATGCAAGGATGAAAGGGTGCCCCTGGAAGGTTGCCCCCTGTTCGGAAGAAGTGCGTAGAGAGGCGTGAAGCAGGAAGGCGTTGGAGCAGGCTGGGCCTCCGCATACGCACTGAGGCAGCAGGATGAGCAACAGGCCGTCGATCACTGAAATAGGGCGGCGCCTGAGGCAGATTGAGGTATGTGGATCCCAAGAATACCCCCATCCCACCGGCGATCTGTACTCGTCCTCATGGTGCGGACTGACGGCGCTCGAACCCTGACAGCGCTGCCGCTGGGGATGCCAACCGCTACCCCAAGGCCCCATAGAGAGGCATCGACGGCCGCCTGTGGCAGCGCCTGACGTCGTCAGCCCCGGACGCGTGCGCGGAGGGGGTGGGGGGCAGTCGGGGACTGGGATGAGCCCCTGCGGCTCCTGCTGCTCCCCCTCTTCGCCATGCCCCCCCCACCCGCCCCCCCCTTCATCCCCACTCGCACCCCCATTCGTGCTCCCCCGCCTCCCCCCCTTTCCGTTCCCTTTCCTCTTTCTCCTCTTCCTTTTCCTCCTCCTCCTCCTCCTCCTCCTCCTCTTCCTCCTCCTCCTCTTTCCCCCCTCCAGATTCTTTATGTTAGCCAACGTGGACCCCAAACAACGTGTCCAACCAGATATGTGTTGAAATATACGTTGTGTACGTGGTGCAATCTATGTGGTGCAATTGACTACCCTGCACCGCGCTTGACCACTCCACTGCTCGCGCAAACATCCCACCCACCCACCCGCAACTTGGTTCGCAAAATCTCTTAAGACCGTGACGGTGGGTACCAAATGGCACTTGCCGACGACAGCGACGCCGACGACGACAGCGACAACGACGACGACGCCGCCGACAACGACTACGACGACACCGACGACGTCTCCAACGACTTCGAAGACGCCGACAACGACGACGACGACGACGACGACGACGCCGACGCCGACGACGACGACGACGATGACAACGACGACGACGATGACGACGCCGACGACGACGACAACGACGACGCCGACGACGACGACGACGACGACGACGACGACGTCAACGACGCCGACGACGACGACGACGACGACGGCGGCGACGACGACGACGCCGACGACAACGAAGACGACGACGCTGACGGCGACGAAATAGGAGGGACGACGACGAGACGCCGACGACGGACGACGACGACGACGAGGGAGGAGGAGGAAGGACGACCACGGCGACAACGACGACGGAAACGACCACGACGCCAAAGAGAACGACGACGACGAACACGAGGAAAGACAGAGGACGACGTAGGCGACGACGACGACGACAACGACGCGGGAGGAGGGAGGACGGCGACGACGACGACGACGACGCAAGAGCGCGCGCGCACGCTTTTGTTGAAAATCCGTGTTGCGAAACCTTGGGTTGTTGTAGGTTTTTTGGACACACGATTTTGAAGTCCTTCCGAAACCGATGGGTTTTGAAGGTTTTCGGATTACGCGCGCGACGACGCGCGCGTCTGCACTTCGCCCCATTTGTTGCAGGGGATTCTCGCGACGGCACACGCGCAAGGGCGTTCGACAGATTTCGACATGAGCGCGCGCGAAGCCCGTTTGGTAGCAATGTGTGCAAATCTTGAAAAAAAAAGACCTTGGTTTTCTGAAGATTTCGCAAGAGTTTTCGCGGAAGTTGTTTTAGCAACTCTGTGTTGCGAAACCATGTGCTTTTGTATGTTATTTGGAAACTTGATTGCAAAATCCTTCCCGCACCGGAGGTTTTTGAAGGATTTCGGCATGCGCGCGCGACGACGCGCGCGTGCGCACTTCGTCTCATTTTTTTGCAAGGGATTCGTGAAAAAGTGCTACGTTAGAACAAAAAATGTCTCCGCATATTGTTTTTAACAAGGGACCCTAAGGGGGCGGAGACCGGCCTGGCTGGGATGGTATGATTTCATATTTAGGATGGACGAGTGTGCAGGATATCTATATATATATATATATATGAAATTATACTATCCCAGGGAGGGCCGTTAAGTCCGGGGAAAGGGGTAGAGTCTATTCTCTGTTTAGAAAAACCTTGCCGAACTTGAGATTGTCGACTCCACTGCTCGCGCAATCATCCCAACAACCAGCCCGTAACTTGGTTTTCGAAACCAATGCGGAAGCGATTGCGATGAGTGCTTGGCAATGGCTGGTGCATCTCTGCGGTCGCAATGACCCGCGCATGCTCGCGCGCGCAGCGGCCAGCTAGTTTGGCGCGACCGACGAACGCGGTGGCGCTGACCGCTCGGCATCCCAGCGGGCACTTCAGTGCGAGTCGGCGACTTGGGCGGGCGCGGTATCATGGCAACGTCGACAACGGTTGACACGATGATGATCGTAGCGATGCTGGTCACGATGTTGAAAGCGACGACGGGGCAGCCAGTGACGGCGTCGATGCTGATATCGCCGACGACGACGACGGCGTCTTCACGTCGGTGATGAAAATTTCGGAAAGAGTTCGACATGCGTGCGCGGCAGACGCGCGAGAGTGGCCCGCATGTTATTTGTTGACGCGGATCGTGTCATCCCATCACGCGCGCAAGGGCGGTCGAACTACTTCGACATGCGCGCGCGAAAACTGTTTGGTAGCAGTTTGTGGAGATGTTGAAAATCTATGGCTTTCTTAAGAATTTGCAAGAACGCGCGCGCAAATTTTTATGTATTGTAAACCCGCGTTGAGAAATCCTGTGGTTTCCTCTGTTCTTTGGGCACTCGAATTGAAAATCCGCACGTGGCCGAAGGTTTTTGAAGGATGTCGGCATGCGCGCGCGACGACGCGCGCGTGCGCACTGCGTCCCTCTTTTTGTTGCAAGGAACTCGTGAACGCTAATGATTTTTTATCCGCCGGCCTCCTTGCGGTGCCACCAGGCTGCGAGGGGGGGATTGCAGCTCCCTGTTCCAGTTGCAGCTTCCAGTTTCCACTGTTACAATCCTGTTTCCTGCTTCCTCACTGTCAATTGTTGCTGAACCCGCGAGGGGGGGAGCCCCAAACCAGCTTTTCTACCGCGCCCAGATCGCGTTGTCTGAATTCCTGAAAGGGCGTGGGATACGTAAAAATACATGATACTGGCGCCCCCGAGGCCACCATCCTTACTAATTTACACCGTAGTCGCGTCCCCGAAGCCATAAACCCGCGTAAATTATGCGATGTTCGCGTCCCCGAAACCATAATCCCCCGCGTGTTACACAATATTCGCGTCCCCGAAGACATAAACCCTCGCCAATTACGCAATATTCGCGCCCCCGAAACCATAAACCCACGCAGATTACAACATATCTGCGCCCCCGAAGCCATAAACCTTTGAAAACTATACGATATTCGCGCCTCCAGGGATGAAACCCTTACATTGCATCATGTACTACTTGCGCCCCCGAGGCCGCAAACCCTGGCAAATGCACAACATTCGCATACCCCAAGCCATGAAACTAATAAATTACACCGTGGTTGCGCCCCCGAGGCCATAAAACCTTGTAAACTATACAATATCTGCGCCCCCGAAGCCATAAACGATTGCAAATTACATAATACTCGCATCCCCGAAACCATGAACCATCGTAAAAGACCTAATGCTCGCGGCACCGAAGCCATGAACCGGTGTAGATAAATATTGGCCCTCGCGCGAAATCCCGACGTTGCTTCGCGCCCCAGACATCCCAACGCGGCTCTGGCAAATCCAATTCTCGGAGAGGGGGGCGGGCAGCATGGGGGCGAAGCCCTTGCGGATATAAACGAGCTCGCGCGCGTAATATGTTCTGCAGAGGATGACCGGGGGCGGGCCATGCTGGCCTTCCTGGGATGGTACGAATTCATATTTAGGATGGGCGATGGGGCAGAATCGTACTGAAATTGCAATGCGAAAAAAAGGTACCGATATTCCCGGAGATGGGGGGGGATAATCCGTTCTCCTTTCTGAAAGGAGAATATATGATGTGGCGTGTGTATGTATATGGGCGTGATGTAATGTATGTGGTGAAATCAATCACTTGCTCAACTTGAAGCTGCTCTCTCCACTGCTCGTGCAAACATCCCACCTTCCCACCCGCAACTTGGTCGCAAGACCTCTTGAGACCGTGACGGTGGGTACCAAATTGCACTTGGCAACGACACCGACGCCGACGACGACAGCGACAACGACGACGACGACGACGACACCGCCGACAACGACTACGACGACACCGACGTCGTCTCCAACGACTTCGACGACGACGACGACGACAGAGACGACGACGACGACGAAAACACCGACGACGACGACGCCGACGATGACAACGCCGACGACGACGACGCCGCCGACGACGACGACGACGCCGACGACGACGACGGCGACGACGAAGACGACGACGACGACGATGTCGCCAATGAAAACGTCGACGACGACGAGGGAGGAGGGAGGACGACGACGGCGACGACGAAGACAACGACGAGGGAGGAGGGAAAACGACGACGACGACGACAACGGCGACGAAATAGGAGGGACAACGACGAAACGCCGACGGAGGCGACGAGGGAGGAAGGACGACCACGGCGACAACGACGACGGAAGCGACGACGACGCCAAGACGACGACGACGACGAGGAAAGACAGACGACGACGACGGCGACGACGACGACGAGGGAGGAGGGAGGACAGCGACGACGACGACGACGACGCACGAGCGCGCGCATACGTTTTTGTTGAAAATCCGTGTTGCGAAACCTTGTGTTTGTGTATGTTTTTTGGACACACGATTTTGCCATTCTTCCGAAACCGAAGGCAATTTTTTGCAGAAGATTCTCGCGACGGCACGCGCGCAAGGGGCGTTCGAAAGATTTCGACACGCGCGCGAACGAAGCCGGTTTGGTAGTATTTTTTGAAGAAGTGGAATAACCTATGGTTTTCGGAAGATTTCGCAAGAGCGCGCGCGTAAGCTGTTTTGGAAAATCAGTGTTGCGAAACCATGCGTTTGTGTATATTTCTTGGAAGCTCGATTTTGAAATCCTTCCGAAACCGAGAGTTCTTGAAGGATGTGGGCATGCGCGCGCGACGACGCGCGTGCGCACTTCCTCTCATTTTTTGCAAGGGGTTCTTGAAAACTTATAATTTTGATAAACGAGAACGCGCGCATAATATTTGTTGCAGGTGATGGCGGGGGGGAATGATACCGGTTTGGCTGGGATCGTACGAGTTCATATTTAGGATGGATGAGTGTGCAGAATCATACGTACATTGCAATACGAAAAGGTGTATCGTTAACTTTGGGGGGGGTAGAGTCTATTCTTATCTTAGAAAAGGAGAATCGATGCGGAGCGCAATATATGTGGTGCAATCGACATGGTGCAATTTGCGTGGTGCGGCAAACGTGGTGCATTGTATGTGATGCGACGAATGTAGTACAATCGACGTGGTACAATAAACGCGGTGCAATATATGCTGCGCAGTCTACGTTGTGCAATATTGCAAGAGCGATATAAATTGTGCAATAGATGTGGTGCACACTCTACGTGGCGCAGCGGATTGTTCTGCAAATCCCATGCGGCGGCGATTGCGATGAGTGCTCGGCATTGGTTGGTGCATCTCTGCGGCCGCGCTAGCCCGCGCGCGCTCGCGCGCGCAGCGGCCAGCTAGTTTGGCGCGGCCGACGCGGCCGCGGTGGCGCTGACCGCTGGGCACTTCGCAACGGGCACTTCACTGCGAGTCGGCGACTTGGGCGGGCGCGGTACCATGGCGACGCCGACAGCGGTAGACGCGATTCTGAGAATAGCGAAGGCGGCGATGGCGGCGATGAAGGCGGCGAGGCCAATGGCGGCGCCGATATTGATCACGCCCGCCGATAGCGATGGCGATATCCTCGCGTCGGCGATGAAGGTTTTCGGATGACTTGGATATGCGCGCGCGGCCGACGCGCCCGAATCGAATGGCCCGCGCCATGTTACTTAACGCGGATTGCGCCCCGCCTCCAGCGCGCGAGCAAGGGCGTTCGACTGAGTTCGACATGCAGGGCGAATGGCCCGTTTGGCAGACGCGCGCGAGCGCTTCGTCTCATCGTTCGCAACGGACTCTGCCGACAGAGCGCGCGCCCTGGCGCTCGAACGACTTCGACGCGCGCGCGCGGGAAGCCAATTTGGAAGCACGTTATGAACATGTTGGCAAAACGACCCAAAATTGTCTTAATAATGGCACTGGCCCGGGCTTTTTTGATAACCCGTGCTGCGAAACCGCGTGGTTCTATGTGTTCGAGGTACTCGATTTGAAATCCTATGACGGGGCGCTGAGAGCTATTCAACCCTATCGATTAGCTATTTCTTCTTGGGTTTTGGGGGAAATTCGAAGGTGACGTTCGAATTCCCCAAGAATCTCAATATGTTCTGAAACAAGACTAAACGCAATATTATTATTATGGGGCCGGTCTGGGGCTTGAAATTACAGGGTAACCCTGAAACTTCCAAAGAATAATAAAAGTTTCAAATCATTATTCTTGGCGTGCGCGGTCCTGCTGCTTTAGCATGGAGGGTGAATTTGAATTAAGGGAGGCGCGCAACGAACAACAATTCTTGGCTGGGCGGGTGGCAAGGAGGGTTTCCCTGAATATGCCGATGGGGGACAGCCTATCGGGGGAAGCCTATGGAAGCCTGTGAGGGGCGGCCTGCGAGGGGCAGACTCTGGGAATCCTTGGGGATCCCTTGGGGATCCTTAGGAATCCCCAAGGAATCCTTAGGAATCCCTACGGCACCCACAAGAATCCCAAGGGAATTCTTAGGAATCCCGAGGGCATCCCGAGGAATCCCTTGGGAATCCTTAGGAATCCTTAAGGGCTCCCCAAGAATCCTAAGGGAATCCTAAGGGATCCTTTGGGAATCCTCAGGAATCCCGTAGGAATCCTTTGGAATCCCGAAGGTGTCGTTAAGAATCCCCGCGGAATCCGGAAACCCTCGGGAATCTTTATGAATCCCTCGGGAATCCAAGAGAATCCCTGCGGAATCCTTGGGCTTCAAAGCGGAATCTTCAACAATCCCTCGGGAATCCTGGGGAATCTCTCGGCGCTCCCAAAGAATCCCTTCGGAAATCCTCAGGAATCCTTCGGGGCTCCTGAGGGGTCGTCAGGGAATCTTTCGGAATCCCTCGGGGCTCCTCAGGAATCTGAAAGCTGGTTGAGAAAAACCACGACGGGGTGGGTAACCAGAAAGCTGGTTGAGAAAAACCAATTGTTCCACTTGCATTCTGGACCTCAACATGAGGCGATACATTGCCATTCAATACGTTTTCCATACGGCGAAAGCACACCAGTTTACCCACGAAGGGGTGGGGCACCGGAAAACTGATGGGGAAAAACCAATTGTTTCACTTGCACTCTGGGCCTCAACATGAAGCGATGCATTGCCACTCAATACACTTTCCATACGGCGCAAGCACATCAGGTGACCCACGAAGGGGTGGGCCACCAGAAAGCTGGTTGAGAAAAACCTACTGTTTCACTTACATTCTGAGCCTCAACCAGAAGCGACGCACTGCCCACTCAATGCATTTTCGATACGGCGCAAGCACACCAGGAAACTGGTTGAGAAAAAACAATTGTTTCACGTGCATCCTGGGCCTCAACATGAGGCGATGCACTGCCACTCAATGCGTTTCCATTTGGCGCAAGCACACCAAGTGGCCCACGAAGGGGTGGGTCACCGGAAAACTTGTTGAGAAACACAAGCTGTTTCACTTGCATTCTGGGCCTCAACATGAAGCGATGCACTGCCACTCGATACGTTTTCCATACGGCGCAAGCCAACCCGGTGACCCACGAAGGGGTGGGCCACCAGAAATCAAGTTGAGAAAAACCAACTGTTTCACTTGCATTCTGGGCCTCAACATGAAGCGACGCATTGCCACTCAATGCGTTTTCCATACGGCGCAACCACACCATGTGACCCACGAAGGGGTGGGTCACGAGAGAACTGGTTGAGAAAAACAAAACGTTCCCCTTGCATCCTGGGCCTCAACATGAGGCGACGCATTGTCACTCGATACGTTTGCCATACGGCGCAAGCACACCAGATGACCCACGAAGGGGTGGGTCACCAGAAAACTGGTTGAGAAAAACCAATTGTTTCACTTGCATTCTGGGCCACAACATGAGGCGACGCACTGCCACTCAATGCGTTTTCCATTTGGCGCAAGCACACCAGGTGACCCACGAAGGGGTGGGTCACCAGAAAACTGGTTGAGATAAACCAATTGTTTCACCTGCATCGTGGGCCTCGTCATGAGGCGACGCAGATCCACTCAATATGTTTGCCATACGGCGCAAGCATACCAGGTGCCCCACGAAGGGGTGGGTCACCAGAAAACTGGTTGAGAAAAACAAATGTTTCACTTGCATTCTGGGCCTCAACATGAGGCGATACATTGCCACTCAATACGTTTTCCATTCGGCGCAAGCACACCAGGTGACCCACGAAGGGGTGGATCACCAGACACCTGGTTGAGAAAAAAACAACTGTTTCACTTGCATTCTGGGCCTCAACATGAATGCGTTTTCGATACGACGCAAGCACACCGGGTGATCCACGAAGGGGTGGGTCACCAGAAAACTGGTTGAGAAAAAACAATTGTTTCACTTGCATTCTGGGCCTCCACAGGAGGCGACGCATTGCCACTCAATACGTTTGCCATACGGCGCAAGCACACCAGGTGACCCACGAAGGGGTGGGTCACCAGAAAACCTGTTGAGAAAAACCAAGTGTTTCACTAGGATTCTGGGCCTCAGCATGAGGCGACGCACTGCCACTCAATATGTTTGCCATGCGGCGCAAGCACACCAGGTGACCCACGAAGGGGATGGTCACCAGAAAACTGGTTGAGACAAACAAATTGATTCACTTGCATACTGGGCCTCGTCATGAGGCGATGCGCTGCCGCTCAATACGTTTTCCATACGGCGCAAGCACACCAGGTAACCCACGAAGGGGTGGGTCACCAGAAAACCTGTTGAGAAAAACCAAGTGTTTCACTTGGATTCTGGGCCTCAACATGAGGCGATGCATTGCCACTCAATACGTTTTCTATACGGCGCAAGCCAACCGGGTGACCCACGAAGGGGTGGGTCACTAGAAAACTGGTTGAGACAAACCAAATGTTTCACTTGCATTATGGGCCTCAACATGAGGCGACGCATTGCCACTCAATGCGTTTTCCATGCGGCGCAAGCACACCGGGTGACCCACGAAGGGGTGGGTCACCAGAAAACTGGTTGAGAAAAACCAATTGTTTCACTTGCATTCTGGGCCTCAACATGAGGCGACGCATTGCCACTCGATACGTTTTCCATACGGCGCAAACACACCAGGTGACCCACGAAGGGGTGGGTCACCAGAAAACTGGTTGAGAAAAACAAACTGTTTCACTTGCATTCTGGGCCTCAACATGAGGCGATGCATTGCCACTCAACACGTTTTCCATACGGCGCAAGCGCACCAGGTGACCCACGAAGGGGTGGGTCACCAGAAAACTGGTTGGGAAAAGCCAATTGTTTCACTTGCATTCTAGGGGCCTCAACATGAGGCGACGCATTGCCACTCAATGCGTTTTCCATGCGGCGCAAGCACACCAGGTCACCAGAAAACTGATTGATATAAGCAAATTGTTTCACCTGCGTCCTGGGCCTCGTCATGAGGCGACGCACTGCCACTCAATATGCTTGCCATACGGCGCAAGCACACCAGGTGACCCACGAAGGGGTGGGTCACCAGAAAACTGGTTGAGAAAAACAAATTGTTTCACTTGCATTCTGGCCCTCAACATGAGGCGACGCATTGCCACTCAATACGTTTGCCATACGGCGCAAGCACACCGGGTGACCCACGAAGGGATGGATCACCAGAAAACTGGTTGAGAAAAACAAATTGTTTCACTTGCATTCTGGGCCTCAACATGAAGCGAGGCACTGCCACTCAATACGTTTTCCATGCGGCGCAAGTACAACAAATGACCCACGAAGGGGTGGGTCACCAGAAAACTGGTGGGAAAAACAAATTGTTTCACTTGCATTCTGGGCCTCAACATGAGGCGACGCACTGCCACTCAACGCGATTTCGATACAGTGCAAGCACACGGGGTGACCCACGAAGGGGTGGGTCACCAGAAAACTGGTCAAAAAAACCAATTGCTTCACTTGCATTTTGGGCCTCAACATGAGGCGACGCATTGCCACTCAATACGTTTGCCATACGGCGCAAGCACACCAGGTGACCCACGAAGGGGTGGGTCGCCAGAAAACTGATTGATAACAATCAATTGTTTCACTTGCATTCTGGGCCTCAACATGAAGCAACGCATTGCCACTCAATACGTTTTCCATTCGGCGCAAGCACACCAGGTGAGCCACGAAGGGGTGGGTCACCAGAAAACTGGTTGAGAAAAACCAATTGTTTCACCTGCATCCTGGGCCTCGTCATGAGGCGACGCACTGCCACCCAATACGTGTTCCATGCAGCGCAAGCACACCAGGTGACCCACGAAGGGGTGGGTCACCAGAAACCTGGTTGAGAAAAACAAATTGTTTCACTTGCATCCTGGGCCTCGTCATGAGGCGACGCGCTGCCACTCAATATGTTTGCCATACGGCGCAAGCACACAAGGTGACCCACGAAGGGGTGGGTCGCCAGAAAACTGGTTGAGAGAAACCAACTGTTTCACTTGCATTCTGGGCCTCAACATGAGGCGATGCATACCCTCTCAATACGTTTGCCATACGGCGCAAGCACACCGGGTGACCCACGAAGGGGTGGGTCACCAGAAAACTGGTTGAGAAAAACCAATTGTTTCACTTGCATTCTGGGCCTCAACATGAGGCGACGCACTGCCACTCAATGCTTTTTCGTTACGGCGCAAGCACACCAGGTGACCCACGAAGGGGTGGGTCACCAGAAAACTGATTGAGCAAAAACCAATTGTTTCACTTGCATTCTGGGCCTCAACATGAGGCGATACATTGCTACTCAATACGTTTCCCATTCGGCGCAAGCACACCAGGTGACCCACGAAGGGGTGGGTCACCAGAAAACTGGTTGAGAAAAACCAACTGTTTCACTTGCATTCTGGGCCTCAACATGAGGCGACGCGCTGCAACTCAATATGTTTGCCATACGGCGCAAGCACACCAGGTGACCCACGAAGGGGTGGGTCACCAGAAAACTGATTGAGAAAAACCAATTGTTTCACTTGCATTCTGGGCCTCAACATGAGGCGAGACACTGCCACTCAATATGTTTGCCAAACGGCGCAAGCACACCAGGTGACCCACGAAGGGGTGGGTCACCAGAAAACTGGTTGAGAAAAACCAACTGTTTCACTTGCATTCTGGGGCTCAACATGAGGCGACGCACTGCCACTCAATGCGATTTCGATACGGCGCAAGCACACCAGGTGACCCACGAAGGGGGGGGTCATCAGAAAACTGGTTGAGAAAAACAAATTGTTTCACTTGCATTCTGGGCCTCAACATGAGGCGATGCATTGCCACTCGATACGTTTTCCGTACGGCGCCCTCCGAAGAATCCAAGATGACTGCCACCGAGACATGCACGGACATGCGGCGCCGAACGGTGCCGGGCCATGTCCGAGACATGGCCTGGCACCCTCCGAGGAATCCAAGGTGGCAGTCATCTGGATTCCAGATACCAGATGGTGTCCAAGATGCGGCGCCGAGACATGCCCCTGGCGCCCTCCGAGGAATCCAAGATGACTGCCACCTGGCCCAAACAGGCCACCAGGGCCGCCAAGATTGCCCAAGACCGATTCAAAACGGCCCAAGACGCAAGACGACCTAAGATGGCCTCGAGACGGCCCAAGCGGCTTCCCAAAACGGCTCCAAGAGAGCGTCCAGGGAGGAATCCTCCAGGACGGGGCTCCAGAAACCAACAAAATCCATCAGAATCCGACAGGGCCCCTAAGATTCCTGGGGGGTCCTGGGCAAATCCAGGGGGTATGCCTCCAATTTGGGGGTAATGCCGCAATTTGAAATTATTACTATTCCGGGCGCCTGCGGCGGAGTTTGGAGGGATGGAGGGTCAGATTGTAATTTGAAAGAGATTCCCAATAATATTTGCGAAACAAGTTCGAATTGACCCTGGTCAATTTACGCGAGCGCCCCGTCATGAAGTCCTTGCGAAACCAACGGTTTTTGAAGGATTCCAGCATGCGCGCGCAACGACGCGCGCGCGTGCACTTCGCTTCGTCTGTTGTGCGGGATTCTTGAAAACTGATGACTTCCGGATAAACAAGTGCGCGCGCATCATATATGTTGCACAGGATGAGGGGGTGGCATGCCTGCCCGGGGCGGCATGACTGCTAGGGTGGACGACGGGGCAGAATCATGCGCAAATTGCACCGCGAAAAGGTGGGGCGGTATCCCGAGGGGCGGGGGGGGGGGATCCGAGTGCTCTTTTAGGAAAAAAAGAGCACATGTGGCGCGCAATCTACGCGGCGCAGTCTGCGCGGAGCAACATCTCGCGCAACCTCCGTCGCGCAGCATGCGTGGCGCAAGCGACAACGTGCATTCTAGATGACGCAATGTACTTGTGGAACACGCAGTCGTCAGCTCCACTGCTCGCGCAATCGTCCCACCCGCCCACCCGCAACCTGTTTTGCAAAACGCATTCGGCGGCGTTTGCGATGAGTGCTTGCTGTTGGCTGGTGCATCTCTGCGGCCGCGCTGGCCCGCGCATGCTCGCGCGCGCAGCGGCTGGCAAGTTTGGCGCGACCGACGCGGCCGCGGCGGCGCTGGCCGCCGGGCGCAACCTTGCGGGCGCTTCAGTGCGAGTCGGCCAACTGGGCGGGCGCGATATCATGGCAACGTCGACGGCGGTAGACGCGACGATGATGGCGGCGACGATGGCGGCGAGAATTACAGCGGCGACGGCGCGGCCGCCGACGGCGCCGATGCTGATCGCGCTGACGACGACGACGGCGCCCTCGCGTCAGCGATGGCGGTTTTGGAAGGAGTTCGACGCGCCCACGCGGCCAACGCGCGCGAGTGGCCCGCGCGGCTGACACGGGCCGCGGCCCCCCCCCCCCGCGCGCGCATGGGCGATCGAACGATGTCGACACGCGGCGCGAAGGGCCCGTTTGGCTGAACTTCGCGAACGCTGCGAGAAACTTCTGGCTTTCTTGAAAATTCGCAAGAGCGCAAGCGCAGTGCATTATATCTACCTATACGACCACCCTTCGGGTGATAAGGAGGTTCGGGGGGGGGGAACCAACGTCTCACTCGATCGGTCTCACAATCGATCTCACTATCGGTCTCGCTCGATCGATCTCGCTCGATCGATCTCACAATCGATCTCACTCGATCCATTTCATTCGATATATCTCACAATCGATCTCACTATCGATCTCACAATCGATCTCACTATCGATCTCACTATCGATCTCACAATCGATCTCACATTCGGTCTCACTATCGATATCACAGTCGATATCACAATAAACGTCATCAGCATCATCAACATCATCGTCATCAGCGTCATCAACATCATCAAAATCATCATCACCATCATCAACATCATCAGCACATCATCATCTTCACCACCTCATCACCATCACCATCAAACTCATCATCACCATCATCAACATCATCGGAACACCATCATCGTCACCATCATCATCATCACCATCAGCAACATCATCATCACCAGGACACCATCATCATCATCATCATCATCATCATCATCATCATTGGAGCACCACCATCATTATCATCATCATCTCATTATCATGATCATGCACAACATCATCAACATCATCACCGTCGGGACACCATCATGATCATTAGCAAAATCATCATCATCAACATCATCATCATCGAAGCACCATCATCATCGTCAACATCATCATCACCAACATCATCGGGACACCATCATCATCATTATCATTAACATCAGCATCATCATCACCATCATTGGGCCACCATCATCAAAATCATCATCACCACCTCATCATCATCCTCATCATCAACATCATCACCATCGGGACGCCATCATCGTCATTATCATCAGCATCGGGACTCCATCATCATCATCACCATCATCATCACCAGCATCATCATCAACCTCCACATCATCATCATCATCATCATCATCATCATCATCATCATCATCGGAACACCATCATCGTCACCATCATCATTATCAACTCATCTGATCATCATCAACATCATCAGGATCAGCAACATCATCATCATCATCATCACCAACATCATCATCATCAACATCATCATCATCATCATCAACAAAACATCATCGTTTCCACCATCACCATCATCATCAACATCGTCAACATCATCATCATCATCATCATCATCATCATCATCATGATCGGGACACCATCATCATCACCACCATCACCATCATCATCGTCATCGCCAACATCATCAACATCATCATCAGCAGCATCATCATCATCATCATTATCATCATCATCATCATCATCATCATCATCATCATCATCATCATCATCATCGGGACACCGACGGGACGCCGGAGGGACACCAGCGAGACACCGCGCCCACCGGCCCCCGAGCGGGACACCGGCGGGACACCGCGGGGCACCGGTTGCCGGAAGGGAGACTTTTGGTCCGGCCGCGCCTCAGCTAAAGGAGGCTTATTTCTCGCCCGCCCACGCAGCTTCGCCTCGCCCGCGCGCGCGGCACGCACGAACACGAAACCAAAATAGATTTCCCAGAGGGGGGGCTCTCCGTTCCACTTCGATCTCACCCCCTCACCTCTGATGTATATGAATGTACATATTCATATATATACCGTATATATATATATATATACCTAAACGACCACCCTTCGGGTGATAAGGAGGTTCGGGGGGGAGGAACCAACGTCTCACTCGATCGGTCGCACTATCGATCTCACTATCGATCTCACTATCGGTCTCGCTCGATCAATCTCACTCGATCGATCTCACAATCAATCTCACTCGATCTACTTCATTCGATCGATCTCACAATCGATATGACTATCTATCTCACAATCGATCTCACTATCGATCTCAATATCGATCTCACAATCGATCTCACATTCGATCTAAGTAACCATCTCACAATCGATATCACAATCGATATCACAACCAACGTCATCATCATCATCATCATCATCATCAGCATCATCGTCATCAACGTCAACATCACCATCATCAGCATCATCGGGACACCATCATCATCATCACCTCATCACCATCATCATCAACATCACCATCATCATCATTAGGACACCATCATCGTCACCATCATCATCATCAACGTCATCATCATCATCATCGGGACACCATCATCATCATCGGAACACCACCATCATCATCATTCCATCATCATGATCATGAACAACATCGTCAACATCATCATCATCATCGGGGCACCATCATCATCATCATCATCATCATCATCATCATCATCATCATCATCATCATCATCATCATCATTAGCAACATCATCATCACCAACATCATCATCATCATCATCATCATCGGAACACCATCATCATCGTCACCATCATCATCATCATCACCATCATCATCAACATCATCGGGGCACCATCATCATCAACATCAGCATCATCATCACCATCATTGGACCACCATCAACAAAATCATCATCATCACCTCATCATCAACATCATCATCATCGGGACACCATCATCGTCGTCATCATCATCATCATCATCATCATCGGGACACCATCATCTTCACCACCACCATCATCATCAACAGCATCATCATCAACCTCATCATCATCATCATCATCGGGACACCATCATCATCATCATCTTCTTCATCATCATCATATCTGACCATCATCAACATCATCAGGATCATCAACATCATCAACATCGGGGCGCCATCATCATCATCAGCAACATCTGCATCATCAACATCATCAGCATCGGAGCACCATCATCATCACCACCAGCACCATCATCATCATTAACATCGTCAACACCATCATCATCATCATCATCATCATCATCATCATCATCATCATCATCATCGGGACACCATCATCATCACCACCAGCACCATCATCACCATCATCGTCAGCATCATCATCATCATCATCATCATCATCATCATCATCATCATCATCATCATCATCATCATCGGGACACCGACGGGACACCGGCGGGACACCAGCGGGACACCGCGCGCCACTGGCCCCCGAGCGGGGCGCCGGCGGGACACCGCGGGACACCGGTTGCCGGAAGGGAGACTTTTGGTCCGGCCGCGCCTCAGCTAAAGGAGGCTTATTTCTCGCCCGCCCGTGCAGCGTCGCCTCGCCCGCGCGCGCGGCACGCGCGAACGCGAAACCGAAACCGATTTCCCGGTAGGGGTGCTCTCCGTTCCACTTCGATCTCACCCCCTCACCTCCGATATATACATGCACATGTAGAAAGGAACGAACGGATGCGGGCAAACATTCGTTTTATATCTTTCGGGTTCTCGACTTTGAAATCCTCGCGGCCCCAATGGCTGTTGAGGGATTTCGGCGCGCGCGCGCGCGACGACGCGCGCGCGCGCACTTCGCCCCGTCCGTCCCAAGGAATTCTCGGGACGGCGCGCGCGCGCGCGCGCAAGGGCGCACGAGCGGATTCGACGCCCGCGCGCAAGGCCCATTTCGCAGCAATCTGCCGACGCGTTGAAAAACTATGGTTTCACAAAGAATTCGCAAGAACGCGAGCGCGCGTTGTTCTTCCCGGAAAGTTCCGGCCGCGAAACCGCGCGTTTTTCTGTTCTCGGGGCGCTCGATACTGAAGCCCTTGCGAAACCAATCGTTCTCGAAGGAATTCGGCATGCGCGCCCGACGACGCGCGCGCGCACCTCGTCAAATTTGCTGGAATGGGTTCTAAGGAATCATTTCCGACAAGCAAGCGCGCGGTTTTCTTGCAGCGAATGGAGGGGGAACCGCTGCCGGTTTGGCCGGGTGGTACGAATCCATTCTTAGGATGGGCGATGGGGCGGAATCATGCGCAAATTGCAATGCGAAAAAGTGCACGGTGAAGTTCCGGGGGAGGCGGGGGAGGTAGACCCCAGTGCTCTTTTAGAACAGAGAAACGATGTGGCGCGCAGCATGCGCGGCGCAGACGGCGCAATGAAGCAATCTATGGAGCGCATCAGATACGGTGAAATCGACGCGGCGCAATCTACGCGGTGCAATTCACCCGGCCGACCTCGACGGCGCCAACTCCACTGCTCGCGCAATCATCCCACCTGCCCGCCCGCAACTTGGTCTGCAAAAGCCATGCGGCGGCGATTGCAATGAGTGCTTGGCGTTGGCGGGCGCATCCCTGCGACCGCGTTTATCCGCGCGTGCTCGCGCGCGCAGCGGCCAGCTAGCGCGGCGCGACCGGCGCGGCCGCGGCGGCGCAGACCGGTGGGCACTTCCAGCGGGCACTTCAGTGCGAGTCGGCGACTTGGGCGGGCGCGGCATCACGGCGACGCCGACAACGATAGACGCGACGATGAGATTTGCAATGACGGCGATGGCGACGGCAAGGCCAATGGCGGCGCCGATGTTGATCGCGCCCGCTGGCGACGATGACGATGTCCTCGCGTCGGCTATGAGGGTTGTTGACGGAGTCGACACGCGCGCGCGGCCGACGCGCGCGAGTGGCCCGCGCGGCATTATTTGACACGGATCGTGAACCCCCAGCACGCGCGCGAGGGCGCTCGGATGAGTTCGACGCGCGGCGCGAGAGGCCCGCTTGGCAGAATTTCATGGCAATGTCGAAATTGACCGATGGCTTTATTAAGACTTAGACTTCGCCAGAGCGCGCGCGCAGGCAATTTTGAAAATTGGCGTTGCAAAACCCGTTTGTTCATCTGCTTTCGTAGCGCTCGTCCTTAACATCCTGACGAAACGCACGGTCAGGTGAAGGATTCTGGCACGCGCGCGCGACGACGCGCGCGCGTTTCATCCGATATGTTGCAGGGGATTGATTTTCAGATCATTCCGAAATCGAGAGTTTTTGAAGGATTTCGGCATGCGCGCGCGACGACGCGCGCGCGTGCACTTCGTCGCATTTATTGCAAGAGATTATTGAAGACAGCTGATTTGCGACACTCGAGTGCGCGTATACTATTTTGCCAAGGATGATGGGGCGGAACCGATACCAGCCTGGCTGGGATGGTACGAACTCCTATTTCAGGTGGACGATGCGGCAAAATCATCTGCAAATTGGAACACGAAAAGGTGCACCGTTAACCCCGAGGGGGGGGGGGTAGATCCTATTGCTCTTGTAGAAAAGAGAATCTAGGCGGTGACGGGTAGGCGGCGACGGGGCGGCGACAGCGACCACCGAACCGCCAGGCCGCCAGCCAGGCCCAGACGACGGACGGCGACGATGCGACGGGGCGGCGACGGCGACCACGGAGCCGCCAGACCGCCAGCCAGGCTCAGACGACGGACGGCGACGAAACGGCGGGGGCAGCGACGGCGACCACGGAGCCGCCAGACCGCAAGACGCGCGCGTGTGCATGTCGTCCCGTTTCTTGCAACGGATTCTTCAGACTGGTACTTTTTGACAAACGAGTGCGCGCGCATAGTTCTTTCGCACAGGACGAGGGGAGGGTCATTGAGCGACTGCTTGGGCCGGTATGGATTCATATTTGTGATGGACGGGTGCGCAGAATCATACACGAAAAACAATACGAAAGGTGAAGCGTCAAGTCCGGGGGGAGGGGCGTAGGTCCTAATACTCTTATATAATCTTCTAGAAAGGAGAGATGCAATCTGCTTTTAGCAATTTGTGTGGTGTCCTCTACATGGTGCAATCTGCGGGGTGCAATCTATGTTGTGCAACCTGTGCCGTGCACTCTACGATGTGCTAGATATGTGATGCAACTATGTGGTGCAATATATGTGGTGCACTCTAGGTGGTGCAGTTAATTTCTGTTTGCAGTGAATTGTCCACTCCACTGCTCGCGCAAACATCCCACCCACCCACCCGCAACTTGGTTTGCAAAACCTCTTAAGTCACGTTGGGTACCAAATCGCACTTGGCAACGACACCGACGCCGACGACGACAGCGACAACGACGACGACGCCGCCGCCGACAACGACTACGACGACACCGGCATCTCCAACGACTTCGACGACGCCGACGACGACGACGCCGACGACGACGACGCCGACGCCGACGACGACGCCGACGACGCCGACGACGACGACGACGCCGACGACGACAGCGACAACGACGACGACGACGCCGCCGACAACGACTACGACGACACCGACGTCTCCAACGATTTCGACGACGCCGACGTCGACGACGACGACAGCGACGACGACGACGCCGACGCCGACGACGACGCCGACGACGCCGACGACGCCGACGACGACGACGCCGACGACGACGACGAACACGACGACGACGACAACGGCGCCAACGAAGACGGCGACGACGACGGAGGAGGAGGAAGGACGACGACGGCGGCAACGACGACAACGAGGGAGGAGGGAGGACGGCGACGACGCGAACAACGAAGAAGGAGGGAGGACGGCGACGCCGCCGACGACAGCGACGAAGGAGGGACGACGGACGACGATGACGACGACGGCGACGAAATAGGACGGACAACGACGAAACGCCGACGAAAGCGACGAGGGAGGAAGGACGACCACGGCGACGACGACGGAAACGACGACGACGCCAGGAAAACGACGACGACGGAGAAAGACAGAGGACGACGACGGCGACGGCGAGGGCGACGACGACGACGAGGGAGGACTAAGGACGGCGACGACGACGACAACGACGACGACGACGACGCGAGAACGCGCTCGCACGCTTCTGTTGAAAATCAGTGTTGCGAAACCTTTTGTTTTTGTATGTTTGTTGGATTCTGAAATCCTCCAGGAACCGAGGTTTTTTGAAGGATTCCGGCATGCGCGCGCGACGACGCGCGCGCGCACTTCGCCCCATGTTTTCGCAAAGGATTCTCGCGACGGCACGCGCGCAAGGAAGGGCGTTCGAAAAACATCGACACGCGCGCGCGAAGCCCGTCTGGTAGCACTTTTGGAAAACATTATAAAACCTGTGATTTTCTTAAAAATTCGCAAGAGCGCGCACGCAAATCATTTTAGCAAATCAATGTTGCGAAACCATGTTTTGTATGTTTTGTTTGGAAATTCGGTTTTCCTCCTGACATCGAAAGTTGTTCGGAGGATTTCGCCATGCGCGCGCGACGACGCGCGCGCGTGCACTTCGTGCCATTTGTTGCAAGGGTTTGTTTAACAAACTTTTGTTTTTTGATAAACGGCGTCGTACTTGTTGCAGAGAATGGTGTGCGGGGGGGGAAAAATGGGCGACGGGGCAGAATCATACGCAAATTGCAATGCGAAAAGATGGCCCGTTAATCCCTGGGGGGGGGGGGGGGGGGGGGGGGGGAGGGGGGGATAGAATCTATTCTCTTTTTAAAAGGAAAGCCCACTCTGCTGAACTTGAAGTCGCCATCTCCACTGCTCGCGCAAACGCCCCACCCTCCCTCCCGCAACTTGTTTGGCAAAACACATGATGCGGGGGACGGCGGCGCCGCCGATAACGACGTCGATGATAACATCCTCGCTGCCGATGCTCGACACCGCGAACCGATGGTGAAGGTGAGCATACCGACGATACTCGGACGTGCGCGATGAGAAGATGACGTCGGCAACGTCTGCGACAATGACGAATCTGGCACCAGCGACGACGATGCTCAAGAGGGCGACGGCACGAACGATAACGGCGCCAATGATGGCAAACACGTTGACGATGCTGATGTCCATCTGTCGATGAGGCAGGTGACCGCGGTGATGCTGACAAGGTTGCAAAAGAAATCCGCGCTCGCGGAAGTTCAACAAAACCGTCAGACTGATCATGCCCGCGCGACGGTGCGCGCATGTGGCCCGCGTGGTGTTTTACGTAAAGGATTCGCGCCCTCGGCGCATGACAGGAGTATCGCGGGTGCACCGCGCGGTGACATGAAATCGTTGGATTTGGCAGCATTCATAAGAATCCTATGGTTTCGTCGGATTCTCGCATGAGCGCGCGGACAGGACATGTGCAAACAAACTGTTGCAAAACCCCATGGTTTTTTATGTTGGTATGCTGAAATGCTTGCAAACACATTGTGTTTGGTACGATTTGGGCATGAACGCGCGCGTGATGACTTTGTGGTATTTTTTCCAGGGATTATTGAAAGTTGCTTTCTTAATATGAAGAAGTACGCGCGCATCGTATGATTTGACCGGGATGGCGGGGGGGGCGATACCAGCTTGGCTGGGATAGTATGAATTCATGTCCAGGAGACGGGTGTACATAATAAATATGAAATTGCAATACCCAAGGGGGGGCCGTTAACTCCCAGGGGGGGTAGGGTCTATTCTTTCTTAAAGGAAGAATCAATCACGTGCTCAACTTGAAGCTGTCCTCTCCACTGCTCGTGCAAACATCCCACCCTCCCACCCGCAACGTGGTCGCAAGACCTCTTAAGACCGTGATGGTAGGTGCCACATGGCATGTGGAAGCGACACCGACGCCGACGACGACAGCGACAACGACGACGACGACGACGACGCCGCCGACACCGACTACGACGACTTCGACGACGTCTCCAACGACTTCGACGACGATGCCAACGACGACGACGACGACGACGACACCGACGATGACGACGATGACGCCGACGACGACGACGATGACAACGCCGACGACGACGACGACGCCGACGACGACGCCGACGACGAAGACGACGACGAAGACGACAACGACGACGACGTCGCCAAGGAATACGACGACGACGACGAGGGAGGAGGGAGGACGACGACGGCGACAACGACGACAACGACGACGGAGGAGGGAGGGAGGCGACGACTCGAACGACGAAGGAGGGAGAGCGGCGACGCTGACGACGACAACGACGAGGGAGGAGGGAAGACGGCGACGACGACGACGACGACGGCGACGAAATAGGAGACACGACGACGACACGCCGACGACGGACGACGACGACGACGACGACGAAGGAGGAACGACGACCACGGCGACAACGACGACGGAAACGACAACGCCAAAGAGGACGACGACGACGAGGAAAGACAGAGGACGACGGCGACGACGACGACGACGACGAGGGAGGAGGGAGGACGGCGACGACGACGACGACGACGCAAGAGCGCGCGCGCACGTTTTTGTTGAAAATTCGCGTTGCGAAACCATGTGTTTTTATATGCTTGTTGGATTTTGAACCCCTTCCGAAACCGAAGGTTTTGGAAGGATTTCGGCATGCGCGCTCGACGACGCGCGCGCGCACTTCGTTCCATTAGTTGCCGGGGATTCTCGCGACAGCACGCGCGCAATGGCGTCCGAAAAATGTCGACATACAAGCGAAGCCCGTTTGGTAGCTTATAATTTTTTCAAAATCTGGAAAAACCAATGGTGTTCCTAGGATTTCGTAAGAGCGCGCGCGTAACCTCGTTGAGAGAAAGTCAATGTTGCGAAGCCCGGTGCGTTTGTATGTCTTTTGGAAACTCGATTTTGAAATCTCTCCGAAACCGAACGTTTTTGAAGGATGTCGGCATGTGCGTGCGACGACGCGCGCGTACACTTCGTTCTATAAACTTATGATTTGTGATAAACGAATTCGCGCGCATAGCATTTTTTGCCGAGGATGGTGGTGGGGGGGGGGTCGATACCGGCCTGGCTGGGATAGTACGAGTTCACAAATAGAGTGGACATTGGGTCAAAATCCTATGTGTTTTGCAGCAGTTCCCGGGGGGTCTGTAATACTGGGGTGGGAGGGTGGTAGAACCTATCTCTTCGAAAGGGGAATGCACGTGCCGAGTTGGAAGTTGTCAACTCCACTGCTCGCACAATCGTCCCACCCACCCGCCCGCAACTTGGTCTGATGGGCCGCAGCCTCTCATGAACCGTTGCGAGAAAAGAATGGCCCCAAAGAGCAGCAAACAATGCAAACAATGGGAAGCAACGAATGCAAACAACCCCCGAAGGCAGCAACTAATGCAAGGGATGGCAACCAACTAACACAAGCAACGCGTGAAGGCATCACCACATGCAAACAATGGCAAGCAAACGATAAGTCAGGCACTGTATATATTGTTGTATATATGTAGCTGTGTCTATATATGTGTATATATATGTCTATCTATCTATCTATCTATCTATCTATCTATCTATCTAACTATATGTGTGTGCGTGCCCCGAGGAGATCCCCGAGGTTCCTTTAGGCGGCCGCCGAGGAACTCTAGAGGGCTCTGTTGGGGGGTCGGGAAGAGAGGCCGAGGTGGTCTCTTTCCTGCGGAACAAAGCAGGCGGCCCCATCCGCCTGCCGCTCTCGGCCGATCCTCAGGGCGCCCCCCAGAGTCGAGCGCCGCTCGCGCCGACGCCCTCGCCCGCCCGAGGGAGGGCGCGAGGAGGAAGGGGGGGGGGGGAAGGGGGGGCGGGGGAGGGGGCTCGGAGGAGCGCCGCCTCCTCCTCCTCCCCCCACTCCTCCCCCCCACCCGCTTGCTCATCGGCGATGGCCGGGGCGGGCGGGGACGGCCGTCATCGCCCTGGCTGCCCCGCGGCCGCCGGGCGCCCTCAACGGGCGAGGCTGTCCAGGTGCGCCTTCAAAAAGGGCGGCACCTTGACCTTCTTGGCGGCCATCCTGTCGAGCACGCTCTTCACCTTGACCACCTTCGCCGCCTGGCGAAGGGAGGGCGTTCTCTGCGTCGCACACCCCCCCCTCCTCCTCCTCCTCCTCCTCCTCCTCCTCCTCCGCATCCTCATCCTCCTCTCCTCCCCTCCTCCTCCTCCTCCGCCTCCCCCCCCCTCCCCCTACTCCACCTCTCCTCCTCCCTCCTCCTCCCGCTCTCTCCTCCTCCTCCTCACTCCTCCTCCTCACTCCTCCTCCTCCTCCTCCTCCTCCTCCTCCTCTCCTCCCCCCCCCCCCTCCTCATCCTCCTCCTCCCCTCCTCCTCCTCTCCTCCTCCTCTCCTCCTCCTCCTCCTCCCTCCTCCTCCTTCCTCCTCCTCCTCCTCCTCCTCCTCCTCCTCCTCCTCCTCCTCCTCCTCCTCCTCCCCGGGGCGGCCCTGAACGCGCCCGCCAGGGCCCGCCCCCCGACTGCGCCGAAGCCCTCCGGAAGGGCCCCCGGCTGGGCGACGGGAGCAAAACGACGTTTCGACGGAAAGGCGGATTTCGGCACCGTTCCCCCGCGGAGTCCGGCACCGTTCCCCTCCTCCTCCTCCTCCTCCTCCCCTCCTCCCCTCCTCCCCCTCCCTCCCTCCCCCGCCTCCTCCTCCTCCTCCTCGTCCTTCTACTCCCCCAACTCCTCTCATCCTCGCCCACCCCTTCACCTCCCTCTCCCGCCCCTCTCTCATCCTGGCCCCCCCCCTTCGCTCCCCCCCTGCTTCGCCCAACTTGCCCCTCGCCCCTCCGCGTCCTTATGGGGATCGCCCTTATCTGCATCACCCTCCCACCCCCCCATCCTCATCACTCCCACCTCTTCATCTTCATCATATTCATTATCACCGCCCTCATCCTCGTACTAGCCCTCGTGCCCCATCATCCTTCACCATCCTCGCCCTCGTTATCATCCATCATCCTCATCCTCCCCATCTGCTTTATCGCCCTCCACAATCCTCACTAACTCCTCCTCCTCCTCCTCCTCCTCCATGGTTGAGCCTTCGTGTCGAGCTTCTCGATCTCGCCACTCATGCGAAGGGCGTACTCCATGCCGATCGCAACCTTCCCCATGTTCACGTCCACTGGCAGGCGCTTGGACGTCTCTGCGGTGAGCATCTTGACCCTGGCCCCGTCGATGGCCTCCTTGACGCCGACGATGGCGAGCACGGCGGCCGGGATCTCCTTGACGCGCGGCATGCCCAGGATGGCCGCGCGCATCTCCGGCGACCTGATGCAAGCGGGGGCCAACAGGATATCCTTGTCGACGTGCATGGCCCTCAGCTCGTCGAGGCGATCGACGACCCACTTCTCGACGGCGTCGCATGCCCTCTTGAACAACTCGAGGCCGTACTCCGCCGAGAGTTCGAAGAGCTTCGCGTCGATCGCCACGGGGCAGAGCTCGTGCGATGGCATCGCGGAGGCGAGGGACGCCGGGGCCACCTGCAGCTGCTTCCTCAAAAGCTCGACCCGTGCGAAAAGCTACGACGCGTCCTTCGTCAGCTGCACGACCACGCCCTTGTCCTCTAGAGACCTCCCAGATGGGGTCTGGGGCGATGGGTCGGAGGATCGCGCCGCGTCGCCGATGCATCGAGGATGCATCACCCATGCATCGGCGATGCGTCGGCGACGTCGGCGACGCATGGGCCATCGGCGTGGAGATAGCCGCGCTCCTCATCGACCTGCATCGCCGATGCATCGGCGATGCGCCGCGATCCTCCGACCCCGCCTCACCTGCTCGGGCCCCATCTAGGAGGCCTAGATCCTCCTGGCCCGCGGCGGCGGCATGCGCAGCGCGGACCACCGTGCACTGGGACGCCACGGAGGCCAGCGTCCGCAAGCACAACACCTTGAGGCGAAGCGAAGTCTCCCCGACACTCGCCAACTTCGCGTCGAACTCATTGGCAGGGGTACAAATTGCCGCGCAAGCGACCTTCGCGAGATCCTCCAAGTCTTTCAGCTTCTGCTCATGGCCATCGGCCGCGGCCGTCGAGGGATCGGAAACGGTGTCCGCGCACAACTGCATGAGATCCGCCACCCTCTTCGAGTCTGCGGCCAACTTCAGCAGGGGCTCCCGGACGCCAGCAAGCAGCGCATCGGTGGCGATGGGCCGAAGCTTGCCCAGGCAATCCTGGACGCGCTGGTCACCCCGCAGCTTCGCGATCACGGGGTCCTTCACGAGGTGGAGCTGGTCGAGATCCTTGAACGTCTGAGCGTGGTCTGCGCTCATCTGACGTGGGTCATCGTTCCAAGCCTTCAGCGCCTCGAGCGACCCGAGCCACCTGGCCATCAAGCCAAGCGCCTCGCGCCTGACGCTCACGTCGCCCAGGTCCTCCGCCTCGCCGTCGCTCTTGATGAGGTTGCCATTGAGCTTGATGTCGAATCCACGCTTCAGCAGCCTCGCAGACGTGGTCAGCTCCTCGACTGACAGCCCCTGCTTGAGGAAAGACGCCATGGCGTCCATCTGGCCAGAGTCCATTGTCGCCCCCGCCCACGTCTCGACGAGCCCGGCCGCGCCCTCCAGAAGCAGCCCGGTGGTTCGCATGTAGACCTTGTGCGCTGACCAGCGCGCGGGCTTGATCTGATCCGTGGACCAGAAGCACTCTTCGGTAGCATCAGCCCAATCACTAATCTTCTCGAGCGCCTCCAAGGCCCTGGGGATGTCTGCCTTGGCGATTGCATCATCTGTCTTGCCGTACGAGACCATCTGGTCCCACGTCTCCGCGACGCCGCCCCACTGAGACTGGACCTGCTCCCAACGACCCAGTTCCTGCTTCGCGAAGTCGACGATGCCCTGGCCATGCGGTTGCGGATGGCGTTTGAACACGCAGCCGACGTGCGCCTCCGAACTCTGCTCGACCGCCTCGACGGCCTCCGCCAAGCGCGCGCCGGGCTCTGCCGCGCAGAGAAGGCGCACCGCGGCGAGCTCCCCCTGCAAGGCCGCGTCCCCCACCGAGTCCTCCAACGCCTGGCACTGGCGCTTTATCTTCTCCTGGGCCTCCGAGATCGCGATGGTCGGCTTCATCGAGACAGCGACGAGGCCCTCGTTGATTACGGACCGCATCTTGTCAACGGATTCCAACTGCGCAATGCGCGCGGCAAGGGAACTCGCTTTCTCCCTGGTGCCGAACCCGTGCTCCATCTCGACTCGGAGCCGATGCGTCTCGAAGAACGAGCACCTGACCACCTCTGGTTCTGAGTCCCCGGCAAGCGTTTTCAAGTGCGCTTCGAAGCTGGAAACGAAGGCCTCGTACCGCGAGATCTCCGCGATGAGGTTCTGGCTCTTCTTGTTCTTGTCCGACGCCGCGCCTTCTGGGCGCGGAGCGGGCGCGCCCTCGGACCCTCTGCCCAGACCCCTGAGCTCCAGCCCTGAAGAGTCAATGGGCCCCTAGCCAAAATTCAATCACGCGGGCCTTTGAGCCGTTCCCCGGCGGGCCCCCCGACGCTTCCAGACAGCCCAGGGCGTTTCCAGGAGGGGGCCCAAACAGCCCGACAGGGCCCCGCGCAAAACGGCCCCAAACGGCGCCTAGAAGAGGGGGCGCGAACCGAACATCCCGAGCTTTCCGCCCCAAGGGCCCTCCAGGGGGGCCCAAGAGGGCGCCCGGGAGGGAGCCCCCGAGAGGGCCCCAAGAAACCCCAAAGAGGCCCCAAGTGCCCCAAGAGGCCCACACAAGGTCCCAAGAGGCCCCAAAACGGCCCCCAAGAGGCGACCAACCTGCCCCCAAGGGACTTCAGAAAAAAAAACCCGCGGGATCCCAGCGAACACCCCATGAGCTTCAACCCAGGGTGGCGGGGTGGGCCGAAGGCCACTAGATAGATCTTCATAGCGCCCTCGATGACCTGCAGGCGGTTCAGGGCCACCTGGTCCTCCTGCCCCAAGCCGCCCCCGTCGAACATAGCATCATCCTGCTTGGACCTCAGGATGCCGATGTACCTCGTGATCGAACGAAACTGGGCGGCACTCGTCTCCGAGTAGAAGAACACGGTGCTCTCGTCGGCGTCGCGGAACTCCCCCATCAACTTTGCGGAGTACCTGGCGCAGGGGGGGATGGGGGAAGCAGCGGGCCCAGGGGGGCGGGGCGACTGGCGCGTCCGCAGCCGGCTCGATAGCGGAGGCCTGAAAATATGGAGCCACGCCTCAGGCGAGGCCCAATATTTTCAGACCGCCCCGGTCCCAAAGTCCCGCCGTGGCGACGAGGCCCAAGACGGGCGCCGACAGGAGTGCGCCCCGTCCGCCACCCCGAAGGGCAGCGGATGGCGCGCGCCCCGCCCCCGCGGGGACGGCCCGACAAAACCGAAGACCCAAGCGGGAGGAGGAGGGGGAAGTGCGAGAGGGGGGGGGGCAGACGAGGAAGGAGCGGGCCAGGGGGAAGAGGGGGGCGGGGGCGAAGGGGGCGAGGAGGCTGCTTCGCCCGAGGGCGCTCGGGGAAATTCACCGCCTTCCTCCCCGCCGTCCCAGCGACCGCCGCCTCGCCCGCGTCCCGCGCCCGTGCCGGCCGCCCGCCGCCCCCAGAACTGGCGGCGGCGCCGCTGCTCTTCTCGGCGCTGGGGGGGGTCGAAGTCTGCTTGGGCGGCTGGTTCCTCGACTTCGGGGCGCTGGGCGGCGCCTGCTTCGCCTGCTTCACCTGCTTCGACTGGGCCTGCTGGGCGCCCCTGCCGCCCTTCGAGCTTCTCCGAGGAGGCTGCTGGGCGCTATCGTCGGACACTTGGCCGAACAACTTGCGCGGCCTCGCTCGGGCAGCGGGCAGGGGGGCCGCCTCGCCGCCCTGGGGGCCCTTGACCTGCTGGCCCCCGCCTCCCGATGCCTCGGCGCCCGCCCCGCCCGCTCGCACCCCCGCCTGCTCCGTGGCGGATCGCTGCAACTCCTCGAGCTCCTTCATCATCTCCTCGTTGGACCTCCCGGCCACCATGCTCGCGTAGTCATCCAAGTTCTCCTGCACGATATCGTCGAACTTCGCCTGGCCCCCGCCGCCGTCGGAGTCCTCACCGTCAGTGACAACCTCCTTCGGGAAGGGCGGCAGAGGAGTCATGGGAAGTCAAGAGACGGGGGGCGAAGGACGAGGTTCAAGGAGCCACGAGAGACGCGACTAAAACTATCTTGCAGGCCTGAGTGGCCTACAAGACTGACCCATATGAAAAACATGATGGACCCACGAACCCGGAAAGGGATATAGACATGCGCAGCATGGTCAGGTTTTCACGATACCCAACTGGGCGACACCTCACAAAACATCCCACGAGACACCCCGCGAAACATCCCACGAGACACCTCGCGAAACATTCCACGAGACACCTCGCGAAACGTTCCACGAGACACCCCGCGAAACATTCCACGAGACACCCCACGAAACATTCCACGAGACACCCCACGAAACATTCCACGAGACACCCCACGAAACATTCCACGGGGGTGCGACTGGGTGTGGTCGTGCTGGGGTGTGGTCTTGCTGGGGTGTGGTCGTGCTGGGGTGGGGTCCTGCTGGGGGGTGGTCGTGCTGGGGCGTGGTCGTGCTGGGGCGTGGTCGTGCTGGGGCGTGGTCGTGCTGGGGTGTGGTCGTGCTGTGGTGAGGTCGTGCTGGGGTGGTCCGCACCCTGTGATTTAGCACCGCGAGCAACGACAGGCAACCACTCAACCAGGACAACCACGAGGAGACGCGTAACGCACGCAACGGTACGGGCGCCACTCATCAAACACACAGGGAGTCCGCGGCTGCATCGGTTGAGTGGTTGCCTGTCGCCGCCCCCTGGGCGGATCCCCCTCGTAGTCGTCGTCGTCGTCGTCGTCGTCGTGGTCGTCGTGCTGGGGAAGTGGTCGTGCTGGGGCGTGGTCGTGCTGGGGCGTGATCGTGCTGGGGTGTGGTCGTGCTGTGGTGAGGTCGTGCTGGGGTGTGGTCGTGCTGGGGTGTGGTCTTGCTGGGGTGGGGCCGTGCTGGGGTGGGGTCGTGCTGGGGTGTGGTCGTGCTGGGGTGTGGTCGTGCTGGGGTGGGGTCGTGCTGGGGTGGGGTAGTGTTGGGGTGTGGTCGTGCTTGTCGTGCTGGGGTGTGGTCGTGCTGGGGTTTGGTCGTGCTGGGGTGGGGTCGTGCTGGGGTGTGGTCGTGCTGGGGTGTGGTCGTATCTATAGGCACATACGTAACCAAACAAGCGTTTCGCTCGAGACATCCTCGGCAAACTCTGCGGAGCAAGCGTTTCGCTCGAGACATCCTCAACGCACGAAAAAGTGGCCCGCACCCTGTGATTTATCGATCGGGATTTCAAAAACAAGCGTTTCGCCTGAGACATCCTCAAATTTTAATCCGCCGGCCTCCTTCGACCTCGATATTTATCAGGGAAAGAATCCGCCGGCCTCCTTCAAGTGAGGCACCGGGGACAAGTTTACAGACTAAAAGAGAACCCTGGGCCTATGCCCTTTCTGGGAATAAGATTTCAGGGCCAATCCAGTCGCGGGAAAATGCGGAAGCATTTAAACCCCACGACAGCCCAAGAGGCCCTCAGGAGGGCTCCGAGGCGGCCCGGGAGGACCCCGAACCGGCCCGAGAGGTTTTCGAAACTGCCCCAAGCCACGTCGTCCAACGGGCTCAGCTTTCCGCCCCGGGCCCTGCAAACACCCGCTCAAAACACATGCTCCCAGCGACGTCGTGTAAAGACTAGCTACCTCAGGGGTCACGTCCCGACTTTAAGTGTAAAGACTCGCGTCTTGGTTTCGTTTCTGGTTGGGCCAGGGCCCGCCGCGCGACCCGCCCAGCGACCCGCCCCAAGGGCCTCAAAATCGTCTCTTGCTTGACCTCTCTGGGGAAGGTCAAGAGACGACGGAGAGAAGGGCCCAGAGACGAGGGGCCCAGATGAGTCTGAGAGCCCAGGTGGAAGGGAAGAGGGGTCAAGAGACGGGGCAGAAGAGAAGCTCCTCCATCTTGACGCCGTTGCTGAACTCGTTCTGGATGTCCCACGGGACGGCCTTGTCCTGCTCGCCCGGCACCGCGACCCCGAGGTAGGGCCCGAACTTGACCTTCTTGTGCCCCAAGTCCTTCCTCGGCGGCCACCCCCACTTCTTCTCGTAATATTCCTTGTGCCAGAACTTATCATTCGGGGCGATCAGCTTGGTCGTGGCGGCCGTCTCCCTCGTCACCTTTGCCTTGGCCCCGTTGTCGGAACGGGGGAACCTGCATTTGCCCGTCTCCTTCCCCGAGTCGACGAAGGCGCTCCTCTCCCCGTGGAAGTAGTCATGCTTACTCTTGTCCTTCTTCATGCAGCTCTGGTAAGTGTGGCGGCAAGGTTGGCAATGGGACACGCGCGACTGGAAGGTGCGCTCGCAGTACCAACAGTTGTCCAGCTGGCAGCCGTACAATTTGCCGTCGGGGTTGCGAGGCTCGCCCCGGCCCCACTGGATGTACTTGCTCGGGTCGATGTGGTCCATGCTGTCCGACGTGTTCCCGCAGAGGAACGAGCACTGGACTCCGGTCCTGCCCTCGCCCTTCACATCGCCGAGCTTCCTGCGTTTGTGGCTCCCGCTCGCCTCCGACGGCGCCGCCGCCCGCGCTACTCGCGAGCCCCGGCCATCGCCCCCGCGCCCTGGGGCCGCGGGGGGGGGCAGAAGCTCCTTCCCGTGGCAGGCGGGCATGCGAGCAGCTCCCGCGGTCGGCCCCAAGCTGCAAAGCGCCCTGTGCCCTCGAACCAAATCCCGCGACGGGCTCGAGACTGGGCCGAGGCGCCCAACGTCAAACAGCACGCAACCGCTCCAGACCCGATGGGTCGGGCCAAAGGCCCAGGACTTGCACGGGAGCGGGACGCGGGCGCACGGGCCACGGGGGAGTCGGGTCGGGCGAACAGGAGGATAGCAAAGGGTGGGTTTGAGAACCAGCTCGCGTAGCTGATTTTCCCGGCGCCTCCTGGCGCCGGAGGCGGCCATGCATCGAGGAACGGGCCCCCTCGGTGGGGCCGAAACCAGCTGCGCGCGGCAAGTTTCGCAACCCCCCGTATCCCAATCCCCCCCTTTCGCCCGGCCCGAAAGAGGCGGGGGCGCGGGGCCCAGTCGGAGACGCGGGAGCAGGGCGGAGGGCGGGGCAGTTGGAGGGGGGGGGGGGCTTGGAGGCCACGCTCGCAAGTAGTCCAGCGGAAAAGGGGGGGAGGCATAGGCGGCCAGGGCGATGCCAGTCAGGGGCGCGGAGGGCCCCATCCACCTCCAAGCCCGAAACAACCAGTCGCGGCTTAGCTCGTGGCAAAGTTCCACAGGTTAGTTCCCAACCATCCTGTGGTGTTGGGTCCTCGTTTTGAAGACGCTCCCCGCGTTCCTCCTCCTCCTCTCCTCTCCTCTCCTCCTCCTCTCCCCCCTCCCCCTCTTGCCCCTGCTCCCTCCTCCCTGCGCTTCGCCCGCCCAGTGCGCCGCTTCGTGGCCCCATAGGGGCTCCACCGAAGCCGCCAGTGGGGCCGCCCGCATGCGCCCCCCATACCCGATTTGGCATTTTCACTCACTCAGCACAGCGCTTTGTGGCCCCATAGGGAACTCCACCGAAGCCCCCAGTGGGACCGCCCGCATGCATCCCCCACGCCCAGTTTGGTTTTTTTTGTTCACAAACCCAGCATAACTCTTCGTGGTCCCGTAGGAGGCCCCACCGAAGCTCCCAGCGGGACCGCCCGCGTGCGTCCCACGCATTAAATTTGCTATTTTCGCTCACCCAATACAGCGCTTCGTGGCCCCATAGGGAGCTCCACAGAAGCCCTCAGTGGGGCCGCCCGCGTGCGCCCCCCGCAACCAATTTGGCGTTCTCACATATCCAACGCAGCGCTTCGCGGCCCCATAGGGAGCTCCACCGAAGCCCCCAGTGGGGCCGCCCGCGTGCGCCCCCCGCGCCCGCGTACAGCGCTTCGTGGTCCCATAGGGAGCTCCACCGAAGTTCCTAGTGGGACCGCCCGCATGCGCCCCCCATATCCAATTTGGCATTTGCACCTACCCAGCAAAACGTTTCGTGACCCCAGAAGGAGCCCCGCCGAAGCCCCCGGTGGGATCGCCTGCGTGCGATTCCCATGCCCAATTTTGCATTTTCACCTATCCAGCACAGCGTCTCGTGGCCCCATAGGGAACTCCACCGAAGCCCCCAGAGGGGCCGCCCGCGTGCCCTGGCGGAGAAGCAGCAGCAGCAGCAGCAGCAGCAGCAGAGGGGTGGAGGGAGGAGGGGCGGCGGCAGGAGTGAGAAGTGGCGAGGGAGGAGGGGCGGGGGGGCGGGGGAGGAAGGGGGGGGGAGGAGGCAGAGGGAGGAGAGGGGAGTTGAGGAAGGGATGGAAGCAGACTGGCGGCGACCCCGCAAAATTGCACAATCCGCTGCCGACCCCCCAACACCCACACATGACTGCATTGGAGTTGCGATCCTTGTTCTCCCGAAGACGGCCGCGCGACTGCATGCCCCATGACGCCCCTGATTCACCAACTCCCTTGCTGATCGCTCCTGGATGGGCTGGTGGGGATACGCGAAGAGGGCGAAGAGTCAAGAATTGACGCAGCCACACCATCAGTCCCCAATCAGCGCTTGCACTAAATGGTCGCGCCCGCAATGCGGTACTTGCAACTGCTGCATATGGTTGTGTCCTTCGCCGAGCTAATGTGGGCTCTCTTGGGGCCATCTTGGGCGCCTCTTGGAGTTCTCGGGGCTTCTCGACGCCCCCCAGCTTGAGCTCTGCCCACCAGCAGAACCAGTTGAGCTCTCCCCAGCTTGAGCTCTGCTTCTCTCTGCCCATCCCGCCTGCCGTCCTAGGGGGGCACGAATGCCCCGGCTGACGGGGCGGGGCGGGCGCGCGCGGGCATCGCAGCATCAGGGCCGACTCAAAAATCAAACGGGCAGAACCTCAGATCACGCGGAGATATCTCCAAGGCCTCGGGAAAGACGGCGGCTCCAAGGACACATCGAACAACCGCGACTCCACCTGCATTTTGGTGCTCTCGCGAAAGCTAAGGGCGAGGATCGCATCCCCGAGTAGCGCCTCGAACAGAGCTCTAGATTGAGCAAGGGCCGACCGCCCCGGCATTCCTGAAGGCCCACCACGAAGCACTCTTAGATGCCATAAATCTTCTAACGGCGAAACAACTCAGAACATAAACCCGGTGCGTTAAAACAAAATGGTCTCATCCAAAAACATTCTAAGAACATTTCGTCGAAACCGCTCAAGCTTCTTAGAACATTGCCTGGTGGTCCTGAGGCTACGAGCGAGCCCGGGCGCGTCGCCGCTGCTTGACTGGAGGGCAAGCGCTCAAACGAAGATCTGAACACGTGGCCTCAAAGAAAGAAGAAAGACTCACTCCTCGCTGTCGCTCCCAACCGACAGCAGCTCCCCTGGGGCCTCGTCGTCGCCGCCGCCCTCAGCGCCGCTATCTTCGACGAACAAGGTCGCTCGACTCTCCGTCCTCCTCGCCTGGGCCGAGGGCGCTGAGGCCGTCGTCGTCCTCGGGCCCCGCCGGGGCGCCCTGGGCGCTCTCGGGGTCGCCGGGGCCAGCGCCGCCCGTCGACTTCACGGCCCCCTCGAACTCCGAGAACGGGAAGGTCTTGAAAACCGCCAGGAAGAGAGCCGCGAAGAAGAAGGCGTTGAACATGTTGCCCGCAACTTCGGCGGCCGTCTTCGGCTCGAGGCCGAGGTCGACGGCGACGTCCCAGGGGAAGCCTTGGAGCGCCAGCTGCTCGAGAGCGATGAGCGGGCGGCTCGAGCGCCGCAGCCCGCCAACCTCCTGCGTGGCGTCAACCTCGCGGCTGGGGCGCCCCCCCACCATCCTGGTCCTCCTCCTCCTCCTCCTCCTCCTCCTCCTCCTCCTCTCCCTCCCTCCGCCGAGGGCTTCTTGGGTCCTTTCTAGGGCCCTCTTGGGGCCCCAGGCCCTCTTGGGGCCTTGCGCTGGGCATCCGCAGAGTGAACGCGCCAATCAAAACATGATGGACCCACGAACCCGGAAAGGGATGTAGGACCCTGGTGGTCGTGCTGGGGCGTGGTCGCGCTGGGGCGCGGTTGCGCTGGGACGTGGTCGAGCTGGGCCCTGGGGGAACCAGGGTGACGCACTAGATTCTAGTTCGCCGTTCTGGCGGTACTCTTAGGGCACCCGAGCGGCGAACTAGATTCTAGTTCGCTCCTTTTGTGGGCGCCCTGGGGGCACCGGAGTGACGCGCTAGATTCTAGTTTGCCGTTCTGGCGGTGCTCTTGGGGCACCGAAGCAGCGAACCAGATTCTAGTTCGCCCTTTCGTGGGCGCCTTGGGGGCACCAGAGTGCCCTCTAGATTCTAGTTCTCGATTCTGGCGGCGCCCTTGGGCCCTTGGGGCGCCACAGCGGCCAACTAGATTCTAGTTCGCCCCTTTTGTGGGCGCCCTGGGCGAGGGCGGGGGGGCAGGGAAGCACGACGGAAGTCATGTGGTTTACCGCCAATTGGCCTTGTTGCGGATGATGTACATGACGCTCGTGCACGTCACCGTGGGGCTCCTGTCGTACTGGGCGGAGTGCCAATCCAAGTTCACCGTGAGGTCGTGCATGGAGAGGAGGTGGCTGCAATCCTGCTTCACGCACATGTGGTAGAACCAAGCCACCTGCCGCAAACGCTCCGTCAAGTGCGCCGTCCAGTCGAGAAACTCCTTGACTGCGAGGTCCGAAGCATCCCACGCTGGCGGCCAGGTCAAACCAACCTTCCGATACATATCCAAGTGCACCGAACGCCAGTCCGTCTCGGATTTCTTGTCCTTCTTCTCGGACTCTGCATCGCCGATCTGCGCCTCCGCACACTTCGTGACCTTCCTCTTCTTGACCTTCTGAGCTTCCGACGCCGTCTCTTTCGAGTGCTTCTTGGCGCGCAACTCCTGCAGCGCTGCCAGAAGATGCGGGTGGTCATCGGGGAGCAGGACTTCCTCCACAGACAGCGGCGCAACCTGGATCCTGTTCAAGTAGTCGAAGAGCTTCGACATCCACGGCGGAGCCTGGTACTCTGGATCCGTCTGGTCGATTGGCCGATTGGATACTGGGTAGACCAACATGATCTTCCTCTCCCGACGCTCCGGCGAGCCAAACTTGGCGGCGTCGCGGCAGAAGTATTCGAAGTGGAAACCCTCCCGGTTGAACTCCTTCGTCATGAAGGCTAGGTTCTTGGCCCCCAGCGTCTTGACGCACTCGAGCACGGAGAGCCAAGGGCGCGACTCGATGATCCACTGTATGGTTGCCCTCGCCGTGCGCCCAGTGCTGCCCTTGCCCTCCTGGACGCACGACTGCATCTCCGACCGACCGTGGAAGAGCCCCGAGACCGAGTCGCACTCGAAACCCGCGACGAAGAAACGCGACGGCTTGATGGCGACCGTCTGACCTGACATCACCTCCTCGCCTCGCCAGCCCGACGACTCGAGGCCGACGACGTCTTTGAACAACTGCTCTGGGTACGCGTGGGCCTGGATCACATCGCGCCGGTCTTGCTCTATCTCGGCGGCGTAGCAGAGCTTCATTGGCAAGTGCATTGAGTAAGTCCGATCGAAGAACATCCGCAACCTATGCAATATCTGAGTCGTCACCTCTCCGCCGGAGAAGAACGTGCCGTAGTCGAAGACCCCGCCCAGCGCCTTGACGCCCGCGGCCAGGTTCTCCCGCATCTCGATGTAGTCGGACGGGGCGAACGTCTGGGCCAGGCGCATGATGCACAGCTCGAGGGCGTCCTGCGGCGGCGGGCCATGAGGGGGGGGGCGCGGGGGGCGAGAGGGAGGGGGAGGGGGACAAGCTAGGTGCGCTCGCGTCATATCTGACGTCCTACCCTTCCCTCCCATCCCTCACCATGGCGCTGATTTTCTCTATCCGCGGACGCGCGTCGTAGCGGACCTGAGGAGGGGGACTAGGGGGAGGGCGGGGGGGGAGACACACACGGAAGAGGACGGCAACGAGGCGCGCGCGGGTGGACGCGGGGAGCGGCGCCAGCTACCTGCAGCGGAGGAGGCCCCCCATGCCGTCTCCGACCTGCGCCGACGAATGCAGCGCCCCCCAAGTATTGATTGGATTATTTGAAGGGGCCCGGGGAGGGCCATGTAATATTACATGGGGGAACGCAGATAATTGCTTGCAACGCAGAAAACATATATATATATAAATAAATAAAAACCATATGTTACATGCACAGCCGCGAACCCATGTAATATTACATGCTAATAATTGAAGCACCACAACCCACTGCAAATAATAACAGGTTGCGTGAACAATTAATTGGGGGAGGGACGACGCCAGGGCACCTAAATCTGAGTGAAGAGGGCGATCTGTCTCATAGTGCCATGGGCGCGCGGCTGAAAACGGGATCCGCGGTGACCACGGGGCCCTCGGGGGCCCCGCGATGAAGAGCCTTAAGAGGTCTCAGTCAAGACGGCCCCAAGATGGCCCCAAGATCGCCCACAACGGGTGATGTTTGACGTTTCAAATTGCACCCGCCGTCGGTTGTTGCTGCTGTTGCTGTTTCTGTTGCTGTTGTTGTTGTTGTTGATGTTGCTGTTGTTGTTGTGGTTGTGGTTGTTGTTGTGGTCGTTGTTGTGTGCATGTTCATGTGCTTGTGTAGTTTGCCCTGTCGTTTTCGGCGCCCGGGGGCTCGGGGGCTCCGGGAACGAACCCACGGCGCGAAGTCGATATCGAAGGTGGGGCTGGGAGTCTCCGGGGAGCTCCGGGAGCGGAGATCGCTCTAGAGGGGTGGAGGAGGAGGAGGAGGAGGAGGAGGAGGAGGGAGGAGGGAGGAGGGAGGAGGGAGGAGTGAGGAGGGAGGAGGGAGGAAGAAGGAGGAGGAGGAGGAGGAGGAGGAGGAGGAGGATGGGCACCCATGGTGTCGCAAAGCGCTGACGCCAACTTTAAAAGCCAAAGTGGCTACGGAAATGCAAGTCGAAACGCCGTTTCGATGCCCCCTGGAGAAGTGCGATTTAAACGTCGCGCTCCTGGACGGGCGCCCGTGGAGGACGCAGGGGCGATGCCAAGGTGGTTTGGGCGAGCGCCTGGCGGGATATTTTGGCCAAGCCTCCGCTCAGACATTTGGAACAAGCGCTTAGGCGCCCTACGTCGGGATACGTGCGCCAAGCAGCGGCCCCTGGAGTACCTCCAGGCCCCTCCGGAGCTGCTCCCAAAAAAGCCCAAGGGAACCCCCAAAACAGCCCGATGACGGCGGATGGTGATTTATCCACAAGAGAAGACGCCAGGTATCACATGTGAAGCATCCTGCGCACCCTTCGTCTCGGCGGGCCTCTTGGACGGGGGGCGAGGACAGAGAGGGGGTAGGCAAGCTAAGCCTCCAGACGTCGAATCGCGAAACACGATATGCATCTTCGCGCTCTCGCGCCGCCCCCTGGAGAAGCGCAATTTAAACGTCGCGCTCCTGGGCGGGCGCCCGTGGAGGACGCAGGGGTGATGCCAGGATGGTTTGGGCGAGCGCCTGGCGGGATATTTCGGCCATGCCTCCGCTTAGACATTCGGAGCAAGCGCTTAGGCGCCCTACGTCGGGATACGTGCGCCAAGCAGCGGCCCCTGGAGCACCTCCACGGCCCTCCGGAGCTGCTCCCAAAACATGATGGACCCACGAACCCGGAAAGGGATATAGACATGTGGAGCATGGACACGTTTTCACGATACCCAACTGGGCAACACCTCACGAAACATCCCACGAGACACTTCACGAAACATCCCACGAGACACCTCACGAAACATTCCACGAGACACCTCACGAAACATTCCACGAGACACCCCGCGAAACATTCCACGAGACACCCCACGAAACATTCCACGACGACAGGCAACCACTCAACCAAGGCGGTGTGGTCGTGCTGGGGAGTGGTCGTGCTGGGGTGTGGTCGTGCTGGGGGTGGTCGTGCTGGGGGGGTGGTCGTGCTGGGGGGTGGTCGTGCTGGGGCGTGGTCGTGCTGGGGCGTGGTCGTGCTGGGGCGTGGTCGTGCTGGGGTGTGGTCGTGCTGTGGTGAGGTCGTGCTGGGGTGTGGTCGTGCTGGGGTGTGGTCTTGCTGGGGTGGGGTCGTGCTGGGGTGGGGTCGTGCTGGGGTGTGGTCGTGCTGGGGTGTGGTCGTGCTGGGGTGGGGTCGTGCGTGTCGTGCTGGGGTGTGGTCGTGCTGGGGTGTGGTCGTGCTGGGGTGTGGTCGTGCTGGGGTCGTGCTGGGGTGTGGTCGTGCTGGGGTGTGGTCGTGCTGGGGTGTGGTCGTGCTGGGGCGTGGTCGTGCTGGGGTGTCGTGCGTGTCTGGGGTGTGGTCGTGCTGGGGTCCGCACCCTGTGATTTATCGATCGGGGGTGCTGGGTCGTGCTGGGGTGTCGTGCTGGGGGGTGGAAAAAACAAATTCTGAAAAACAAGCGTTTCGCTCGAGACATCCTCGACAAATTCTGAAAAACAAGCGTTTCGCTCGAGACATCCTTAAATTTTAATTCGCCGGCAATTCGCCGGCCTCCTTCAACCTCGTTATTTATCAGGGAAAAAATTCGCGGGCAATTCGCCGGCCTCCTTCAAGCAGGCGCCGGGGGACTAGTTTACAAACTAAAAGAGAACCCTGGGCCGGCGCCCTTTCCGGGAAAAGCCCAATGGAACCCCCAAAACAGCCCGATGACGGCGGATAGTGATTTATCCACAAGAGAAGACGCCAGGTATGGGCGAGCGCCTGGCGGGATATTTCGGCCAAGCCTCCGCTTAGACATTTGGAGCAAACGCTTAGGCGCTCTACGCCGGGATACGCGCGCCAAGCAACGGCCCCTGGAGAACTTCCAGGGGGCTCCAAAACTGTTCCAACAAAAACACAAGAAAACCCCCAACACAACCCGATGACGGCGGATGGTGATTTATCCAGAAGAAAAGACGCCAGGGGTCAAATGTGAAGCGCCCTGCGCATCCCTCGTCTCGGCGGGCTTCTTGGGCGGGGGGCGAGGACAGAGAGGGGGTAGGCAAGCTAAGCCTCCAGACATCGAATCGCGAAACACGATATGCATATTCGCGCTCTCGCGCCGCCCCCTGGAGAAACGCGATTTAAACGTCGCGCTCCTGGACGGGCGCCCGTGGAGGACGCAGGGGTGATGCCAGGATGGTTTGGGCGAGCGCCTGGCGGGATATTTTGGCCAAGCCTCCGCTCAGACATTTGGAGCAAGCGTTTAGGCGCTCTACGCGGCCCCCACAGAAGCCCAAGGCAACCCCAGAAACAGGCCGATGACGACGGGGGGTGGTTTGTCCCAGAAGAAAAGACGCTCGGTGCCACACGCAACGCATCCAGCGCACCCTGCATCTCGGGCCAAGCACGCGACAGCTCCATCCCAACCCCGCACAAGCGTAAGTGGGCCCTTAGACAACCCAGGCAGTGTTCATGAGAGCCGGGAGAAACGTGATAACAAACCGAATATAACCTAAGCAAGGCGCATGAGAGGGGCGAGCGCCCGCAAAGATATGCAAGCCACGCGGCGTCCGGGATATTTTGGCCACGCGGCTCGGCGTCCGACGCCGCGCAGAGGTCTACAGTATTCGGCGGCACGTTTGTGGCGATTTTTGCGTTCTCATTTGCGTGGCTTCCGACGGCCCAGAAAGGCCCAGAAGGCACCAAGATGGCCCCGAGACAACCCGAGAGGCTCCCAAGAAGGCCCCAGGACTGCCCAAGGGGCCCCAAGATTGCTGAAGAAGCCCTCGAAGAAACACCGGGAGCCTCTGAACCTGTCGGGGGCCTCCTGGAAGCCCTCTTTTGAGCCTTCTTGAGAGTGCTCTTGGAGGCCTCTTGGAGCGTTTTGGAAACCTCCTGAGCCGTCTGGAGGCTATCGCGACTAGGACCAATACTTCGGCGATTCGGGGCCCTCGAGGACCTTCTGGGGGGCATCTTGGGGCACTTTTGCTACGTCGTGGTTTTTTTTTTGACCGACGACGACGACAACAGCTGTCATCCCCGTCACATATTCATCTCTTCCCCCCTCCTCCCTTTCAACCTCCCCCGCCATCATTCCCTGCACATCCCTTCTCTTACGTCCCCCCCTCCTACCTTCCCACGTCCCGCCCTCGTGCCTCCCTCCTCCTCCTCCGCCCGCCTACATCCTTGCCCCTGCCCTCGTACCCCCCTCCGCTCTCTTTCTCCGCCCTCCTATCTGCATCCCCCCTGCCTTACATCTTCCTCCTCTGCCCTCCTCCTCTACCTTCTACCTCCCTCTTCCTCCTTCGCCTTCCTACCTCCTACCTCACTCTGCCTCCTTTTTCTTTCCCTCCGCCTCTAACTTTCCAAACCCCCGCGCGCGTTGGGCGGAGACGCTCACGGGCGGAGGTGCGACCAGCACCGCCGCCGCCGCCGTCCTCCTGCTGCTCCTCCCCCTCCTGTTCCTCTTCCCTCCTCCTCCTCTTCCTCTTCCCCCTCTCCCCTCCTTCTCCAGCCCCTCCCTCACCCCTCCGCCCTCCGCCTCCTCCTTCCTCCTCCACTTCCCGCATCCTTCTCTCCCTCCTTGCTCCCTGTCCCTCCTATCCCTCCTGCCCCTCCTCGTCCTCGCCATCCTTCTGCTACTGGCCCTCCTCCTTCTCCTCCTCCTCCAGGAAGGCTCGCGCGCGAAGGCGCGCCGGGCGGAGGTGCGGCCACCACGGCAGCGCCGCCATCGTCGCCGCCGCCGTTGTCGTCGTCGTCCGTCCCTCATCCTGCTCCTCGTCCTCCTCCCTTTCCCCGCCTCCCTCTTCCTTCTCCGCCCCCTCCCTCCTCCGCCTCCTCATCCCTCCTCCGCGAGCTCCTAATCCTCCTCCTCTCCCTCCTTCCTCTCTCTCCATCCTATCCCTCATGCCCCTCGTCGTCGTCGTCCTTTTCCTCCTCCTCCTCCTCCTCCTCCTCCTCCTCCTCCAGCGGGGCTCGCAAGCCGAGTGCATACACTGTTTGAAAATGCAGGAGGAGGTGGAGGAGGAGGATGAGGAGGAGGAGCAGGAGAAGGAGAAGGTCCCGCCCGAATCGGTCAGCACCGCATAGTGAAGTCGTGCCGGATCGGAGTGCGCGTCGGGTCGGGCCGACTTGGCGCGGGGTCGGCATTGGCTCGGAGCGGCCGCGACAGTACGCCAGACCGCGTCGTGCACACCAGACCGCCGCCACTGCCAGCGTCGTCGTCGTCCCTCCTCCTGCCCCCTCTCTCCTCCTCCTTATTTCTTTCTCGCCGTCGTCCTCCTGTCTTTCTCCTCCTCCTCCTCCTTGTCCTCCTCCTTCTGGTCCTCGCTCTCGTCCTTCTCTTCATCTTCGCCTACTTATTCCCTCGAGCATGCCGCCCAGGATCCAAAACCTCCACAGCACGAAACCTCCAACAGCCGTGAACAAGGCATCCTGGCGCCCTCGCGGCCCCCCCCGAGACGGCCTTGAAGCCGCGGGGAGCTTCCCAAAGGAGCCCGAGAAGATCTCAGGAGCCTCGAAGAGAGCCCCCCCCCCCCCAGAGGCGTAGGAAGGCCCCGCGAGAGGCCGCGCTCTGTTCGTTTTGAGCGACCCTCAAAACGAACACCGCGAAGCTCTTCTTGGTTCCGCCCTGGCGCCCCGGAGGCCCCTACCGAGACGGCCTTGAAACCGCGAGGGGCCCCCGAAAGGAGCCCGAGAAAATCTCAGGAGCCTCGAAGAGAGCTCCGAGAGAGGCCCAGGAAGACCCCGCGAGAGGCCGCGCTTTGAGTCCAATGGGCCCTATGGGACCCCCGCTCGCCCCTTTCCGCCCTCCCCCCCTCGCCCCTCATCCCTCTGAGGCACGCATTGCGGCCAGTGGGGTCCTGTCTCATGTGGTCCACGATCTGCGCTTCGCCGAACTTCGGACCTGCATCATAGCTCGCCGCAGCGTCGGGGAGCTCGTCGAGCGCCTCCATCGCGGCGAGACGCAGGCCCGCTGGGTGGAGAGACCCACTGGGTGGAGACGCACCGCGACGCAGCGGCGAGGCCTCGACGGAGAGACGGCCACCACGGGCGGCAGGACGACGCGGATGGCGATGGCGACCCGCCACCCACCCCAAGGCCCTGGAAGGCCTCCAGAGGTCCCCCGCGCAGGGGTCTCTTCCCAGGGCTCTCCTGGAGCCCTGGGGGGGCCCCCCAAGGATCCCAAGAGCGCTCCAAGAGGGCCGCGCGGGCTCCAAGAGGGCCCCACGAGGGCCCCCTCTGCTGTCAGGATGGCGATGGCCATTCTGGCGACCATGATGATGGCGCTGGCAACGGTGATGATGGCGATGACGGCGATGACGGCGATGACGGCAACGGTGATGACGGCGTCGCAACCAGAGTCATGGCCCATGACTCTGGTTGCGACGCCGTGAGGGGCGAAGGGCGGGGGTGCGAGGGCAGGGCGGCCAGCGCCGCTAGCAGCAGGAGGAAGGCGAGGAGGATGCCGAATGTGGGAGCATCCCGACCCGCTCAACTCTGTTTGTTGGCCGGACTCGATGCTGCGCCGGGGGTCGACTTGCTCGCAGTCTGCTCAGCCCCTGCATCGTCGCACGGCGTAGCCCGGGAAAACGAAAAACCCTCACATCATCCCAGGAACTCACCCCTAACTCAGAGTTCCTGGGGGTGGGCCTGACACCATGCATCGACGCGTGCAAGCAATTGCGCCTCAGTGTACTGAGACGCGTAAGCCTCTATATTAGCCCGGTCTTCAGGGAACGCCCTGCGATGATCGTTCCTGCTCTCAGCCCCGTCCAACGCCACGTCCAGGCCTTCGGTGAGCCAGCGGCGCAAGGCCTGGACAACTACTGCATCTGGCAGCGGGTCGCGCTTGCCCAGGGTGCAATTCTTCGTACCTCCCAAGACCAGCCCCCAATGACTCCAACGCGCGGGCCGCTCGTGCCCCCACAGCCCCCTGCCCTTGGGTCGCACGAAACATGATGGACCCACGAACCCGGAAAGGGATATAGACATGCGCAGCATGGTCACGTTTTCACGATACCCAACTGGGCGACATCTCACAAAACATCCCACGAGACACCCCGCGAAACATCCCACGAGACACCTCGCGAAACATTCCACGAGACACCTCGCGAAACGTTCCACGAGACACCCCGCGAAACATTCCACGAGACACCCCACGAAACATTCCACGAGACACCCCACGAAACATTCCACGAGACACCCCACGAAACATTCCACGGGGGTGCGACTGGGTGTGGTCGTGCTGGGGTGTGGTCGTGCTGGGGTGTGGTCGTGCTGGGGGGGTGGTCGTGCTGGGGGGTGGTCGTGCTGGGGCGTGATCGTGCTGGGGCATGGTCGTGCTGGGGCGTGGTCGTGCTGGGGTGTGGTCGTGCTGTGGTGAGGTCGTGCTGGGGTGTGGTCGTGCTGGGGGGTGGTCGTGCTGGGGGGTGGTCGTGCTGGGGGGGTGGTCGTGCTGGGAGGTGGTCGTGCTGGGGAGTGGTCGTGCTGGGGCGTGGTCGTGCTGGGGCGTGATCGTGCTGGGGAGTGGTCGTGCTGTGGTGAGGTCGTGCTGGAGTGTGGTCGTGCTGGGGTGTGGTCTTGCTGGGGTGGGGCCGTGCTGGGGTGGGGTCGTGCTGGGGTGGGGTCCTGCTGGGGTGTGGTCGTGCTGTGTGGTCGTGCTGGGGTGGGGTCGTGCTGGGGTGGGGTCGTGCTGGGGTGGGTCGTTCTGGGGTGTGATCGTGCTGGGGTGTGGTCGTGCTAGGGTGGGGGTCGTGCTGGGGTGGGGTCGTGCTGGGGTGTGGTCGTGCTGGGGTGTGGTCGTGCTGGGGTGTGGTCGTGCTGGGGGGTGGTCGTGCGTGCTGGGGGGGTGGTCGTGCTGGGGGGTGGTCGTGCTGGGGCGTGGTCGTGCTGGGGCGTGGTCGTGCTGGGGCGTGATCGTGCTGGGGTGTGGTCGTGCTGTGGTGAGGTCGTGCTGGGGTGTGGTCGTGCTGGGGTGTGGTCTTGCTGGAGTGGGGCCGTGCTGGGGTGGGGTCGTGCTGGGGTGGGGTCCTGCTGGGGTGTGGTCGTGCTGGGGTGTGGTCGTGCTGGGGTGGGGTCGTGCTGGGGTGGGGTCGTGCTGGGGTGTGGTCGTTCTGGGGTGTGATCGTGCTGGGGTGTGGTCGTGCTAGGGTGGGGTCGTGCTGGGGTGGGGTCGTGCTGGGGTGGTCGTGCTGGGGTGTGGTCGTGCTGGGGTGTGGTCGTGCTGGGGGGTGGTCGTGCTGGGGGGTGGTCGTGCTGGGGGGGTGGTCGTGCTGGGAGGTGGTCCTCAGAATTCAGGTCCCCAGGAGAGGACAATCTATAACACAAAACAAGCGTTTCGCTCGAGACATCCTCACCATTTTCTGAAAAAACAAGCGTTTCGCTCGAGACATCCTCAAATTTTAATTCGCCGGCAATTCGCCGGCCTCCTTCGACCTCGTTATTTATCAGGGAAAAAATTCGCCGGCAATTCGCCGGCCTCCTTCAAGCAGGCACCGGGGGATTAGGTTTACCAACTAAAAGAGAACCCTGGCCCCCGCCCTTTCCGGGAAAAAAGGGCGGCTGTGGAACGGGGGGGGGGGGGGGGCGATTTTCCCGGCGATGGCGCCCAGGCGTCGAGGGATGGGGGATGGGCCTGGCGGCGGGGCCGAAACCAGCTGCGCGCAGCAGATGTTGCACACCCCCTGCCCCATCCCCCAATTTCGCGCGGCCCGATACCCGACGTCCGAACAATATCAATTAGACCCGATCCTGCAGACCCCATCGCAAAGACCATGTGTACAACATGAACATAACATGGATCACATCTGCTTGCGCACTGGCTGAAAGAGGGTACTTTCTCTAGATGGCATGCTCCCCGTTGCACATGACCCAAACCATTTCTGCGGTGCATCACGCGTGCAATTGCTGCGCCCCCCCCCCCTGACATCGGTTGCTGTCGTCTGCATTCAAGTGCCGATTGCAGTTCGCGCCCCAGCCGGTGTGCACGCCGCGAGTGACCACTTTGGAGATGCTGAACTTGGGGTGCACACTCCATCTGCCAGCGCGCACAGCCCGGGGCCTCCGATGCTCGCCCTCGTCATCTGCCTCGGCCTCGCCGTCCGGCGCCGCCGGCGGCGGCGGGGGGCTCGGATCGGGCTCGGGCGGCGGGGGCGGCGGGGGCTCAGGCCCAGGTGGCGGGCGCACGGGCGCCGCCTCGCCGCCGCCTCCGGGGCCGCCCCCTCCGCCCTGGCCCCCCTCGTCGATCTCATCTGACTGTCCGGTGGACCCCTCCTCCTCTGTGAACTCAGTCAAACTCCGCTCGTCTGGGCCTTGGACTGTAAATTTGCCTGTCTTTTTACTGCCGCCCCTGGCGCCCCGACCTCCCTCGACGAGCTGATCAATCGGCTCGACCGGGCCGCGCGCCGCGCGTGTCACGACGGCCCGTGGCCAGACCGATCTCGGCAAGCCCTCGGCGGCGACTCTGACGCCCCTCCCGGGGGCGCGGTCCAAGCGAAGAGCCGCGCAGGTCAAGGAAAAAGCCTCGAGACCAACGTCGCGGATATCATCTGGCGCGCAAATCTTGGCAAGCATCCAAGGGGTGTGCCAGTCAAAGAGCATGGGGGCACGCTCATGGCACGCAATGGCGCCAGCATCCCTGCCCTCCGATTCAGCGAAGTCGCTGCCCCACTCGCACCTGCAGAATACGTGCGTAACAAATGCATATGGTCGCCGTTGTCGGTGGTGAGCGAAGTATCTGCCCACCCCGCGCAATCGGAAAAAAATGCGGCAGACGGCGAGGGCGGGGGACTGGCGGAATGGAGCAATCAACCACGGCGAACGAATAACACGCACGCACACCCGCACCCACACCCACGAGGGTCGGAGGGAGAGGGACTGGCCAAGGGCACGGGCTGTCGGCTCTCCGGCACCTCCTCCTCCTCCTCTGCCTCCTCCTCCCCATCCCCCTCCTCCTCCTCCTCCTCCTCCGCCTCCACCTCCACCTCCTCCTCCTCCTCCTCCTCCTCCTCCTCCTCCTCCTCCTCCTCCTCCTCCCCCCCCTCCCCCCCCCCTCCTCCGGGCGCGGGCTGTCGGGCCCCAGAGGGCGCTGCCGTTCGAGCGGGGACCTTGATCCGACAGCGCGCGCCCGCAGCCCCCCCCCCCATGGGCACGGGCTCGCGCGCGCAGTTCCTTCGTGGAACATATCCCACCAGCCCTCTGGGCGCAGGTGTTCTAGGGCGTTTCCTTCTTCCAACCTCCTTCCTTTCCCTGCTTGGGAGGCTTGCCAACCCACCCCCCTCCGTGCGCTTGGGCGGGGGGGGGGCCCGACCCATAGCGGCGTCCAAGATGGCCCAAGATGGCTCCGAGAGGGCCTCAGAGAGCGCAAGGCGGCCTCCAAGATGGCCCAAGATAGCGGTAGATGGGCCAGGGGCCGCACCGAGAAAGGAAGGGCGATGGAGGGGCGAAAAACGGGAAGGGCCCAGGGGGTCGAAGGGGGGAAGAACGGCTGGCCCAGAAGAGGGAAGTGTAAATTCACGCGGCACGGAATTTCGACCCCATGGCCCATGGCCCATTCCACGGGCCAGGCGCCATCTGATCGTCTTCGGGGCCGCCCCGAGGCCCAAGAGAGGAAGGCCCCCCTGGAATTTCGACCCCCCTCTCCAGGCCAGGTGCCATCTGATCGACTAGAGGGCCGCCCCCCTCGGGCGCCCCCCTGATGATCTCACCCCCCCTCCTCCGCCTCCCTGAAAACTCGCGCGCAAAATGGCGCCACATAGGATTGCAATGCCGTTCCGTTTCTGCCGGCATCTCTTACTGGTGCCCGCTAGTAACTCGTTGCCTACCCATCATAAGGAACCGAGCTCGAGTCTTCACTCTTTGCCGCTGCCCCCCTGCCCCTCCCCCCACACAGGCACGGTCGCCACGTCGGCGCGGTTGGCCCCGTCGCCGACGAAGGAGCGCAAGACGAAGAACTCGCCGACCGCATCGGGCTGGAAGAAATGCTTGATGGCGCCAGCAATCTTCACGATCTCGCCGTAGATGCCCTTGTCCCGCGAGAAGCAGAGACCAAAGTGCACGGCGTGGCACGGCATCGGCAGGGACAGATCAGCAGTAGACGGGATCGCCGCAGAGTGATCTGGGACGTCCTTGATCAAGTAGTCGGGCAGGGCTCGGTCCCGGATCGACCTGAAGCGATGGTCGACCCCGCCCCTCGCATCGCTCTCAACGTCAAACTCGCGCGGGACCGCGCCGTCCGACATCCTGAGCATGGCCTCGACGTTGCTCGGCGCCACGCACCACTTGTCATCCCCGATGAGAGCAGCCCATACTGATTTGGATATCACGCTACCAGGCTCGAGATCGGGCTCGGGGACGCCCTGGAGGCCGCCATCGGCGAGGCGCCGCTGCCTCCGCTCGAACTCCAGCTTCTCATCAGCCGATGCCGTTGACCATAACTTCATGCACCTCGAACGCTGCTGGCCGAGCTCCTCCGAGGTCGCCTCGGGGTGCTGGCTGGCCCACTCTGTGAACTTCAAGTTGCCGTAAGCAAGATGCATCCGAGAACCCGCAGCCCCCCGGCGCGCTCGATCCTTGGCAGCGGCAGCAATGGGGACCCCCTTCTCGATCAACTCGGCGCGCTTGGCCGGGCCCCTGGAATCTCCGAAACCACTCCGCACGTACCTGTTGTGGAACTGCGTCAGCCCGCCGCCGTAAATCAATCTCTCGGCCGTCGGGTGGCGAGATACATGCGGGCACGACTTCTTGATCAGAGCCAGAAGCCTCTCCAGGCCCATGTTGGTGCACCCGCCGCGACTGCTCAAGCTCTTCGCCATGTGGCCCAGGTCGTCCAGCGACGCGCCAGCCGTCCGCAGCGGGAGAGTGAAGCCGCAGTCCAGGCAACATCGAGGAACCCGCTTGAACAAGGAGTGCAGCTGCTCCTTGACGCCATCGGGGCACTTGGGGTCGGCAAGCCTGCACCACGCAAGAGGGGGCCTGGAGAGCGGGATCTCGATGCGAGACCACACGATGGCGCTGATGCTCATCGCCCTGCGGAAGCACAGCATCTTAAAATCGAATTGGTCGACCTGCGGGTCCAAGGCAAAATGGTGCCCTAGCATCGCCGCTGTCCACGTCGAAGACGGATGTGAGAGCGCCCGCCTGAACAACTCCGCCTGACATTCGAAAACGCACCCCGCAGGGTCAGCGGCATCTGGCAGGGCGAGGCCGTGTTCCTCCAAATACTGCAGCCTGGAGTCTAACGCCTCGATTGGTTCTGCACCCCAGAGGGCGACCACGGACTCTTTCCAGAACTCTGGATCCTTGATGGCTGCCTTGCCTTTGTTGACTCTCTGGGCGATTCTCTGCCTCCACGGGTCCTCCTCGTTCTCCTCGTCGAGATCCTCAATGGTCAGTGGCCCTATCTGCGGCAAAATGCGGTTGATCATGATAAGCGACACTTGGGGAACCATCGACGGCCCAATAGTGTACCATTTCGACGTCGAGGGAAGGACCGACGCCAATGGATCCAGAAACGTCTCCGTCAAAGCGCTGACCTCAGGGAGCGAGCAGAAACGCGTTGGCCCCCCCTGCCGGCCCGAGAGCGGCCCCAAGGGGGCCCCAGAGGCGCTCTATCGCGCATGTCGTTCTCGTGGACAAAACACCCTGGGCCCTCCCGGGGCGGGCGCTCGAACTCCCCCGGGCACTCTTGCGCCCTGGAATGGCGGCATCTCAAGGCGGATCAGGGGGGCTCAAAAGGGGTCCAGATGACTCCAAGATGGCACCAAGACGGCTTCAAATCGACCACAGAGCTGTGGCGCGGCCATGATGCATCTCAAGGTTGGCGCGGCGTCCGCAAAATGCCCTTTCGGGGCCCCGTCGGGGTCGCTCCCGAGCTGGCAGGCAGGGGCCAGAACGGTTTCCCCAGACGCTCGGCCCGTCGACAATTTTGTCGCATGCATCCGAGGGGCCGCTGCAGCAGTTGTTGCACACGTGCGAGACCCTGTCGGACCTGATGTCGCCCGTGAGCAAGCTCTGGAGAACCTCGCACCTGTACCGCACGAGGTCCTCGCCCCTCGCAGGGCCCAGCTGCCAATCGCGCCCTCGCGTGCGCAAGGGGCGGCATACGCACAGAGACAGGACGGCGGACGTGTGGCTGAGGTCGGACTGCGAGGGCTCGCCGATCATGTACCCGCCGGTGTGAAGATCCGAGGACACCTTCTCCCGTAGCTTCCTCATGAAAGCGCTGAGCCGAGGCTGGTAGCGGAAGGTGAAGGCCACGTTGTACAGGGACGGCACCAGCTGGGTGTGCTTGAATGTGAGGTACACAGATCTGTTGAGAATGTGACTGTAACACAGCTGCGTAACAATAAGGAGCCATCCCTGCCACCTGGTCGGGTCGTCTGCGTCGCGGTCGGCTCCTTCATTGAAGGCCGCCGCAGCCTGCATGCAGTACGTCATCAGACGTATGTTGGGCATGGCCCCATCACTTCCCAACACGTACATGATGAAATCGACTGATTGCAGCAGGCCGCTGGCCGTGTGGAAGTTGAAAGGTGATCTACTGAAAGCCCGATAAGTGCAATCTGTCCCACTCGAAGTCATAAACATGGGTGGGACAATCACTTCCTCCGCTCGCGAAACCTTGACGGGGGCCATCGGCGGTGCTACATCGATCCCGTGAACGACGGGGTCCTCCTCCCACGAGAGCTCCACGGTCTCCGCCAGTAGCTCAAGAATTCCACTCTTGCACTTGAAACCCACGGCACGGGCGGTCCGATAATCGAGCATCTCCGCCGCCCCTCCGATGGGGCCGCCGGGCGCGCCGGCGGGGCCGAAGGAGGGGGGCCTTCCCGCCCGCCCACGTCCGAGGGCAAACTTTCGGGGGCGCACGACCAACGACCAACGGACGGGCGATGGTGACAATGGCGTAGATGACGATGATGACAACGATGATGATTGCGATAACGATGACGATGATAGCCACTATGATGATGAAGAAGATGATGATAATGATGATGGTGATGCGGATGATGATGAAGGTGACGGTGGTGATGATGATGGCGATGGTGATGCCGATGCTGATGGCGACGAAGCCGTCGACGGCGGAATGCAGCGGAAGCTTTCGGATCGGGCTTGCTGCCAGGCTCCCTCACGCAATATTTAGCGGAGTCGCACAGCAGCTCGCGCCATCGACCAAACTCCACCTCTAGAGGGGTGGCGTCCCAGCGATGAGTCACCGTCAGATCCGCCACCGTGCCATTGGGCGCGGAGTGGGCGCGCCCTCAAGTCCTTTGCCCAATCTCCCAATCCCCAGTCCTCAGCCCCGAGGGGTCTTCCAGGTTGACGGGGCTCGGACCCGAAAATCTCAAATCTCTCGGGCCCCCCGGCGTGGCCCCCAGGGCCTGGCACATCTCCCCGCGCGACTGTTCGGGCCCAGCGGGGGCCCGGGGAAAGGCCGATGGGGGCCTCGCGAAGACCCTGGGGCCGTCCAAGAGGGCCCCGAGTCGCCGAACGATCGCTCCAGCGCCCCAAGACGACCGCAATATGACCCAGGAGTCTCCGAGACGCCCGCGGAGGCCTCCCAGAGGCCCCCAGGGGAGGCCCAAGAAGCAAACGTCACTCACGTTCCTAAGGCTTTGTTTTAGGGTTTGGGCGATCTCGCCCTGTCGCTGCTCCCCGGCGCTGCAAGACGACCCCGGAGGCCCCTTTCGCCGCGCCCAAGCGGGCACAGGGCCGCCGCGAGGGCCCCGAGACGGCCCGGCAGCGCCCCGAGACCCAGGGCGGGCCAAGAGGCGCCCGCCAAGACGGCCCAGAGAGGGTCCCATAACGGCCCCAAAATGATCTCGAGAGAGGGAACGTGAAACGAAAATGCGCCCTCAACCAGGCGCGGCGGCGGGGTGGGCCGAAGGCCATTAGATATCGGAGCTTCGGCCCTGCCCGAACCCTATCGCAGAACGCCTTGACATGCACGTTCTGGCCGAACAGCGCCGCGTGGGCCGCGGCCCCCAGCATGGACGATTGACTTCCACTCGGCCTGGAATGATGAGTCGCAGTCGCACCCAGCATCTCCAAGGAACTCTTCACGACGAAGTCGTGCGACCATGCATTCCGATTCTTGCCCTGGCGGCGCAGGCGGGGGGACTGCTCATCTCCCCCCCTCCATCCCCCCCCCTCATCCTCGTCCTCCCTACTTCCCTCCCTCCTTCCTTCCTCCCGGCCTCCTCCCACCCTCCCTCCCTCCTGCCTCTCTGGCCCGCGCTGCCACGCCCTGCCCCCCCTCTATCGTCCTCGTTCCCCCCCATTCCCCCCCCCTCCCCCCTCCTTCTCGCCCCCGCGGCTGCCTGCAGTGAGTCGGCGACCCGGTCGCCCACGTGCAATCTCGTCGCGGAGAAGGCGTCGGCCGTCGCCGCGAACTCCTGGGGCGATCTGAACTCTCGCTTCGCTGCTCGCTGCACAGCCAGTCGATCGTTGAACGCGAGCGCAGACACCACCTCCTGCCACGTGCGCTTGCGGTGACCTGGCCCGGGCGCCACGGCAGCTGGCGCGCTGAGGTCGGGCAGCGCGCTCATGGCGTCGCCGTCGTCGGACTCCACATGCAAACCGTCGGCGTCGAGCTCAGAGTCAGGGCTCATGCCGCCGCAGTCTGGCGAGCCCTCGAGCGCGACGCCACCCGCGTCGGAACCGAGGCTGAGTCCGCCCAAAGAGATGCGGTCATCGTCTGAATCTAAGATCAGATCGTCGGGGACGGGGCCCGCCATCCTCGGAGAGCTCGAGGCCGACCCCGCCCGAAGGGGGGGGGCACGGAACGGCGGGGCCCACCATCCTCAGAAAGCTCGAGCCCGCCCCCGCCCGAATGGGGGGGGGAGCGGCGGCGGGGGCAGAGGAGGAGGAGGAGGAGCCTGAGAGGGATAAGAGGATCGAGGAAGGACGGGGCAAACAGCGAACCTCGGGTGGAAATCCGATCGGCGTCACCACGGCAGGTTTGTGATCTGCCGACTTCGGCGCTGGTTTCTGACGTTGCGGGGGTCGGTCGACCTTGAACGAACGGCCGATTCGGAAATTTACAATAGCGTCGTCTGTTGGCCGCCAGCGGCGATCAACGTTGAACGCTGGCGGTGCCGGTCGGCGCGATGCAACTATAGTAGTTGAAGGCTTCACGTAACTGACGTATCTAAAGATATTGAAGGATAAACAATAATTGCAACCGTGATCATTCAATAAGTAGTAATGCTCTGCGTATGTATACATATTGAATATGCATATATATATACATATATATATATACGTGAATCGTTGAAGAGACATTTAACTGAATTTATACACATATAACATATAACTAAACACAGTGTAGAAACTATAAATGGCTAGCGCCATTATTATAGTCGGAGCTATTAATCCGTCATATAGTATGTTCTATGTATAGAGTGATGCATGCAAGAATTGCTGTATTGTTATTTAAATTGTTTTCGTAGGGTATATGGTTAGTCGAATTATTGTCTTTGCATTGCTCTATGAGTATGATTGCTTGAAATGTTAGCTTAGGGTTGTTTAGAGTGTTTTTCTTGATACTTGCGTTGTTTGTTGCTGCTCCGCCCCATGAAGCTTCGCGGCCTGGCAGAACTTGGTTTGCAAAACCCATGCGGAAACGATTGCGATGAGTGCTTCGTGTTGGCTGGTGCATCTCTGCGGCCGTTCTAGCCCGCGCATGCTCGCGCGCGCAGCGGCAAGCTATTTTGGCGCGAACGCTGTGGCGCTGACCGCTGGGCACTTCCCAGCGGGCACTTCAGTGCGAATCGGCGACTTGGGCGGGCGCGGTATCATGGCAACGTCGGCAACAGTAGACACGATGATGCAAGTAGCGATGTTGGTGACGATGCTGACTGCGACGGCGGGGCAGCCAGTGTCGGCGCCGATGCTAGTCACGCCGACGACGATGACGGCGTCTTCGCGTCGGTGATGAAGGTTTTGGAGGGAGTTCGAAATGCGCGCACAGCAGACGCACGAGAGTGGCCCGCATGGTATTATTTGACACGGATCGTGCCACCCCACCACGCGCGCAAGGGCGTTCGAAGATTTCGACATGCGCGCGCGCGAAGCCCGTTTGATAGCAAGTAATGAAAATATTGCAAACCGCATGGTTCTCTTAAGAATTCGCCCGAACGCGCGCGCGCAGGTTGTTTTGAGACATCCGTGTTGCGAAACCCTATGTTTTACATGTTTTAAGGACACTCGATTTTGAAGTCTTCACGAAACCGAGAATTTGGAAAGGATGTCGGCATGCGCGCGCGACGACGCGCACGTGTGCATGTCGTTTCATTTGCTGTACAGGATTTTGGGGAACTTATGATTTTGATAAACGATCGTGCGCGCATTGTTTTTTAGCAGAGGATGGCGGGGGGGGGCGATACCGATTGGGCTGGGATGGTAGGAACTCATATCTAGGATGGGCGATGACACAGAATCATACGGAAATTGCAATACGAAAACGGGTGCCGATCATCCTGGGGGGGATCGACTGTATTTCTTTGTCGAAAGGAGAATCTATATGGCGCAATCGATGTTGCGCACTATGCCGGGGCGGCGAGGGCGACAACAGCGCCGCCAGACCGCCAGGCCCAGACGACGGGCGACGACGAGGCCACGATGGGGCGGCGACGGCGACAACAGAGCTGCCAGACCGCCACACCAGCCCAGTTCCCTAGAACAAAAGTAAGAACCCCTAAGTGCAAACACTGTTTGGGGAATGCTCGAACATCGCCCCAGAACCATTCGAAAGGGCTTCCAGGCCGTCCAAGGGAGCCTCAAAGACGGCACAACAGGGTTCCAAGATGGTCTAAGAGAGCTCCATGACGGCCCAAGATGGTCCCAAGACGCCCTCCGAAGCATTCCAAATCGTGACCCGGTCGTTCAAGGAGACCGCGGTTGGAGGCAGGGTGGCCCGAGGAAGCCCCCAGGGGCCCCCGGAAGACGCCCAGGCCTTCAGAAGGCCTTAGAAAGCCTGAAAAACTTCTGCGACGCCCCCACAGGCTCTCCAAGGAGGAGCGAAGAATTCGCAGGGTAAGGCGAGAACTAAGAAAAAGAGACATGGAGGAAGGATTACGAATAACGTTACTACGACGGCGATTCGGGAAAAGGCAACAAGGCGTTATCGCCAAATTCTCTGTTGGACCTTCCTGCCATTCTGCCTGCATACCAAACTTCACGGACCAAGGTGAATGGCGCGAAGCGCCACTGCAGTCTTATATATAAATATACACACACTAGAACCATCGCGCGCTTCGCGCGCGCTCAAGTTCTAGCTAGGATCCTCGTAATCGTCACCATCGCCATCATCATCGCCATCCTCATCGATATCGTGGATATCGTCGTCAGCATCATCACAACCATCACGATCACCATCACCATCATCATCGTCACCTTCGACATCATCATCGTCATCATCAGCATCTTGTGGGGCTTCCAGGAAAGTGCTCGAGGGCCCATTCGAGTGCTGCTTGACAGGCGCTTTGGGACAGATGTTGCGTGCGGGGAGTGGAAGCCTGAGGAATCATGTTATCGGAGAGCTTTCTGGTAACATAATGGCGTGTATGAAGGCCCATTGGGGGGCTGTCCGGCAAGCGTTTTGGGACGCATGGTTGGGGCCGGGGGCGGAAGCCTGAGGAATCATGTTCCCGGAAGGCTTCCTGGGAACATGATTTGTTGGGGTGTCGTTGGGTGCCTCCGGAGGCTTCGGGGCCTGACGCGTTTCCGAAAGAGGCGGCAGGTAGCGCTGCTTGGGACTCTCGTTGTTTTTTCCTGGCAGGCGTTTAGGGAACATGGTTTGAGCAGAAAGCGGCACCCCGAGAATCATGTTCCGGGAAGCTTTCCGGGAGCATCATTTGTTCGGCTCTCTTGAGAGGGGGGCCTCTGGGGGCTCACCGAGGGGCCCTTTTTGGCCTTGTCGGCAAGCCTATTGGAAACATGGTTGGGGCGGTGGGCGGAAGCTCAAGGAATCATGTTCCCGGAAAGCTGTCTGGGAAATGAGATTTACCGAGGTGTCTTGGGGGCCCGCAGGGGACTTCCCTGGGGGCCCCTTGGGGGCCTGTTGGGGCTTCCGGGTTGGGAGCCTCGCGGGGCTTCTTGGGAGCCTCTTGATGGCCTCTGGGGGCGTCCTAGGAGCCTCTCAGGCCGGAGACCTTGAAATGCCGCGCTCTGCGGGCCCTCCTGGGTCGCTCTTGGGGCTCTCTTGGGGCGCTCTCGAGGTCCTCTTGAATCCCACCAGCCCTTTGGGCGTGAGTGGTTTAGCGAGCTCTCTCTGTTCTCAACCCCCCTTCTTCCCCTTCGGGGAGGGGTTTACCCCTCCCCCTACCCCCTCCCACTGGACCTGGAGAGGGGGTTTCGCGGGTCGTTGGAGGGGTCTTTTTCGACTCCTGGGGAGGCTAAAATTCGACACCCCTCACAAGGATTCTGGCCCCGACGGGGGGGAGGAGAAAAGTGCTCGCCCCATCTGTGATCGATCGCCCGAAAGATGGCCCCAAGATACCTCCCAGACCCCTCCCAAAGAGCCCCAAGAGGCCCCAAGAGGCCTCCAAGAGGCCCCCAAGATGCCCCCAAGATGCCCCCAAGAGGCCCCAAGAGGCTCCCCCGAGGCACCCAAGACGCTCCTGGAAGCCCCTGGGGCCGCCAAGAGGCCCCCAAGACGCCCCAAAAGGCCTCCAAGAGGCTCCGGGCCCGAACGACTCACACCAGGACGAGGCGCCCGAACGACTCACACCACGAGGAGCCCGAACGACTCACACCACGACGAGGGCCCCGAACGACTCACACCACGAGGAGCCCGAACGAGTCACACCAGGAGGAGGGGCCCGAACGACTCACACCAGGACGAGGGGCCCGAACAACTCACACCACGAGAAGCCCGAACGACTCACACCAGGACGAAGAGCCCGAACGACTCACACCACGAAGAGCCCGAACGACTCACACCAGGAAGAAGGGCCCGAACGACTCACACCAGGACGAGAAACCCCAAACGACTCAAACCACGAGGAGCGCTTTCTCTCCCTCCTCCTCCGCCTCGTCCTTCTCCCGCTCCCACCACAAGGAGGATGTACAAGGAGGCGGGAGGAAGGAGGAACAGGGGAGATATGCGGGGGCAGGCGGAAACACGCCTGAAAAACACGACTGTCGGCATGCTCTGCAAGAGTTGCTGTTTTGAGATGGGCTGGTGGGGATACGCGAAGCGTGAAGAATTATCTGGGGAGCCTCCTGGGCCGTGTCTGGGCTTTCTTGGGAACCCATTCGGCCGTCTTGGAGCGATCTGAAGGGCCTCTGACGCCGTCCGCGACCGTGGGGAGGCCGAACATGCGAGAGCGCAAAAATGCTTAAAAAAACCATCGGACTATTTATAATTTTCGGCTTCTGGGGCCCTTTGGAGGGGCCCATGGAGGCGCTCTTGGGGCGTTTTGGCGGCGTCGTCGGCTGTCCTGAGGCCATCTTCGGCGTGTCTGGGGCCTCTTGGGGCTGTCTTGGCAATATTTAGGGCCCTCTTGGCGTGTCGTGGCGTGTTTGGGAGCGGGCCCGAGCAGTCCCGGGAGCCCTGGGACCCCCCCAATCCCCCCATGGGGGGGTACGGCTCAGGCCCGGGCCCCCCCTGGCCTACTCCGATATATATATATACACACACACATACATACATACATACATACATACATACATACATGCATGCATGCATGCATGCATGCATACATACATACATACATACATACATACATGCATACATACATATATTCCCCAATCAGAACTTGCCTCTGTAGGGATCCTAGCGGATTCATATGGTTAGGTCAGGTTTGCCGCCGATTTTCGCCGCACGCCCTGGTGCCCGGGTGCCCGGGGGTGCCCAAGTGCCCGGGTGCCCGGGGGGTGCCCCGGGGTGCCTGGGTGCCCGGGTGCCCAGGCGTGCCCGGGGGTGCCCGGAGGTGCCCGGGGGTGCCCTATAGCCCTATAGCCCAATAGCCCAATAGCCCTACAACTCTATAGACCAAAGCCCTACAGCCCTATAGCTCAATAGCCCCATAGCCCCATAGCCCTATAGCCCCGATTGGGATTTTTCTCCAGTATCATATATATACACATATACACAACTGTGTATATACATAGATGTGCATATACATATCTAGCTCTATATATATACATATATATATATGCATTTGTGTGTGCGTGCGTGTGTGTAAAAATGCATGTGTGTAGAAAGAGAGAGGGAAAGAGAGAGAGAGAGAAACACAGAAAAACATGATGGACCCACGAACCCGGAAAGGGATATAGACATGCGCAGCATGGTCACGTTTTCACGATACCCAACTGGGCGACATCTCACAAAACATCCCACGAGACACCCCGCGAAACATCCCACGAGACACCTCGCGAAACATTCCACGAGACACCTCGCGAAACGTTCCACGAGACACCCCGCGAAACATTCCACGAGACACCCCACGAAACATTCCACGAGACACCCCACGAAACATTCCACGAGACACCCCACGAAACATTCCACGGGGGTGCGACTGGGTGTGGTCGTGCTGGGGTGTGGTCGTGCTGGGGTGTGGTCGTGCTGGGGTGTGGTCGTGCTGGGGGGTGGTCGTGCTGGGGGGTGGTCGTGCTGGGGGTGGTCGTGCTGGGGAGTGGTCGTGCTGGGGCGTGGTCGTGCTGGGGCGTGATCGTGCTGGGGAGTGGTCGTGCTGTGGTGAGGTCGTGCTGGAGTGTGGTCGTGCTGGGGTGTGGTCTTGCTGGGGTGGGGCCGTGCTGGGGTGGGGTCGTGCTGGGGTGGGGTCCTGCTGGGGTGTGGTCGTGCTGGGGTGTGGTCGTGCTGGGGTGGGGTCGTGCTTGGGTGGGGTCGTGCTGGGGTGTGGTCGTTCTGGGGTGTGATCGTGCTGGGGTGTGGTCGTGCTAGGGTGGGGTCGTGCTGGGGTGGGGTCGTGCTGGGGTGTGGTCGTGCTGGGGAGTGGTCGTGCTGGGGTGTGGTCGTGCTGGGGGGTGGTCGTGCTGGGGGGTGGTCGTGCTGGGGGGGTGGTCGTGCTGGGAGGTGGTCGTGCTGGGGTGGTCGTGCTGGGGCGTGGTCGTGCTGGGGCGTGATCGTGCTGGGGTGTGGTCGTGCTGTGGTGAGGTCGTGCTGGGGTGTGGTCGTGCTGGGGTGTGGTCTTGCTGGGGTGGGGCCGTGCTGGGGTGGGGTCGTGCTGGGGTGGGGTCCTGCTGGGGTGTGGTCGTGCTGGGGTGTGGTCGTGCTGGGGTGGGGTCGTGCTGGGGTGGGGTCGTGCTGGGGTGTGGTCGTTCTGGGGTGTGATCGTGCTGGGGTGTGGTCGTGCTAGGGTGGGGTCGTGCTGGGGTGGGGTCGTGCTGGGGTGTGGTCGTGCTGGGGAGTGGTCGTGCTGGGGTGTGGTCGTGCTGGGGGGTGGTCGTGCTGGGGGGTGGTCGTGCTGGGGGGGTGGTCGTGCTGGGAGGTGGTCCTCAGAATTCAGGTCCCCAGGAGAGGACAATCTATAACACAAAACAAGCGTTTCGCTCGAGACATCCTCACCATTTTCTGAAAAACAAGCGTTTCGCTCGAGACATCCTCAAATTTTAATTCGCGGGCGCTCAAAAACAAGCGTTTCGCTCGAGACATCCTCTAATTTTAATTCTCGGGCTCGTTATTTATCAGGGAAAAATTCGCCGGCCTCCTTCGACCTCGTTATTTATCAGGGAAAAAATTCGCCGGCAATTCGCCGGCCTCCTTCAAGCAGGCACCGGGGGACAGGTTTACCTACTAAAAGAGAACCCTGGGCCCGAGCCCTTTCCGGGAAAAACGATCAAGAGAAATACATATGGAGATGGAATCTGAAATAGAGAGAGAGAGACAGAGAGATACGTTCCAGTGATGTGCAACGCTCCACTCAATCCTCCTCCTGCTCCTCCTCCTCCTCCTCATCATCATCATCATCACCATCACCATCACCATCACCATCACCATCACCATCACCATCATCATCATCATCCTCAGCAGCATCAGCAGCATCATCATCATCAGCATCAGCATCAGCATCAGCATCAGCATCATCAGCATCATCATCATCATCATCAGCTTCATCATCATCATTATCAGCAGCATCAGCATCATCATCAACAGCAGCATCAGCATCAGCAGCTATATCATCAGCAGCATCCTCGTCATGTCATAATCATCATCCTCAGCAGCATCATCATCGTTCTCTTCCTCCTCCTCCTCCTCCTCATCCTCCTCCTCGTATCATCCCCATCGTGATTCACATCCTTATAGTCATCCCCATCATCATCACAATTACCACGGTCAGCCTAGATCATCCCAGCCCTCGTATTTCTCCACATCCCGCTCCTTCTCCTCCTCGTCCTCCTCCTCCTCCTCCTCCTCGCTCTCCTACTCCTGGGGACAGGCGAGCGGACTTGAGAATGGCCAGGGACAGGAGCCAGGAGGAGGAAGAAGAGGAGGAGGACGACGACGTTGAGGGGAAGACGGAGGAGGGACGGCAGCGACAAGCGAAGGCACGCACCCCACGGTGCCTCCCGCTACTCCCGACAAGCGTCGCTCGCAGCATTGTGCGAGCGACGCCGCCCCTCCCCACGCCACCCCCAGCTCTTGCCAGGGCGGACAAAGCGGGTCTAGACCTCCGCCGTGGGTCCCGGCGTCCGCCCCCTCCCCCCTCCCCCTCCCCAACCTCACACTTGCTCCACCAGACGAGCTACAGCACACCCAGAGGAAACTGGACCTTCTCCCCCCGCCCTCGCTCCCCCACCCCTCAGCCTTGCACGGGTTCCCCCGGGGCCGTGGGCGACCCGAGGAGGAGGAGGAGGGGGAGGAGGAGGAGGGAGGAGGGGGAGGAGGAGGGGGGAGGAGGAGGGGGAGGAGGAGGAGGAGGAGGAGGAGGAGGAGGAGGAGGAGGAGGAGGAGAGGTGGAGGTGGAGGTGGAGGAGGGGGAGGAGGAGGAGGAGGAGGAGGAGGAGGAGGAGGAGGAGGAGGAGGAGGACGACGACGACGGGTCGCCCAAGCCCTTCGGAGAAACCCTCCACTCAGCACTCGGCCCTCCCTTCTCCCTCCCTGCCTCAAGGGAGCCCCGAGCTCGGGGGCGCCCGAAAGAGCGGGGGGCGTCCGGGAGGCTGGGGGCGCCGCGACGCCGTGGCCAGAGGCAGGTGAGGCGGACGAGGGGGCGCCAGGAGACGCATTGAGAGGAGGCGAGAAAGGCTCGAAGTCCGCGGATATCTCATGGCCCCCGCCACGATGCACCCAGTGGGACGAACAATCTGAGCATTTTCTTAGGGTGGAGGGCTCAGGGTGAAGTCCATGTGGGCTTCTGCGCTTCGAAAATCAATCCGTCTTGTGAGCCACCTTTTGCAGACTCTAGGCTTGAAAATCAATCGAAACGGCATTTCAGATTTTACGCTTTCCCCTCCACCCAAAGAGAATGCTCGGACAATGACATACACATATAAACGCGGAGATCCGCGCGGATTTTTCGGATCGGCGCTGGACCCTCTTTTCGGCGCCTCCGGCGCCGCCCCTGGCGCGCTCCGCGCGCCAGGGAGGGGGGTCCAACACGGATCCAGGAAATCCGCGCGGACCTCCGAGTTTTTGTGTGTATGTAAGTTTTCGTTCCCCTAGTACCCCCCCTACCCGCTGGTCGTTAGAAGTAGGTAGAAGCATGAAGTAGGAAGACGTCGCAAGCAGGTTGGGTTTCCGCCCGCCCCCTGAGGGAAAAGATGGAACTCCATTCGACCCTCAGAGTGGAAGGCACCCAAAGCGGGTTGGGACTTGGGCACCCAAGAGAACCTGCTCTCAACGACCGACGGTTTATCACTACCCCCCCCTCCTGGACGCCCCCGACGATGCAATCAGCACATCGCGGGCTGGCGCTAGCGCAAGGGCCTCGCCCGCACGAGAGGTCCCGTCAGCTGCGCGCCAGGGGCCCCTCCAGCAGCCACTGGATGAAGCGCTCCAGGATTGGCTCGCAGATTTCTCTGGGGCCCCACTTGGTTGCCACCTCGACCAACCTCTTCGGCGGCGAGCCCAGGGGCGAAGCGGGAAGGGGCGGGCCTTCTCGGAAGGCTCGGGAGCCCCCTGGTCTCCGAGAAGTGTCCTGAGCCTCCCACGGAGCCACGAAAAACCTCCCAGAAGGCCGAAGGGCTTCCGAGAAGCCCCGCCCCTTTCTGAGAAGGCCTCCTCCTTCTCACTTCCTCCCCCTCGCTCGCCGCCGAATTTAGTTTTTGGGTCGTAACTCGGGTCTCTGGCAAGCGTTCGGGGCGATCTGGGTACCCCCGGAACGCCCTCGGCGAGCCACAGGTGCTGGCAAGCATCCCAAGGCTGGAAAACCGCCGAGAACCGACGAAAAAACGCCCGAAGACGTCGAGCCTCGAACCCGAAACTTCCCCCCATCGCTCGCCGCCGACCCTCTGCAGAGCTCCGGGTCCTCGTCGAACACCTCCTGGAAGGTCCGCGTTTGCAGCAGGCCGAGGACGCCGAGGGGGGCCATGCGCTGGCCCGCCTGCCGCACGCCGGAGCTGCTGCGGCCACCGCCGGCGGCGCCCGCGCGCGGGTCGCCGCCCTCGGCGTATCCTGCGGCAGTGGGCCCCCGCCCCAGGCCCTCCCTTCTTGGCCACGCGCAGCGGGGGGTAGGGGGACGGACGGACGGGCGCGCAGCTACAGCCAACCCGTATAGGAAGGGTGCGCGGTAAGGATGCAAGGCCTTGGGAAGCCATGTGGACGTTTCTCGAGTGGGGCGCGGCCAGCGAAAGCGGCCAGGGATGGGCCTCAGGGGCAAGGGTGCAAGGGCAACCTTGGAAAACTCGATCATCCTCACGATGCGGGGCTCATCCTCCTCCTATCTCCTATCTCCTATCTCCTATCTCCTATCTCCTATCTCCTATCTCCTATCTCCTCCTCCTCCTCCTCCTCCTCCTCCCCCTCCTCCTCCTCCTCCTCCTCCTCCTCCTCCTCCTCCTCCTCCTCCTCCTCCTCCTCCTCCTCCTCCTCCTCCCCCCCCTCCTCCTCCTCCCCCTCCAGCAGTCCCAGAGGCCCGGCCTGTGAGGGCGGCGGGGCCGCCGCCCCTCTCTTTGAGGAGGCTCACGGCGTGCGACAGCAGGGCGTGCGAATCCGGTCCAGCGTCCCGAAAACATGTACAGAAGGAGGAGGAGGAGGAGGAGGAGAAGGAGGAGGAGGAGGGGGAGGAGGGGGAGGAGGGGGAGGAGGAGGAGGAGGGGAGGAGGAGGAGGAGGAGGAGGAGGAGGAGGAGAGGAGGAGGAGGGAGGAGGGAGGAGGAGGGGAGGAGGAGGAGGAGGAGGAGGAGGAGGAGGAGGAGGAGGAGGAGGAGCCTTCCACAAGAAACCCAATCCTGAGACTCCAAAGCGTCCATGGATTTTTGGCGCGGGGACGCCACGCTTTCCATCGCAAGACCATCGAACCCCCTCGGTTTCGCTCGTGCTCCCTCCTTCGATCAGCCTGAGCGTGTCGGGGTGGGCGCTCGGAGAACTCGATCGAAACGACCGATACTTGCTATCGCGGCCAATCCCCCGCTGCAGCTGCTCTGGGAGATAGGCGCTCCTTTTGCTTGGGCCCAAACGCCGGCGCTGCAGGTAAGCATGTCAGTCCAGTGAAACAGGGGAAAGCGGGTCTTCACCCCCCACAAATCACACTCATAATATTTTCTCTGACTAAGCATGCCTACAAGCCGACGCTGGCTCAGTTCAACAACAAGCCAGACAAATGTAAATATGGAGGTCCGCTCACTCCCGATATCCTGAGCGACTGGGCCATGTAGTAGTCTATCCCGTCGAGAATCGCCCAGCCGTCGGTCTCTAAACCGGCTCAAGAGCTCACGCTTCTGCTTCTCCAGACGAATCGCATTGACCTCAGCGCGAAGCTCCGTGTCCTCGGACCACCACTTCGTGTCTCGGTCCACGAGCAGTGCATCGCAAAGGCGGCAGCGCACCTTCTCCTTCTACCGGTTGGTGCCAACAGTGGTTAGCTGACCCGCTGGATGTATACATTCATCTAGGTCAACTCTGCATGCACTCCGTGACTTGCCTTTTCCTTTCTCGCTGCCCTTGCCCTTCGGCATTTCCTTCGTGTCACAACTCGCTCGACGGCGCTTGCTGCATCCTGCGACCACCAGCTGGTCTGCCTCTAGGATGTCGTCCTCCAGCACGTCACCGAGGTCGTGCTCCACCTGCTAGTAGGACGCATGCTTCCAGCGCTCATGTAGCTTGCGGGCCTTATCCATTGGCAGTCCTGTCGTCTCCCTTCTGGATGTCGATCCTCCGGACTGCTGTCTCGCCTGGAACCTCGACCCGCTCATCGCCGTCATTGGGGACGCGGGCGTTTTGGTTGGCCTTCTTGCGAGTCCTCGGCTGACACTCACACTGGTCTACAACCATCCGGCGCACCGCGCGCGCCATCAGCGTTGTGCCTGCTCCAGCGGCGCCTCCTCCGATCTCCTCGGTCTCAGCACCTGCGGCGTCCATCATGTACTCCTTCGCATCGTCTAGGTCCGCAGTGCCGTCTTTACTCTGATTCTCGTCCGAGTCCACAAATACACTCTCGTCCTAAATTGCATTATTGTCCACGTGGTTCTCGATATCCTTGGTCATGTCCGTCTTCTTCAGGTTGTGCTTCTCCATGAAGTCCTTCTCGCAGCGCTCGAGAGCCTCCTCGGTCGGCGCGTATATCGTCAGCAACTTACGCGCATGGGTCGGAATCCTCCGACGTTTCGCCACCTGGCCCAGCCCTGTCGAGTCGACCGTGCCCTCGAGCTTCTCGCAATAGATGTGGCCCTCGCGCCGGCCCAGCATCATCCGCCAACGGAGGTAGCGCTTGGGAGCAGGTCGAGACGCATGCGCATTGCACCTCAAGTCCGCAGTGCAATCCTCGAAACATTCGTGGCCTTCCCGTGCAAAAGGCTGGCCAGCAGGTCGACGTCGACGAGGATACTTCGAGCGATGGTACTCTACTCGCCCCTGCGACCTTCAACTCCATCCGTTGCTCAGAGATGATCTGCTCTGCCATGGGCCCCTCCGTCAAACGGCACTCGCCCGTCCGGAGCACATGCCTCTTGTAGTCGCCCGCGCGGACGTCCTGCTTGGTCAGACAGCCGGCGAGCGTCTGCCTGGCGTTCACCCACTTGCTCACCACGTTGTTGAACTCAATGTCGTTCCTGAGCGACTCGATGTTGATGAGCAGCCGCTTCTCGGACGGAGCCACCCCTCGCTTCTGAAGCAGGTCATGGAGCGACTTGCAACCAGTGACCTCCGCCATCTTGATCGCCTTTACGTCGTCCATGTGGGTCCGGTAGCCCAGCCCGCGGTGCAACTCCACCAGGTGCTGTCTCAGCACGTCGCCACTCTCGACCGCCCCCAGAACTGCCGTCGTCTCGGCTGCCAGGGTACTCCGTCCCACCCGCTTGATGCGATATGCTCGCCACAGCATCGGGGTGACCTTGGCAGGCCTCCCGCGTGGGAACTGATCGCCAGTGTTGTCCGCGAGCAAGATGACCAGGCCCGCCTGGCTAGCGGTCTTTGTCTTGCCCTCGTCGCCGTGGCTCGAGTCCCCCACTGCCGCCGCAATCACGCTGTCCATGTCCAACTTCTGGAAAGTGATGTCCACGTGGTCGGTCTTGGCGTCGCTCACGAGCTTGTTGTAGTCCAGCAAGTCTTGTACCTTCAGATACAGTCGCGAGCCCTAGCCTGGCTATCCGCCAACCGGAATGCCAAGTCCATCCGCGTAGAACGGAACATCCCCTGGGTCTGGCAGTTGCCGCAGTGGAGCATCGCCCCTTCCTCCGCCGTGGCCTTCGCCTCCTTTGTCCCCCGACGTTCGGACGAGATGGCAATATTCTCGATCCTCTCCGTGTACTCCTTCTGGCTGCACGTGATCGCGCCGTTGTCGTTCTGCTTTGGGAAGCGCCCGTGGTGGTGGAAGCCCACCTTCGCCGTCTGCCACTTGCCGCAGCAGTGCAACTTCCTCAGCTCGGCCACCTGATTTTCGAAGAACTCGGGCGACCCGCGACGAGATCGTCGTCGACGCGCGCCCCGGTCAGACCGATCAGCTTCCCCCTCTCATCGCGGAAGACGAAGAGGGCCGGGCGCAGCTTGGATCTCAAAGCCCCAGGAAGCGATAGGATGGCGTCGCGATGCTCCTCCTACCACAACAGGAGGCGCATCGTTCAACCCGTAGATGCACTTCTTCGCTTTCAAGATAATCCCTTCTGGGGCGAACGGCCATCCCAGCTCCGGCACCGCTGTCAAGATACCTCCCGTTCAGAAATGCCGAATACACATCGCCCTGCTCGAGGCTCCAGCCTGGCTGGCTGGCAGCGTCCTGGATGATCACCGCCGTAGCCGTGTCCGTGAGCGTCGGCGCGTTCGTCTGCAACTCGCCCGCAAATAGCTGCTTGTGCATGTAGCCCGGGACGATGTTCCGCGACTTCGCCTTCAGCGGGCGTTGCTCGTACGAGAGGCTGCCCCTCGTCGGCTCATTCTTGTCAGTGCGGACGCGCCTCATGGGTAGGATGTCCGCTTTCTCGACGCTCGCATGCCCCTCTTCGCTCGGCCACTCCACAGCGTCATACTGAACCCATTTACGCCATTCCTCCAGGTTGCTCGCCTCGAATGCCGGCTCCCATTTTGGCGGGATGCTGCGAAGCTGCCGACCTTTCTTGGGGCAACCTGCTTCTTCGCGGCGTCAGTGCCCCTTGCCACACATGCGCCACTCGAGCGATTCTTCACCTTGAGGAAGAGAACTTCCTCATCCATCGTCGTCCTCGATCCTCGGGAGACGACTCTGCTTGAGAGCCTCACGACGCACTCGAAGTCGTTCGCGATCTGCTTCGAAGTCGCCAGGTCGAGATCGTTTGTAGAGAGACCCTAAGGCCAGGTTGTGGCGCAGGTTCTTGCTGCCCCTCTTGCTCAGGTTGTTGCTGCGAAGCACTTGGCACAGTAGCCGCGTCTAGGTCCGCAGCACGTCCCTGCCCACCTACGCCAGGCGCAGGTGGGCCGTCAGCCGTAACATCTTGCATGCCATGTCCATCTCCAGGTATATCTTCAGCTTTGACGTCTTGGATGTCGTGTCCATCTCCATGTAGTGGTGGTACTTCGGGTAGCACTCCAGGTTCAGGTGCGTCTTCCTCCTTAGTCTGCTTCTCCCGCTTGGGAGTGACCTCGGACCGTCGGGGGAGGCGGTGGAGTTTCCTCGGCTCGTGGCGTCTTGGCCGCCGGCGCGTCGCCCATGGCGTCCTCGTTGTCTGAGTCGCCGTCATCCTTCTTGCGACGCCTGGCACGCTGGCCGCCGCTCCCGTCAGGCCCAGGCCCGCGCTCATCCACGAAGCCCTTCTGGAGGGCAGGCCCTCCACGCCACTGTGACAGCTGCCTGAAGAGGTCCTCGTTCTCCACCATCTCAGCTTCACCGCGAGAGGCATGCCGCGCCTGTTCGGGCGCCGCGAGCAATGGCGCCCCACGGTAGCTGAGGTGCAGCCCGGCGTGGCCTTCAGCCGCCAGCACAATGGCCGGGCCGCGCCACCCGTGCTCGCCCTGGAGCCGCTTCGAATTCACGGGCTTCACCTCGCGCCAGTAGGACATCGGCTGGCCCGGCACGAACGGCCCGCGCGGCGGGCGAAGTCGACCAACAGAGGCCCTTCTCACGGCGCCGTCTCTGTCCAGCGCGAAGAGCGCCCGGTTCGCCGCAGCGCGAATATGCTCGGCCCTCCTGGGGCCATCCTCGAAGAGAGCTGCGCTCTGCGCCGCCAACTGCCTCTGGTCGCCCTCCATCGCCTCGATCGGCGGGGCCGGGACGTTGGGCGATCGCCCTAGTACATACTGGCAGGGCGTGAAACCGCTCCGCCGGATGCGATTTTTGCGCGTGCTCAGCGTCGCCGAAGTCCAAGCGGATGGGTCGTCGCTCTTGGTGAGCTGCACGTCGCGGTTCAGGCGCTAGAACTGGTCCTCGAAGAAGCCGATAGCCCGTTCCACTCTGCCTTTGAGCTGAAGTGCCTCGGTCGGGACTGGCCTCATCAGGATGTTGTACTTCGCGCCGATCTCCGCGAACCGCGGCGTGACGCGGCCCTTCGCGGCGTCATAGTAGAGCACCTTCGGAGGGCCAGCCCACGAGAGCTACCCTTGCGAGAAGCAGCGAAGGCTCTCCTCGCACGTGGTGGACCGTACTGACGCAGCAGGAATGACGACCCTGAAGCTCGACGCGGCGTCCAAGATCACCATAATCATCAAACGTGTCGTATCTGAAAGAATCACCTCGGCGTCGTCAAGAAGCACGTCCTCGTTGAACTCCGCCGAGAGCTTCAGGTTGGCTGACCTCGCGGCGTCGGGCCTGCCGAGCTCCTTGCACACGACGCAGTCGAACTTATCCACCGCATCGAGCACCTTCTGCGACGCCCCGTTAGACTTCAGGCGTCGTTTCAGATCGTGGGCCGACGGGTGACTCAGGTTGAAAGAAGTGGAGCCTCCTGAGAGCACCCCACTGAGCCGTGGCGATGTCCGAAGGCTTGTCGCCGAAGCTTTCATCTTCACGATGTAGATCTCGATGCACTGCATCTGCTTCGCGATCGTCTGGCTTGAACGCTTATGGCCGGCTGCCGAGTAGGAGGCATCGTCGCAGGGAAGGATGTCTGTGCCTTCGGCTCCTTCACGTAGATCGCGACCACCGTGTCGGTTGGGTGCCTCGTGGCTAGCTCGACCGTCGCGAAGCTCGGGTCGTCCGCGTAGGCGTCGGAGAAGTCGGCCAGCGCGCCCTTGTCAGTGTACATAGCGTATATGCGCCGCGCGGCTCCGCGAGGTAGGGGAACCGCCTCTTTCTGCCTCAACGCGCGTACGTCGATCAGGTCCTTCCTCAGCTTGAAATCCTTGGCCACCGTGCGCATGGTCCTGGTCCGGGACCCTCGTCACACCGTCTCCGAAACCCTGCTTTTTTTCCAGGTCGGTACGCCGAGCTAGCTCGCGCGCGCCAGCGCGCACCAGGATCTTGCCCTGGTCGTCCGGCCAGACACTAGCCCGCGAGAGCAGAGTGCCTCGTTCGACAGCATCGGCGAGCTCGTGGCTCTTGTCGCACGCGCCGTCGAGCCACCGCGAGAAGCGCGAGCCGTTGGGCACCGGCGCGCGCGTGGCCTTCCGAATCGGCGTCCTGTAGTCGTCCGTCAGCCCGAACATGCACTGGCGCAGTGTGACCACCTCGCGCAGTGGAGGTCGATCGCCGCGCCAGCGCAACAAATCCATGATCGGCTCCTCGTTTCATGCGCGGCTCGTGAGGGGGTTCTCGCCGATGCCGATGCGCCCGCCTCCAGCTTGAATTGAGTCCGAAGCACCTTGGCCGAGAAATCGACCAGCGGCCTGAACTCCTCGATCAGATCGCCCACCCAGTCGCCCACGCCCCGAGCGCGCTGGACCTCTTGCACGTTCGAGAAAGGCGCGCGCGGGGACGCGACCGAGACCACCCAGGGCTCGAAGGTCTTTATCAGGAACCAGAAATCCGACTGAGTCTGGGGGTCGTTGATGTTATCCCCGACCGACAAATCTGAGGGGGTCGCGGTCGCATGACCAACCTTCGAGGCTACGCGAGTAAACGATCCTCCTTCGCAAACGACTCCAACAGGAGGGTATCCTGGCTGTCGCGCAATACGTCGAAAACGGCCGAATACTCCTTCATCAGCTTGTCGATCCGCTTGAGCGTGCCCTCCTTGTAGATGTCCTTGCTGCCGTTCTTCATTCAGGGCCTCTGCGACCCGCGAGCCGGCGTGGTCCTCCACCTGGGAGCCAGGCTCGAAAGCCTGCAACGTCTCCGAGACCAGGAATGCATCCGGCTCGGGCTGCCTCTCTTCAACGCGGAACTTCTCGAAGAGGGGCTCCGACTCGCGCGGCTCGAGGTCGCGGTCGAAGAGGTCGAGGCCTGCGCGCCCGCCAGGTAGCTTCACCAGCTCCCTGCCATGCACCCCGAACTCCTGGAAATCCGCCCAGTGGCCGTCCTCGCGCATGAAGAGGTTCGTCTTCCACTCGGCTAGGTCTTCCTGATCGTCGGGCCGACCGTGTCGCCGGGAATCTCGAAATACTCTCGCAGCACATCCTTCTTCCCGATGCCGACTGGGATGGTACACTTCTGTCTTGACTCACGTCGAGCTCCACCGAGTCCCTTCAACTTCTGGTGAGCCTTCATACTGATGGGATGATGGGCTTGACGCCGTACTTCGCAATCTCAGCCTCGACGCGGTCAAGCCATCCGCGTCCTGCCACTGCAATTGAGGCCCCGCTATGAAGCAAGGAAGCCGGCACGACGTCGCTGGAGATCATCACCTCGAGCTCCGGCCTGTCCGGCACGATCGGATCGCTGTCCGTGTTCACTATCATGATGTCGTAATCCTTCTCGGGCTGCGTCTTGACGCAAGCAAGGCCCTGGCCTCGCATCTGGTGTCGGACGTCCAAACAGGAAGGCGCCGCACACACCAGAGCGCACATTGCCCAGAAACCAATCCGTCGTGGACGAGGGGCTGCCCCTTGCCGCGGCCCTGGCCTTTGGCTGGCTTCCCAAAGGAGCCGCCGGTCGGGCGCTCCGAGATGTGGCGATTCATCCGACCGCGCCTGCCGCACTGCTTCTCCTTCGACTTGCCGCCGTCTCCATTGCCTTTCCCGGAGCTCTTGCCAGCCGCCTGGCCGCTGGCTTCCGCGCTCTCGTCCGCAACAATCGATCCTTCCCTTGATGAATCCTCTCGCCGCCCGTAGCTTGTTCACCTCCAGGCGGCTCTTTCGCATCGTGACCAGGGTCTCGCGGTAGTCATCGTCTTCTCCAGCCAGGAATGCGTCGGCGTCGTCCTCGAGGTAGAGCAGGCGACTGCTGTCCCAGTCTCCCTCCTCGTCTTCGTCCGTGCACGCGTAGACGCCGCGCTCGTCGTCCCACTCGTACCAGTCCCCATCGTCGTCCTGGACCCAGTACTCACCGTTGTGGGTTTTCTTCGTCAGCTTGTCCAGGCTCGGCGTCGTGCGAGTGCGTCGCCCATCGCCGGCCCGTCCTTGTACCTTGTCCTCGGTGCTTGCTACCGCCGCGAGGGAAGAGATTCTTCAGAGTCGTCGAGATCTTCAAGAAATTGAACGTCTCGTCCGCCCTCGCGATCACCATGCTGCGCTCGTCCATGTCTAGGCCACTGCGCCTCAGAGCGCGGTGCCCAAGCTCATTCGAACTTCTCCCGGTGGCCGGGTCCACCTCCTCTAGGTTCCGTCTCGCCACCTCCATGGCCGCACAGAACGCTGCCATCGGCTCCTCGCCCTTCCTCTCGAAGTGAGTAAGATCGAAGATCGTGCCGAAGGCCTTCGGAAGCTCGCGGAAGCTGCTCTTCGCGAAGCGCTCGGTCTCTAGGAGCTTGAGCAGCACCTCAGCGCCGTCCTCGACTGCGTATTCCCTCGGATCCGTCTGCTCCTTGAGCACGCTGATCGAGTTGTCGGCGCCGAGGAGATTGCGATACAGCTTCGGCCCGAGGGAGGTGCGCTGCTCCTTACTCGCATCCGAGCTCCGCTGCCTGCACCGCCCTCTTGTACCTGGCGAAGTCCTTCAGCACCGGGATCTTGGGGTCCACTGCGCTGTTGTAGGTGTCCCCGCTTGCCATGGCACCGATGGGATGGCTAATCCCTCAACTACTTTCCTGGAATCCGTGGGGCCAACCACGGAACTCCGCTACCAACCTCGTTCTCGCTCGTGCTCCCTCCCTCGATCAGCCTCAGCATGTCGGGATGGGTGCTGCTCGGAGAACTCGATCGACACGACCGATACCCTGCTATCGCGGCCAATCCCCCGCTGCAGCTGCTCTGGGAGATAGGCGCTCGTTTTGCTTGGGCCCAAACGCCGGCGCTGTAGGTAAGCATGTCAGTCAAGTGAAACAGGGGGAAGCGGGCCTCCCCCCCACACAGAAATCATAAACCCCCCCAAACCAGGGAGGGCACCCTGGAGGCAAGCAGGGCGTTTCTTGGCAGGGGCCTCCACTGTGTTCAGCCAGCGTGGGAGCAGAATTCGTCCTCCAAGTCACCCCAGAAAGCTGCATCGTTTGTCATTTCCTTCCACTTCGTGACGTCCTCGCCGTGGTCGGCATGCCCAATGGGGGAGGGAGGGATGGAGGAAGGGCTGCTCCTTAGAAGGCGCTGGCCTTGCCCCCCAAAATGTGGGAGCGGCGGGTTTGGCGCCGTGTTCGGCGTCCAAGGGCCCTTGCTAGGCCTAGGGGCCGCCGAGAAACAACTCCTCCTCCTCCTCCTCCTCCTCCTCCTCCTCCTCCTCCTCCTCCTCCTCCTCCTCCTCCTCCTCCTCCTCCTCCTCCTCCTCCCTCCTCCTCCTCCTCCTCCTCCTCCTCCTCCTCCTCCTCCTCCTCCTCCTCCTCCTCCTCCTCCTCCTCCTACCTCCTACTCCTCCTCCTCCTCCACCTCCTCCTCCTCCTCCTCCTCCTCCTCCTCCTCCTCTCCTCCTCCTCCTCCTCCTCCTCCTCCTCCTCCTCCTCCTCCTCCTCCTCCTCCTCCTCCTTCCTCCTCCTCCTCCTCCTCCTCCTCCTCCTCCTCCTCCTCCTCCTCCTCCTCTCCTCCTCCTCCTCCTCCTCCTCCTCCTATCCTCCTCCTATCCTCCTCCTATCCTCCTCCTATCCTCCTCTTATCCTCCTCCTCCTCCTCCTCCTCCTCCTCCTCCTCCTCCTCCTCCTCGTCCTCCTACTTGTCCTCCTCCTCCTCCTCCTCCTCCTCCTCCTCCTCCTACTCCTCCTCCTCCTCTCCTGGCCTCCAAGACGGCCCAAGAGGCCTCCGAGAGGTCCTCCAGGAGGGCCCGAAGAGGCTAAAATCATTGATGGTCCTTGGGTTTTTAACGGCTTTTCGTATTTACTCCTTTTCGTCTTTCCGACGACCCAAGACGACCCATGAGGCCCCCAAGATCGCCTCCAGAGCGCCCAAGAGGCCTTCAAGGTGGCCTCAGGACTGCCCAAGAGGCCCCCAAGACGGCCCCAAGAGGGCACAAAGACGACCCAAGAGGCCTCCAAGAGCCCAAGATGGCCTCTAAGACGGCCCTGGAGAACCCCAAGAGGGCCCCAAGTCGGCCCAGAGAGGCCCCCCGAACGGCTTCCGACGGCGTCAGAAGGGCCAGGAGCCCACCAAGATGGCCGAAGTTGGCTCGAAGCTGGCCCAAGAGGCCTCCAAGAGGGCCTCAATGAAGGCCAGATAAAAAAGCACTGACCTCCCTAAGGTGTTCGAAGGATTTTGACATTTGCTTTTTTGCGGCCTTCCGACGGCCCGAGACGGCCTAAGAGCCTCCCAAGATCGCCCAAGAGGCCTCCAAGATGGCCCCAGAACGGCCCAAGAGAACCCTAAGACGGCCCCAAGAGGCCCCCAAAACGGCCCAGGTGGCCTTTAAGACGCCCAAGATGGCCTCGAAGACGGCCCTGGAGCATTCCAAGAGGGCCCCAAGTCGGCCCAGAGAGGCCCCCCGAACGGCTTCCGACGGCGTCAGACGGGCCAGGAGCCCACTAAGACGTCCGAAGATGGCCCTAAGATGGCCCAAGACGGCCCAAGAGGCCTCCATGAGGGCCTCCAGGAAGGCCCGAAAAGGACAAAATCATAGATTTCCCATAAGTTGTTGAAGGATTGTGACATTTGCTTTTTTCTGCCTTCCGACGGCCCGAGACGGCCCAAGTGCCGCTAAAGATCGCCCAAGAGGCCGAAGACGGCCCCAAGAGGTCCCCAAGACGGCCCAAGAAGCCTCCAAGACGCTCAAGATGGCCTCCAAGACGGCCCAAGAGCCCTCCAAGACGTCCTCCAAGAAGGCCCGAAGGGTCAAAATGGCCTCCAGAAGGCCAAGATGACCTTCAAGATGCCCACGTGTTCCCCGAAGGCTTTCCAAACCGATTCGGGGAAGACATGGTCTGATAGCTTGGCAGGTCTGGCCTCAACGTTCGGCCGCATAGGCGCTTCCAAAAAGGCAGGGGGCGGCGGTGATTCAGCGTAGGCGTCTTCGATCCGTCGCCCCATGTGGTCTTGCCACAGGGGTGCACGGTGTGCCTTTGCTTCTTTTCTGAAGAGCTCCCCCTTGGGTCTTGGCCCAGCCCGCTGGCCACAAAGAAAGCTCTGATATTTCGGTCCCCGTTGGCCCCTATCGGCTCCCAGACGGCCAAGATGACCTCCAAGATGCCTCCGAGACGGCCCCAGGAGAGCCCACGATGGCGCCAAGATGGCCTCCGAGACGGTCCCAACATGGTCCAAGAGAACCCTAAGACGGCCCAAGAAGCGCAGGATTGTGGCATTTACTTCAAGACGGCCTTCCGACGGCCCAAGAGGCCCCCAAGGTTGCCCTTAGACCGCCCAAACCCCAAGAGGGCCCCAAGACGGCCCAGAGAGGCTCCCAAGACGGCTTCCGACGGCGTTAGAAGGGCCAGGGACGCCTCACGACGGCCAGAGAGGCCCGCAAGAAGCCCCAAAAGGCACCCAAGATGCCCAAGGAGGCCCAAGAGGCCTCCCAGAGGCCCCCAGAGCTCCCAGGAGGCTGCAAGAATGACCCAAGCTGCTCCCAAAATGTCTCCTCATCCTTCTCCTCATCCTCCGTTTTCCTCCATCTCCTCATCCTCCTCTTCCTCCCCCTCGTCTTCCCCGAAGGGCTTCCACAACGGCTGGGGGAACGCATGGTCCACTAGCGTGGCCAAACGTTGCCCGAATGTTTGGCCACATAGGGGTGTCCCCGAAAGGCATGGAGCGGCGGTGATTCGCCGTAAGCGTCTTCGATAACTCCGCCTCGCCTGCACACCAGGCGTGCCGGTAGGACGGCCCTGGCGCTTCGCCCGAGACTGCCTCTCTACTGAATTCCGTTCTGAACCTCGCAAATCGCAACAGCCTCACGGACTAAGGGGGGTCCGTTTCCAGATGGAGTGCTCGCCTGCGCGCCGTGCACATTATGTTCCCTACCTAGGCTCTGCCTAGAAGGGTTCTTACTTTCTTTGCTAAAGGGGGCGGGTAGTGTTGCTCACCCCGGGCGGTTCCCCCGGTTGCGCCCCCCTGGTTCCCCCAGTTGCGCCCCCTGGGTTCACCCAGCTTAGCTTAGCTAAGCTTAGCTTAGCTTCGCTTAGCTTAGCTTTAGCTTAGCTTAGCTTAGCTTAGCTTAGCTTAGCTTAGCTTAGCTTAGCTTAGCTTAGCTTAGCTTAGCTTAGCTTAGCTTAGCTAGCCTAGCCTAGCCTAGCTTAGCTTAGCTTAGCTCAGCTCAGCTTAGCTTAGCTTAGCTTTGCCTAGCCCAGCTTAGCTTAGCTTAGCTTAGCTTCGCTTCGCTTAGCTTCGCTTAGCTTAGCTTAGCTTAGCTTAGCTTAGCTTAGCTTAGCTTAGCTTAGCTTAGCTTAGCTTAGCTTAGCTTAGCTTAGCTTAGCTTAGCTTTGCCTAGCCTAGCCTAGCTTAGCTTAGCTTAGCTCAGCTCAGCTTAGCTTAGCTTAGCTTTGCCTAGCCCAGCTTAGCTTAGCTTAGCTTAGCTTAGCTTCGCTTCGCTTCGCTTAGCTTAGCTTAGCTTCGCTTCGCTTCGCTTAGCTTAGCTTAGCTTAGCTTAGCTTAGCTTAGCTTACCCCATCTTAGCTTAGCTTAGCTTAGCTTAGCTGTTGCTTTCCTGAATGCTCCAACTCCTAGGTAGGGTCGCACTGGGATAATTTCAAAGCTTGCGACGGATACAGGTTTGGCAGGCCCGACCTACTAATCAGTCCCGCCTATAGGATGGACTGGGGGGGTCGTTTTCAAAATGGAGTTCTCGCCTTAGCAGCGGCGCGCAATTTCGTCTTAAAAGCTTGCAGCAATTACAAGCGTGAAAGGGGACCGTCCTCAAGATGGAGCTCTCGCCTTAGCGCCGCGCACATGCGTCTTGAAGACAGGTAATAGCTAAAAGGATAGAGGGAGGCGGCCTGCAACCTGTAGCTCTCGACTCGGCGCCGTGTACATTCTTCCTTAGACCATGCAGCAGTCCGTGGAGGTCTGCTCCTTTCGAACAAAACTGGCTCTCACTTGAGAATTCCTCGCGTCCAGATTCGACACGGGTTACAGCTAAGCGGATGGATGCGGATGGAGGGCCACTCCTTTCCACAACGGGTGTGACAAATGTAGCTTCTGCGCCATGAGAGACAGCGCAAACTTGAGCAGCAGCTGCCCAGATTCGGGGCGGTGCCCTTTCAAAGCAGCGACCTCGGTGGGTTCCTCTTTGAACTCGTTCGCTCTACGGACACACCTGGTCGCAATTATTACTTCCTGTTCGCGAGAAGGATGCAGGGCAACTCCTGTTCAAGACGGGACTCGTGCTTGGCAGGCCCACAGGGTGGCGGTCTTTCGAAGCGGTGCTTCTAACAATGAAATAAAAAGGCTTACACGGACTTCTGAGGAGGAGACTCTTGAGGCGGAAGGATGTGTTGCAGCTGCGTTGGTGCATACTGGGTTTACTATGATCCACCTGTTGTCTCCAGCTGGCTCCTCGGTTGAGGCTCACATAATGAAGCAGGGCAGCAAACTATGATCAAGGGGCCCAAGGACACACAAATAAATACACACAAATAAACATGTTCTCCATATTTCCCCATATTTTCTTGGTTTTTGTCTTCCCACCCAATTCCTATATTTTCCTATATTTTCTTTGGGGTCGACGATTAATGGTGTCTGTGTGTTTTTTCCCCTCCTGATATGAGACAGTCAGGACTGGGATCCCCTGAAGCAGAACCCATAAACAGAAAGCGAAACAAAAGCACGAGCACGCAAAAACAAAGTGCGCAACAAAAGCTGTGCCCAGTTGTGCGTCTTGGGGACGCACTTTTTGCTGCACTATTTGTCGGCGCAGGCTCCGTCGTGTTTTCATCGAACAATTTGTTAGTCATCATTATTGTGTCTCGTTTTGTTGCGCTTTCTGCTGCGCGCGTTCTTGGTTCTTGTTGTGTTTTTTGTCCCGCTGTTTGCTTTCTACACGCAGTAGTAAACGAGCTCTTTGATTATCAGGAAACCACAGCTATGAAGACAGGGTGTCGGCCGTGTGGGGAGCGCGCGGGTTTTCCGGATCGCCGCCGGCCCCCCTCCCTCCCTGGCGCGCGGAGCGCGCACGGGGCGGCGCCAGAGGCGCCGCCAGGGGGCCCAGCGCCGATCCGAAAAAGCCGCGCGGAGCTCCGAAAATGTGTTATCATGCAGTGTTCTCTTCTTCGAAACAATCCCGATCCCCGTCCCCAGATGGGTCCGAAGCTTCCAGAGATCGAGCTTCCGATCACAGCGTCCCAGATGGATACAAGACACAAGACGCAGCAGCCCCTCCGCCGCGCCCCGTCCTCTGGCGGCTGGCTCTTGCCACCGTACGAAGTCGCGCTGCGCCGCAGCCACCAGACGCTCCGCCCGCAGCCACAGTACGAAGTCGTGCTGCGCCCGACCCTGCGCCGGGCAATTCAGAGTCAGAAACCAGTCGCAATAGTCCTCGGCGGCGAGAGAGAATCCCTGAGGGCAACATGCTGCCGAGACATGGTCACAAGAATGTGGATCAAGGGCGGGAGCCCCTTCCCCGAGGGGCCGGGGGGGGCCCGTGGAGACGGACCCCCGAGCGAGGACCATTCCAAGGTGGGGAGCCCAAGGACGAGGAGCACGAGAATACTCCGCAAGCATGGAGCTGGAACCTTCACGGGCCGGGATCCTGAGATCCTGGCGTTGCAATTTTCTCGCAACGGGCGTTTTCGCTCGATTTTGGGCCCCGGGGCCCTCACAGGTCGATTCGGCTCGAAAAATGATGCAGAAAGGTGGGGTCCGGGGGTCCAGGTGTAATTTTTGTTGCGGATGTTGCAACTTTTTTGCAACGTCGGATCTCAAGGGACACAGACCTCCACAGTAGGTCGGAACCTCCGCTTTGAAATTCAGGGACGGTTTGGGTAGCCAGGGTTAGCGGCATGCACTCCTTCCGAGAAACCCAACAAGTAGCTTCTTCCCCAGGGGTGAGGTGTATGATCCAAAGTCATCCCCTCCCAGCAGGAACGACATCTCAGAAGAAGCACTCCCTAATCCTGGACGATTTTTGGTCGCGGCTCAAGTCCGGGTCTTGGTTCAGCGCCTCCCTGTACGTCAGGTTGTAATACTTCCCGAAGCCGACTCTGCGTAAATCACCCCGCTCCGCAGCGTCGCGCGGGAAACCCAGCCGCCGCATCGCCTGGACGAAATCGAACATGAATGGCCACGTAAACTCGTGCTTGGGCTTCACGTGGGCCCTCGCAAATCTATCACAATAGCTCGGCTCCGTCACCATCACCTCTACAAGAGAAAGCCTCACAGCACACAAACTCTCTGAGGACCGCGCGGATTTTCCTCGGACCTGTGCTCAGCCCCCCTCCCTGGCGCGCGGAGAACGCCAGGGGCGTCGCCAGAGGCCTGGCCAAGGGGGCCCAGCGCAGATCAAGGAAACCCGCGCGGGACTCCGAAAGTTTGTGTCTGTGCCGTTTTTCTGAGATCTGAATACCAGCCTCAGAGGCAACCATCGTCGGAGATGGGGAGGGGAAATGGGGATGAGGCGAAAGGAGGAGGCGAGACGGGACCAAGCCTCGCAAGGAGGATGGGAGGGAGAACGGAGGAGGGGAGAGGGAGGGAGGAGGGAAGGAGGGGTAGGAGGGGAGCTGAGGGGAGGAGAAAGGAGGAGAGGAGGGGACGAGGTGGGGGGGGAGGGAACGAGAGGTGGCGAGGAGGAGAGGAGGCTGGGGCGAGGAGGGAGGCTGGGGAGCGGAAGGCTGGCGAGCTTCTGTCCCTCGAGCCTCCCGGTAGGTCAGGCCCTTGTGCTTCCCGAAGCCGACCTGTCGCCGCAGCAGCTCCTCCGTGGCCGCCGCCTGCGGCGCCCGCTCGGCTGCGAGCCTCGACCCTCGAGGCCTTCTCTCGTCGATCCTCGACCATCCTCGGGTCTCCATCGTCGGCCCTCCTCGGTCCTGGATGCTCCTCGGCCCTCGGCCCTGGATGCTCCTCGGCCCTGGCGGCTCCTCGGTCCTCCGCCGTCCTCCCCGATTCTTAGGAGAACGGGAGGATCAAGAGGGAGGGTGGGACGGTGGGGGCCGGGGGAGGACAAACAGGGGAGGGGGGGAGACAGAGGGGGAGGAGGAACAACTGCAAGGTAGGGGGGGAGACGAGGGGGAAGAGGAGAGGAGAGGAGAAGAGAAGGCAGGAGGAGGAGGAGGAGGAGGAGGAGGAGGAGGAGGGGCAGGTCGATGAGGAGGCAAAAGAGGAGGAAGAGGAGGAGGAGGAAAGGAAAGGACAGGAAAGGAACGGAACAGAAAACCGGGGGAGGAGGAGGAGCAGAAGAAAAGCGCATTCCTGGGGCAAATTCGTAAAACTGATATGTGGGAAGAAACAGCGACAGTTATGCCGTGATCTCCGGCGTTGGCGGCGCATCCAAAAATCAACAGCGTACCACTCAGATCAATCACCCATTACTGCAAAGCAGCTTGCAACAAGGCGGCTTCACTGAACCGATTGCGGGGGTCATGTTGGCAAAAACCTGAACATTTCCGTGCTGACCCCATGCTCTCAACTAGAACCGCCGCTGCGCATATCTCAATGAACGCGGCAGATGCAAAATCGACCTGGACACTACGCAATAAGGATCGTGAAGATGGCGCGACACACCGCGGAGTAAAATCCAGCAGAGCACGAAGGCGGCGGCTTCAGCAAAAAACTAGCAAGAAACCGTGAGCAGGAGTAGCCCAGGCGTAGGGTGCGAGTAGCACAGTATAGGCATTTCCCCATGTCATTTTGTTTTCTGGACGAGGCAAAGATACCCAAACTGGGAGACGATCCGCGCGACGTGATGACATGTAGATGATCGTGGCCGCAGCCGCGAGGGTTGCCTTGTCGCCATCGCCGTTGCCGCAATCGCCGTCATCTTCGCATCCACGGCAATGCCATCCGTGGCCTTTTCGGCTCAGTCCTGCTTTCCATATTCCGATATCGAATGTCAGCAGAACGCCGTCGGGGCTTCGCGACCCCGGAGGTGAGGTGGGCGCGCTGGTGACCCGTTGCAATGTCGACCTCTCGAGCGCGGGCTTCGATGCTTTCCGCGCCCAGGTGGGCGTCGCCTGGTCCACGCAAGACCAGCAACGTCGCGCCGAGGACGCGCGGTACAACCACCGCTCCGCTCCCTCCCGCCAGGACCCCGAGCCCAAGGCGCGTGACTCGGCGCAAGCACCGCAGTCACGTCAAATAGCAGGGTGCAAGCATCGCCCCGACATGGCGGCGCTGTTGCCGCACCGCGGGCTCCGTCGCTTCATCGGCGCAGGAGCTGCGCACGACCCGGCGCAGGCACCGCGGGCGCGTCAAACAACATGGCGCCAAGCAGCGCTGCGCCGTCCAGATGTCAGCGCTGGCACCGCGGGGGCAACCGATTCGTCAGCACGGGCGCTGCGCGCGGCCAGGCACGGGCACCGCGGGCGCGGCAACTAGTGGGGCGCAGGCATATCCTCACGATTGCACTGGTGGCGCAGGCACCGCGGGCCTTCGTTTTTCCCAGAGCAGCTTGCTGAACGGGGTGGTGGTGTTATAGAAACTGGGTCTGGTCGAAGGAGGCGCGAGCAGAGACATCCTCGATCAACTCTTGTTTCTGAGTTGCCTGGTATTGGGCGTCTCGCCTGAGACATGCTCACAACTCTGCGTTCCGAGCTGCTGCGCGAGAGATGGTCCGTCGCGTTTCGCCTGAAACATCCTCGCAACTCTGAGCTCCGAGATGCGGCGCGCGAAGTGGTCCAGCTCGTTTCGCCTGAGATATCTCCCTAAATCTGAACTTCGAGATGCAGCGCGAAATGTGGTCTGGCCAGTTTCGCCTGAGACATCATTGAACTCTAAGCTCGAGGTGGTCCAGCCCACTTTGCCTGAGACATCCTCGCAACTCTGCGTTCCGAGCTGCCGCGCGCGAGGTGGTCTGGCGCGTTTCGCTTGAGACGTCCTCGCAACTCTCCGAACTGCCGTGCGAAGAGATGGTCCAGCGCGTTTCGCTTGAGATATCCTCGCACCCCTGAGCTCCGAAATGCTGCGCAAGAAATGGTCCAGCTGGTTTCGCCTGGAACATGCTCGGAACCCTAAGCTCTGAAAAATGTGCGCAAGGGTGTCTTCCCCGTTTCGCTAGAGAGATCCTCGCAGTTCGGGGCTCCGAGATGTCGCGAGCGAGGTGGTCTGACCCATCCTTGCAACTCCGCGCTCCTTGAAGATGTGCGCGAGGTGGTCCATCGCGTTCCGCCTGAGGCATCCTATCGACTCCGGGCTCCCAGAAAGCGTGAGCGAGGTGGCCTGACGTGTCTCGCTGGATGCTTCCTCGCAACTTCAAGACAAAAACAACAAGCACGGGACACGTCGCCCCCCAGGAACTTACTGTGGGGCCAGCAAGACGAGCTGCGGAGAGTGTGTGCGTGGCCCACACCGCAAATAAAAGTTTAATGGGCCCAGGAAGTGAGACATTCTTTGCCCGACCCCGCCCCCCCCGCCCAAGCAAAAGCATAGACTGTGCAACCCGTGGAAGCGACGCCCGAGGCGTCGGTGAACAAAGCGATGATCCGATGATCTTCGAATGAAACCATCCGTGGAAATATTCAAACGAGGTGGCGCCGAAGCATGTGTTTTTCTGTTCCTTCCGACTCTGGGCTCCAAGATGCCGCGCCAGAGGTGGTCTGGCCCGTTTCGCCTCAGACATCCTCGAAATTCTGGCCTCTGAGCGGGAGGAGAAAAGAGCGAGGAGGGGTCAGACCCACACGAACCATCTGAGTACACCTCTGTTGTCGAGTTGTGCTCAGGGAAAGGTCGCCAGCACGGTACCTCGGTAAATTGCAAGGGCTGATCAGATGGGACCATGCTGGAGCAAACCTTGGAGATGCCTCGAGCGACAGCGCGTCGAGCAGGGAGGAGGCAGGATGGCGGAGGAGAAAAGGCGGATGAAAAAAGGATGGAGGAGCAAGACGGGGCCAGGCCCAAACGCGACCTGTTTGAGAGCATCCCTAGCGAGAGTGCCTACTGGAAGCGGCATCGAGAATGCGAAGGCATCGCTGGCATGGCGGAGGAAGCGGAGAAAAGGAGGGAAGAGAAGGGAAGAGGAGGGAAGAGGAGGGGGAAAAGGAGGATGAGGCTGATGAACGTACGGATGGGGAGCAACAGCAGCAGAAAGAGCAGGAGGAAGAAGAGGAGAAGGAGGATGAACATGAGGAGGAAAAGGACGGGGAGGACGATGATAAGGGGGCGAAGGAGGAATGCGACGAAGAGGAGGACGAGGAATAGGAAGGGAAGGAAGATGATAAGGAGGAACACTGCGAGGAGGAATCCAAGGAGGAGGAAGATGAGGAAGAGGAGAAGGAGGAGAAGGAAGAGGAGGAAGAGGAGGAGGAAGATGAGGAGGAAGAGGAGGAGGTAGGAGGAGGTAGGAGGAGGTAGAGAAGGAGGAAGAGGAGGAGGAAGAGGAGGAATAGGAGGGTGAAAAGGAAGAAGAGGAGGAGGGTGTAGAGGAGGAGGAAGAGGAGGAAGACTGCGAAGCGGAGGACGACGAGGAAGACGAGACAGAAAGCAAGGGTCACAAAGTGGAACGCGGCGAGCAGGAGGAGCGGGAGAAAAAAGAAACGGAGGCGTGCGACGAGGATGTAGAGGGCGAAAACTAACAAAACAAAACAACGGCGAGGAAGAGGAATCACACCAGGAGGATGATGAGGACTCTTGTGAGGAGGCGAAGATGAATGAGATAGGGTAGGGGGCCATAGGAGCTAGAAGAGTAAGTCGAGGAGGAGGAAGAGGAAGAGGAGGAGGACGATTATTGTGAAGATGATGTTGATGATGATGCTGATGACGATTGTGATGATAATGCTGATGCTAATGCTGATGCTGATGCTGCTGCTGCTGCTGATGCTGATGCTGATGCTGATGCTGATGATGATGATGATGATGATGATGATGCTGATGATGATGATGATGATGATGATGGTAATGATGATGGTACTGATGATGAAGAGGAAGGAGAAGAGGTGGAGGAGGCGGAAGAGGATGGGGGAGGTGGAGGATGAGGTAGAGGAGGAAGAGAAGGAGGAGGTGGAGGAGGGAAAGGAGGACCAAGAGGATCAGGATAAGGAGGAGGAGGAAGGGGAAGAACAGAGAAGGGGTTGAGGAGAAGGAGGAGGAGGAAGAGGAGGAGGAGGTGGAGGAGGACGAGGGAGAGGAGGAGGAGGAGGAGGAGGAGGAGGAGGAGGAGGAGGAGGAGGAGGAGGAGGAGGAGGAGGGGGAGGAGAAGGATGTTCAGTGGAAGGGGGAGGGCGACGGCGGAAGGAGAATTTCGCGGATGCGGAGGAGGAGGAAGAGGAGGAGGAGGACGAGGAGGACGAGGAGTACGACGACGACGATCACAAAAGCTCGACGACGACGCCGAAAGCGCAGGCGGATCAGGAGCAGGAGGACGCGCGAACTCTCTCAGGAGCCACTTTGGCTCAAGAGGAGCTGTCGTGGGATACCAGACTACGGCTGTACTTATAAGCGCAGGCACCGCCCATGGCAAAGCGCAGGCACTTCCGGCATGTCAAACACCAAAGTGCATGCACCGCCCCGTTAACACAGGCACTGGCACAGGCACAACGGACCTTGTTTTTCACCGGCGCAAGGGCGCCATCCCTCTTGAGTTTATAAAGCTGTACAACCTCAGGAGGAGAGGGACGGGCGGGGGGGCGCGCGCCTCTTTTGGTAGGTAGATCTCTCAAGCTCTCCGCCGCCTCTGGCGGTGCGTGTTGCGAGCAGGACCCCAGCAAGGCGATAGGAAAGCGCGGCATTGACAGTGGAGCTCCGCACACGTGACACATGTTCACGAGCAGGAACGCAGCAAAGCCCCAGGAGAGCGAGGCATTGACAGTGTAGCTCAACATTGACACGGTGGTGGCCGCGGGAGGCGCCATTGCCTCAAAAGGGGCATCGCGCCCTCAGTGGGGGCGAGCGCAGGGCGGGCGGGGCTGGGGAGATCGGTTCAGCCACCGAACGAGGCCTCGAGAGCTCGAGGGAGCAGCGCAAAGCCGCGGCGGCGAAAGTTCGCGCGCGCACCACTCGGAACGCAGGAAGTAAGTTTTCTATCTGGCCCGTGGCGCGTCTTTGGCAAGCATAGACACATGACGGCGCCGACTCAGTAAGTGAAATTGGAATTCGCCTGCAGTGAGCGTGCGCCCTGGAGGTAATGGCAAATCATGACGGATAACATACTTAAGGAGCCCAAACTGCGACCACTGCGCTGCTACAACCACTAGCGCCAAAACGAACAACACTAAACATTTACAATTCCAGCTAAAAACTCCACTGCCCAAATGGAAGCCTTAGGGCCAAGGCCTCAGCATCCCCCAGAAACGACTCACTCTTGGCGAGTTCAGGTTGTCGCGTGTGTTTCGGTCATGCTCAGGCCACGGATGGGCCTTCAGGCCAGGGCCTCAACGCCCCCCAGAAGTGAGAGCCTCATTGCAAGCATTGGTTCTCGCCTATGTCCCTGCCATGTTGAGGCCACGTTGGGGCCCGCAGGTCAGGGCCTCGAGCCCCCCCCGACATGATTCTCGCATTGCAAGCGTGGAGATCATGCGCATGTCGAAGCCATGCTGGGACCGCGTGAAGGCCCTCACGCCCAGGCCTCGCCCCCCCCGACGTGAATTCCTCAAAGAAAGCGTGGATGATAGGGGCCACGTTGAGGCCGCGGTGAGGCCTTCCGAGCAGGGCATCAATATCCCCACGGCGTGTTTCCCGGCGAGGACGAAGGGGCCCCTGTTGAAGCCACGTTGAGGCCCTCAGGTCAGGGCCTCGACGTCCCCCCGACGTGCTTCCCGCAAAGCAAGCGTGGATGACGGGGCCCATGTAAAAGACCGTGTTCAGGCCCTCAGGTCAAGGAATCAACGTCCCCCCGACGTGTTTCCCGCAAGGCAAGTGTGGATGACGGGGTCCATGTTGGAGCCACGTTGGGGCCTTCAGGTCAGGGACTCAACACCCCCCCGACGTGTTTCCCGCGCGGCAGGCCTGGATCATGGCCCACTGCGACGCGCCAGTATCATAGTCCAGCCCCTCTTCCGAAGTCGGACCCCCCGTGAGGTGGCGGCCACATGTCAGCGCTTATGTGGGCGCTGTGTCAGAGCAGGCACTACTAGCGAAGGCGGTCGCCGCCCTTGACCCTCCAGAGTCTCAGGCGCATCGGCATGGCCCTGCACAGGCTGTGGACGTCGCGCATCGGCATGGCCCTGCACAGGCTGTGGACGTCGTGGAACTTGTTGATGTGCTCCGCGCCCTCGTTGATGCCTTCGTCCGCCCGGCATTGTCGGCCTCGCGGGCGACTCCGAGGCGGGTTGCCACTTCGCGCAAGCGCTTGGCGGCCTCGACCCGCTCGAAGCTCCGGGGCGCGGGGCGCCCGACAGCGGGCGGCTAAGGGGGCCGCTGCCAGCTCGAGCTGAGGCGCATGCGGACGCATGTGACGATCAAATGACATGACGACGGGGAGGCGGGCAGACAGTCCGCATCGAACGATCCCGCTGGAAGAGCAGAGCTGGATTGGAAAACAGCTGCAACAAGGATACCTTGCGACAGTTTGACTGTGCTACCGCACTCTGATTAGCAGAGAAAATTAGAACGCTTGAAGTGGAACTGATACTGATGCTGTGCTCATGCTGCTAGACCACAAAGATCACAAAAATGACACAATATGCCTTCAAGATGCCTCCACGATGGCCCCAAGACAGCTCAAGATGGCCTCAAGACGGCCCAAGAAACCCCGAATACGGTTGAAGACGGCCGCAAGAATACCCTTAGTAGGGCCCCGAGCAGCCAAAATCCTTGATGCCCCGGAGGGTTTGAAACATTTCCGCGTCTTCACGTTTCCAGGCTTCCTTTAGCTCAAGACTGTCCCAGGTCCCAGATGTCTCCAAGATGGCCCCGTGTGATCACCCAAATGGCCCAATGTTCCTGCAAGCCTTCCTCGGGACAGCCCAAGAGGGCTCATAGACGGTCATGGACGGCCCAAGGAGAGCCCCAAGCTGTCCCAAGAGGGACTCCAGAGGGACCCACGACGGCCTCAGAGGGCCTCTTGACGGCCCAAGATGGCCTCAAGACGTTCCAATAGCGCCCCAAGATGGCCAAAGAGGGCCCCAAGACGGCCAAAGAGCCTCGTGAGCCCCAAGGATCGCCGCACAGGAGCCAAATACAGCCCAAAGTCGGCCCCAAATGAGCTCCTCCTGGACATCATCACCATCATGATGCTCCACATTGCGCTCGTTCGCTACGATGCTCATCCTTCTTCTGTTCCTCCTCCTCCTCCTCCTCCTCCTCCTCCTCCATTCGCCCCTCCTTGTAATGACATCCTTCGTCCTCTTACCCAGCCGAAGACGACCTCAAATGGGCTCCGAGCAGATGGGGTCGGAGGATCGCGCCGCATCCGCCGCATGCACCGGCGCCGTGGGCGTGGGGAAGACCTGGCCCCACACGGAACCGCACCGCCGAGGCGTCGGCGATGCGGCACGACCCGCCGACCCCGTCTGCTCGGACTGCGGTTGGGAGAGGCCGGGGGCCCTCCCCCCGTTCTCCTGCCCCGCTGCCTCCCGCAGGGCGACGAGATCTATACACATGCACTGCTCCCCAGCCAGGCCCATCTGCAGCCCAGCAGCGGTGTGTACGCCACGCCCTCCTGGCTTGGCCAGGGGAGCGTATACACAGCTCCTGGGTCCAGGAAGGGCCCGGCCAGGGAGCAGTGGATATGTGTAGATTTCGTCGCCCGATGCTCGGCCCATTGGCTTTCGGGTCATAGCTCCAGGTCGGGCATGTCCCCCTACAGGCGGATTTTGGACCAAACACAGAAGATACCCCCCAAAAAACCAAAACGAAATAACCCCCAAGAATAGTCAGAACATCGCCCCCAGACTGTTCTTCCACTGTTTCTGACTACTCCTCCTGAAGAGGGACGCGCCCGACTTCCTCGTGGCCCTGCTCTCCGGCGGCCGCTCAGGACGGCCTGGGCAGGCCCAGCACGCCCTCCGCGAGGCGCGGCTGCTGCAGGCGCGTCCCGAGGTGGGCCCCCCGCCGAGCACCGACAACATCGGCGGCGTCTCTCCAGCGAGGGAAGACGATCCCGGTCTCGGTGACGGTGGCAGGGTGCTGGCTTCCGAGGTGGCCGAAATGTTACCACCGACACCGAAAGCTAGGATCATCTACGCCCTGTGGAGGCACCCCCCTGAGTTGGTGTTGGTGCCCATGTCCAGGCCTCCAAGACAAGAGTGCCCCAAACCTTGCACGTCAGCGTTTTCTTGTTCTGCAGCTCGACACTCACTGGGCGGAAGCTGGGCGAGGGCTGGCAAATCCGTGGCTGCTGAGACGGTCTTCCCGGAAGAAAGAAACATGTTCCCGGAATGAAGCTCGGGTTTGCCAGCCTTCGCCCGGCTTCTGAATTGGGCGGAAAGGGGGGAAGGGGGGAAAGGGGCGAGGGCCCGCGCCGATCGGCAGAACGAGGAATGAGAAGGCGAACCTCGAGCCTCCTCCTCCTCCTCCTCCTCCTCCTCCTCCTCCTCCTCCTCCTCCTCCTCCTCCTCCTCCTCCCCACTTGTCTCGAGGAGCGGCGGGATCGCCACTCTCCCTCCTCTCCAGTGCCACCTCCTGTGCGGGGCCCGGGCCGCCCGCCACTGGGCCGGCAGGCCGGCGCGGGAGGCCCGCGGCGCTGCCCAGGCCCCCGAGCTGAGCCTGCTGGGGGGGGGGGGGCACCCGCTGGCTGCACTCAGGGGTGCCAGGCCTGGCCAGGGTGGATGTCCTCCTCCTCCTCCTCCTCCTCCTCCTCTCCTCCTCTCCTCGTGCTTCCTCTCCATCTCCGCCTCCGCCTCCCCTACCCCCCCCCCTTCGCCTCCGCCCGCCTCCGCCTCCGCCCCGCCTCCGCCTCCGCCTCCGCCTCCGCCTCAGCCTCCTCCTCCTCCTCCTCCTCCTGCTGCTGCTGCCTCCTCTCCTCCTCTCCTCCTTCCTCCTCCTCCTCCTCCTCCTCCTCCTCTCTCCTCTCTTCCTGCTCCTCCTCCTCCTCCTCATCCTGCGTTCCTCTCCGCCTCGGCCTCCGCCTCCTCCTCCTCCTCCTCCCCCTCCCCCTCCGCCTCCGCCTGGGCCTCCGCCTCCGCCTCCTGCTCCTCCTACTCCTCCTCTTCCTCCTCCTCTTCCTCCTCCTCCTCCTGCTCCTCCTGCTCCTCCTGCTCTTCCTTCTCCGCCGTCACCAAACTTCGCGCATCGCGTCCCGCGATGCGCAATGCGCGGTGAATTTCGCGCCGTCGCACCCTCGAGTCGTCCAAGCGCAGCTCTGCAGTCCAGACCGCGACGCGCGATTTTGCCCCCCGCGGGTGACATGAGGAGGCTCGGATCGGACGGGCGATCCACATAAATACCTGCAGCGAGGTAACAGCCAAGCAGGGGGAGTGCCGCCCTCAGAAGAGCGACAGTCCTGGCCAGCGAGGGGGTGGAGGGAAAATGGGGATGAGGGAAGAGGAGGGACAAGGTTATGGGAGGCTCTGCGAAGGAGAGACCTGGAGGTTCTCAAGTGCTCTGGGTGCTCAAAGACGTGGTGAAGGGAGAGGGGAAGGGAGGGCAAACTGGGCACTAGGCGCACTCGCGCCAGATCTGACATCCGACCCCTCGTTGCGCGCTTTCCCTTATCCGCCGACGCGTGTCTTGGCAGACGTGGAAATACACAAAGGACCCAATCGTGTCATGCGCTATCGGAGCAGGAGAGCTGCGTACACTGGAGGAGGAGCAGGAGGAGGAGGAGGAGGAGGCAGCGGATGAGCAGGAGAGCAAGAGGAACAGGAGCAGGACGACCAACGAGGAGGACGAGGACGAACAGCAGCAGCACGAGGAGGAGCCGGGGTGGAAAGAGCAGAAGGAGCAGGAGAGGTCCAGGTAGGACCAAGAGGGCGGAGGAGGGGAAATGACGGGGGCGACAACGATGAGGAGGGACTCGGATCCAGAAAAGCGGTCCTCGCTGGGGCGAGGGTGCCATTCTGAACGACTGGAGCCAGGGGCAAACCGCCGATCCTATAACGAGAAGCCATGCTGTTGTGGAAACGCCACTCTGAAACACCGAGAACTCTGCACGACGAAGAAGACGACGACGACGACGACGACGACGACGCGGCGCCCGGCCCGGAGCCCGGCCCGCGACCCTCCAGCCCAGCGCGAGCGCGGCCGCGGCGAGGCACCGGGCGCCGGCGGCGCGCCAGCGCCGCCCGGGCGCCAGCGGCCCCCCCGCGCGGCGCGGGCGGCGGCGCCGCGCACCCGCCGCGGCGGGCCGGGCGCCAGCGGCCGGCCGGCGGGCATCCGCTCACGGCGGGCCGCCGGGCCCGGCGCGGCGTGCGGGCATCCGCCGGGGCTCTCTGGGGGGGGGAGCGAAAAGCCCCGAGATTTCCTGGCGATGCAGGTGTTTCACAGCGGGCGTTGTCGCTCGACTTCGGGTCCCGGGGCCCTCGCGGATGGATCCGGCTCGGAAAAATGGCGAAGAGAGATGGGGTCCGGGGTTCCGGGTGTGATTTTTGTTGCGATGTTGCAGTGTGTTGCAACGCGGATCTCAGGGAATGCCGATGCCGCTGCACGTCCCCAGACATGCTCGCGTCGGGAACCAATCACGATGGGAGGGGGGGAGGGTTTGGGCCGTGTTCGGCTTCTGGGAGCCCTCGCCGGGCCTCGGGGCCGTCGAGAGAAGAGGCTCGGGGTGAGGTGCGCGGTTTCCCCCGGGGCCATAGGCGACCCGAGGAGGAGGAGGAGGAGGAGGAGGAGGAGGAGGAGGAGGAGGAGGAGGAGGAGGAGGAGGAGGGGAGGGGGAGGGGGAGGGGGGAGGGGGAATGGAGGAAGGAGAGGAGGAGGAGGAGGAGGAGGAGGAGGAGGAGGAGGAGGAGGAGGGGGGAGGAGGAGGGGGAGGAGGAGGAGGAGGAGGAGGAGGAGGAGGAGGAGGAGGAGGAGGAGGAGGAGGATGAGGAGGAGGAGGAGGAGGAGGAGGAGGAGGAGGAGGGGTCGCCTAAGCCATTCGGAGAAACCCTCCAGGATGAGGACCCAGCCAGTGGGGGAAGTTGTCGGGACGTCTGGGGTACTGGAAAAGTCAGGGCATCGTACGTCCAGGTCTGGAGGGCCCTCGACGACACGGCTGGGTTCCCCGACTCCAGATCCGCGGTGCTCTGGCTGACTTTCTGACAACGACTCCAGGCGATGCGGGAGGTATGGCGGAAAAGTCTGCCTCGGCAGAGTAAGGCGGACATGTCCACCCAAGGTTTGCGAAAGGTTCCACGGCTGTGTGGAACATCGCCACAACTCTGCCCACAGGACGGACATCCTTTAAAAAGCATGGCGAAAAAGGCGACGGCAAAGTAGGGCGGGCATCAACATCACAGAAGCTCCGGGCTGGAACTTCTGACCCACTTTTGCGACATCGCCCAGAAAGCACAGCGGATCCAGAATCTCGGGGATCTCCTGACCCTGGTCAATCAAGACCCGGGTCAGTCGGGCTTTGTAAGATCCAGCAGATTTCTGCACCAAAGTCTGGCCCAAAACACCTGCGCTCCTGGCCCTGCAGGATCCTGCAAGATCCGGCACTCTGACCGACTCCCGTCTGCATTGACCCCCGCCTCCAGGCTCCCGACCAGAGCTCTCCTCGAAGATTGCAGCGGCATCGGCACCTGGTTTAGCCCCCCCCCCCCAGCGGGGCCCGCTGCGGGCGGTTCTGGCGTAAGCTCTCGCGGCAGGAGGAGGCGGAGGAGGAGGAGGAGGAGCAGGCGGAGGAGGAGGAGGAGGCGGGGGAGGAGGAGGAGGAGGAGGAGGAGGAGGAGGAGGAGGAGGAGGAGGAGGAGGAGGAGGAGGAGAGGAGGAGGAGGGGGAGGAGGGGGAGGAGGAGGAGGAGGAGGAGGAGGAGGAGGAGGAGGAGGAGGAGGAGGAGGAGGAGGAGGAGGAGGAGGAGGAGGAGGAGGAGCAGCAGCAGCATCAGCAGCAGCAGCAGCAGCAGCAGCAGCAGGACGACGCTACGAGCTTCGCTCAAATCTCGCCCAACGCAACAATAAGAAGAGCTGGAGGGAGGAGGGAGGAGCGAGACGGGAGCAGGAACAGAAGAATGGGAGAAAGAGCGAGGTCGGTCGGACCCAGCTTCGATCTGGTCGCGCATGCCGTCTGAAAGGCTCTCGCCGAGCACCGTGGGCCTCGTGCCTTGGTGCCCTAGGGGCCGAAGAGCTTACCCAGACCCCAGGCGTCGTGGTTTTCTCACACCATGAACCCCTGGAGGTCTCGACCCATTCTCCGAGGCCGGTTTTTCTCGCCGAGTCGCACTCCGACGTTCCCAAGGCCTGGTGAGGGCACCCAGGGCCGAAAATGACCAAAGACCGCACGTCGTTAACCTTGCCTGACAGGAGCGAGGCAGGAGGGAGCATCAGCTGATCGCGCGTCTCCTCGGACGGCAGCTTCTGGTCCTTGAGGCCCCAGTGCACGTGCATCTCTCCTGGGTGCAAGGCGAGCTGTCCGCGCGCGCGCACCCCGCGCGGCTCAGCCGCGCGGCGACGGCCCCACTGGGCTGACAGCTCGTCCCCCGTCCCTCACAGGACGTTGCGAGGCGGGGGCTATCCATAGCCACCGCCCAGGGAATCAATCTTCGGGAACCTCGGCAGGCGGTGGATGCGGACATCTAGATCTAGATCTCTCTCTCTCTCTCTCTCTCTTTGTTATCTCTCTATAAAAATGAAACGAGGAGAATGCACAGGGTATGGCGACAATGAGGAAGAATGAGCGTGGAGGAAAGATAACGAAAAACATTATTATAACGGCGAAGCCGGAAAAAGGCAACAAGGAGTTCTCGCTAAATTGTCGGCTTGACCTTCCTGCCATTCCACCTGCATACCAAACTTCAAAGACCAAGGTGCATGGCGCGAAGCGCCACTGCAGTCTTGTATGTATGTGTGCGTGTGTTTGTTTGTGTGCTTGTGTGCGTGTCTGTGTCTGTGTCTGTGTCTGTGTCTGTGTCTGTGTCTGTGTCTGTGTCTGTCTGTGTCCGCCACCGTGCCTCTGCGCACAGAGTGGGCGTGTCCTCAGATCCTCTGCCTAATCCCTTAAACCTCAGTCTTCCATCCTGAGGAGTCTCTTATTGGGCCTGGACCCCCAAATTGGCAAATCACTCGGGGCTTCAAGCGTGCCAGGGGCGTCTTCCCGCATGACTTTCTCGGGCCCAAGATGGCTGCAACTCGGTCCAAGCGGGGCCCAAGAAGCCCCACAGACGATTAAGGAGGGACCCCAGCCGCCGAAAGATCGCTCCAAGATCCCCAGGATGGCCTCAAGACGGTCCAAGAGGCCTCCGAGACGCCCCAAGAGAGCCCCAGGAGCCTTCACAAGAAAGCCCCAAGAGCCCTAAGAGAGCCCCAAGAGCCCCCGAGATGCCACAATCACTGATGTTCCAAATATTTTTCTGTGATTTTGGGGTCCTCGACTTTTGAAGACCCATATGGGCACCCTAAGGCGAATTTGAGGGCCATGGAACCATGGGACCCCCCCCCTCCTTTGATCGATAGCCTCGAAGATGGTCTCCAGAGGCCCTCTCCAGGACTCCCACGAGGGCCCCAAGGGAGCTCCAAGAGGGCCCCAAGACAGCACCAAGAGCGTCCCACGAGGGCCCCGAGAGGCGGTGCGCCAACTCCTCCCCTTCCTCCTCCTCCTCCTCCTCTTCTTCTTCTGTGCTTTCTTTCTCGTCCTCTTATCCCCCTGAGTATTATTATTCGTAGTATTCCTCTTATTATTGCTATGTAGATGCGTTTTATTCGACGTACTATTACTTTTAGTATGCAATTACGCTTCGTATTCGTCTTCGTCTTATTATGGTTTCTCTTCTTCGCATTGTCATTACAATTAGTATGAATCTCGCAAAACAATGTTTATATACAAAACATGCTCGTAATATCAATACTCCGATTATGACTGGTAATATAATGCTTGGTAGTCGTAGTATTGATTCCTTGTGATTTAGTGATCCATGTGTGATTAATATCAGTATTGTTTGTGAATCGTCGTAGTAGTATGAATAATGTTCAGGTTCGTCTTAGGATGCTTGTTCGTATTATTTGTATTCCTCTTATCCCTCGGTCGGGCCTACAGACCGAACACACGCCCAAGCGAAAACCCATTGTCCGGGAATCCTGTGCAAAAAAACAGTAAGCGGAGGGGGGCCTGACATTTGACGCCATCAAGGGAGAGAGGAGAATAGCATTCATATTGTGTAATGTGGAGGAGGAGTAGAAACATGAGGAAAAAGAGGAGGAGGCGGAGGCGGAGGCAGCGGCGGAGGAGGAGGAGGAAGAAGAAAAAGAAGAAGAAGAGGAATGAAATTAAGTCGGGCCTGTCCCTCTACAGGATGAGTCACAAATAGTAAATTCGGTCCTTCCGAATAGGCCACAAAATCTATAAAATGCCCCCCCGAAAAAACGATCGGAAGTGATTACACATCCCGTGTCGATTCGCTGACTTTCTGGGCCGCAGAAGCCCATTTTGGGGCGTCGTCGCTTTCAGTATCAAGCTGGAACCCCGTTTCTGTTTTGAGAAGGCGATGTTGAAAGCAGAGCCGACGGGTGCTCTCTATCAGCCCCGCCTTGTGTGGCGGTTTTCGGGGAGCCCAAAGAGCTGGACCTGGAGCCACGACTCTAGAACAGCCCAGGCCTCTCGAAGACGATCCACTTACCCTCCAAGGAACCCGGCGCCATGCAATGACATGCTGTGCGGCGTTGTGTTCTGCGCCGCTGTGCGATGCCATGCTTTGCGTTGCCACGATTTGTGATGCAAGGCTTCACTGCGCAATGCTACGCCGTGCTATGGCATGCTACGCTCTTCCGTGACCTTCTACACCATGCCATACCATGCTTTACCATGCATCGCGTACCCTCTCGCGATCATCGCCGTGCTCGACATGCGGCTGTGAGAAAGAGAGGATACCTACGCCATGGAAAAGGGTGGGAGGGAGGGGTAGGACGCCAGATATGACGCGAGCGCACCTAGTTTGTCCTTCTCCCCCCTTCCCACTCCCCCGCCGCCTCCCCCTCTTCCTTCTCCACCTCCTCCTCCTCCTCCACCTCCTCCTCCTCCACCTCCTTTTTCTTTTCCTGATCCTGCTCCTGTTCCTCCTCCTGCTCCTGCTCCTGTTCCTGCTGATCCTCCTCCTTCGTCCTCCTCCTCCTCCTCCTCCACCTCCTCCTCCTCTCCCCCTTGCCCCACCGCGGGCTCCAGGGATGGCCCGAAGAGCCCCTCCAAGGCACACCCCCCTTGTTTCCAGAGATCTCTCTGTTCATCCTGGTGCCCCACTTTGTCTCACTACAGGTGTCTCCTCTTCCCTTTTCCCGTCAACTCTCTTGGGCAGGGTTTCTGAGTGGGTCCGTGGGGATACTTTTTGGGTACGCGGGCGCGCGAAACGAGTCGAACGCCGTGCAAGCAAAGGCAGGCCGTGCCACAAGCTAAAGAAAAAACCGAAATCTTGGGGATACTTCTTTGGTCGGCGGCCGCGCGACAACGGTCTGGCGGCAACAGGCAATGTCCGGGACGGCGGCACAAAGCTAATTGCACGAAGCGTGCAGTTGCACATGCACTGAACAAAATGCTCTGCATTCAAAGGAAAACTGAGAACTATACAGGCGTGGCACGCTGAACCACACGGCGCCCAGACCTCAGAAATCCGCCTCCCAGTGCCAGGTGGAGCCATGCGGCTGTGCCCAAGGCGCAACTGCGATGCCGATCCCTGAAGCGCAGAGTTCCGCAGGCGTGGGGGGCACCGCCGCCTAGTGGTGCTGCGCCTGCGCAGCCTGCCAGGGGGGTCCTGTTGCAATGGGGGCAGTGGGAGGACAGTGGAGTGAGTCGCCTGTGGGGCGCCAGACTCCGAACGCCCGCGACGACTGCAAGCCAGCTGGCTGTCGCGGAGCTGGTGCGGCGCACTGGCCGGCAGCTGGTGGGAGCCTGGGTGCTGTCTTGCTGCGGAAGGCTGAACCACTCCGTGGCGACCGACACCCGAGTGACCATTCCACAGGGCAAGGGGGGAACAAGCAACTGTGGACCACGCAGTGCGTGCCAGCACGGCGCCAGGCCTCAGAGAAGGGGGGGAGAACCCGCAGGCGGGGACGCACCGCCAGCGGAGGAGAGAGGGGAAGGGCGGCACTGGTGGTAGCGCTGCCTCCTGCGGTGTCAAAGGGCGAGGAGCCAGGGGGAGCTGCGCGGTGGAGGACACGTGGGCCAGGAGGCAAGCCAGGCCCAGTCCACCGATAGGCACTGTCCCCCAGATCCGAGACCCAACACACACCACGAGGAAGGTGTACCTGAGGTGGGCGCTCCCGTAAGCCTCGAGGCCCCTCAGGGTGTCCACCCTACGTGATCGCACACACTGATCCTGAGCTGTGCTGAGAAGGGGGGTGCAGCTAACCGCCGCAGAGTGCACTCTTCCATCCACATCGGGGGTGCATTTCACCGCCGCAAGAGTCACTATTGTTGGTGGTTGCCTCCGTCTCCGTCGCCAGATTGCACCTCGGGGGTGTGGCGCGCCACAGTGTGAGGAGATGCCGGCGCATGCTCTCTGGCGGGGTGGACAACGTCCTCCGCAGCTGTGAGCTGTTGCGCCTCCTCCTGGCACTCCCTGGGGCTCGCCTCATATGATGCCTCTCGGTGCCCCCCTGGGCCGCCATTGTCAGCCCCAGGGAGTTGGATGGTCATAGTTGCTGGTGGCGAGGAGTCCCGGGCGGCCCCGAGGCGGGGGGGGGGGGGAGGCGGGGGCGGGACGGGAGTGGGGAAGGGGGGAGACGAGACAGGACACTTCCGAACCTGTACATCCGCCTCCATGCCCCATCCGTTCCCATCCGGCGCGCCGCAAGTGTGTCAGCGAGAGCCCCTTCTATGATACCTCGACCTTGCGTTGACACAGGGGGTGCAGCTACCCGCCGCAGAACACGACATGATGGAAAGAGTGTCTGCGAGAGCCCCATCTATGATTGGAAAGTGCCTCCGCCTCTGCTCTCAGCGCTGCAATTGATGACAGTGTGCGCGCTTGCCACTGAGAACTCTTCCATTCACATTAGGGGCGCAGCTAACCGCCGCAAGAGTCACTATTTGTTGGTGGTTGCCTCCGTCTCCGTCGCCAGATTGCACCTCGGGGGTGCGGTTCGCCACTGTCTGAGGAGATAGAGGCGCGTGCTCTCTGGGGGGATGGGCAACGTCCTCCGCAGCTGCAAGCTGTTGCGCCTCTTCCCGGCGCCCTTTGGGGCTCGCCTCATCCGATGCCTCTCGGTGCCCCCCTGGGCCGCCGTCGTCAGCCTCAGGGAGTTGGATGGCCCTTACTGCTGGAGACGAGGAGCTCGAGCGGCCCCGAGGCGGGGGGAGAGACGGGGACGGGGGGGGGGGGGGCCGAGACAGGACACTCCCGAACCATAACATCCGTTTCAAAGCCCCAGCCGTTCCCATCCGGCCCGCCGCAAGTGTGATCGACTGCGAGAGCCCCGTCTATGAAACATCGACCTTTCGTTGACACGGGGGGTGCAGCTACCCGCCGCAGAACACGATAAGATGGAAAGTGTGTCTGCGAGAGCCCCATCTACGATTGGAAAGCGCCTCCGCCTCTGCTCTCAGCGCTGCAATTGATGACAATGAGCGCACTTGCCGCTGAGAATGGTGGGGAAGCTGATCGACGGCATGACGGGGGGCGCAGCTGGCCGCCGCGCAACCGATTGGATGGAAGTGCGTCTGCGAGAGCCCCATGTACGATACATCGACCTATCGTTGGCACGGGGGGGGCAGCTGACCGCCGCGGAACACGATGAGGTGGGAAGTGTGTCTGCGAAAGCCCCATCAACGATTGGATAGTGCCTCCGCCCCGCCCAGGGCCGCTGTGTCCGGCGGTGGCCAAGACGAAGCGTGCATCTCTGCGCGTGCGATGCCATGAGGTGGGGCAGCAACGGCTACTGTGGGGAGACGGCCCGCCACTGTTTTTTGCCCTTCCTGGGTGTCCGGGTGTCCGGGTGGCCCTTTGCCGCGCGGTGACCCCTGCTCGCTCCGCCGCTTCGACCCGGGCGCAGGCGCCGCGGCCGAGTCCAGTCGACGTCGAGGCCCAACGCGCCGCTGACGACCCGCGCGTCGCACTTGTGGCTGCGGAAGGATTCCAGGAAGAGGTGACAGGTTCGCGGGTCGTGCCGAAGCGGGTCGAGCGCGCCTTTGCTGCCAGGCACGGACTGCCGCTTGGCGAAAGCGTGCCAGGTGCCTGTGAACATTGTCCCCAGTGTGACTTGAAGCCGCCTTATCGCCTCGCCGGGTGTCTCCCTGGGTAGGCCCCACTGGATGTTGTTGATTTCTGCCCTGTACAGGTGCTGTCCCGTGTCGGGGTCCGCGGGCTCTGGCCATTGGGGCGGGTCAGGCCATTGGTGCTGCCGTGTATCCTGGCCGCAAGTATCCGGCGTACCGGCCTCGCTGTCCTGGCCGGAGGGCTCGCGATCTGCCCGCGACAGTTCCGGCTGCACGCCTGGCGGGGTTCTGCGGGAAGAAGCGGTCCGCATGGTTGGCCGCCAGGCGGGGGTCGGATCTTCTCCGGCAGCCAGGGCGGACGCTGCCCTGTGGTGCGTGGGGAGAGGCCCCTTCCGCTGGCGTTCGCCTTCGGGCTTGTGCCCGCCGGCGCTCCTGGGTGCGCCCCCTTCAGTCAACGCAGGACTCTCGCCGGTCTCGGAGGTACCGCTGGTTGTGCCAGGCGCCCGCACGTGCGGCGACGCAGTTTCCGCTGCCAGAGCGCAAGATTCTTTGTCAGTCGTGTCCTGGACGTCAGGAGAGAGCGCCCGGGGTTCGCCGCCCATTAGAATGGGTTCACTGGCAGGGGATCATCGATGGGGGGCGAATAGGCGCGAAGGAGTTTCTCCCGACGAGCCAGTGGATGGCTTCGCTGTCCTGCGTCTGGACGGTCGGTCCGTGGTCCCCCTGCTGGATCTGTGGCGCTCGCAGCGGACTGCTGACGGTCTGCTTGTTTTAAGGGGAAGTGCGGGTGGCGCGGTGTGGCAGTCGAGCCCCTGCTGTTCCGGGGTCTCGCTTAGCTGACTGGCGCGGCTGCCGTCAGCACTTTCGGGGGCCACCCCCTGCCCTCCCGGCTCTAATCCAGAGACACGGATGAAGGCTTGCGCCACTTCCGCACCTTCAGAGGCTTCCGCCGCTTCGGGCCCCCGATACTCCGCGGCCTCCGCAGCCTCCGCCGACTCCGCCGCGGCCTCCCTCTCCTTTTCTCTGCCCTGCTGCTGCTGCTGAGGGGGCAAGGGTACCTCTGAGTCTTCTCGTGGGTTCAGCTGCTGCTAAGGCAGTGGTTGTGAGGGGGGTGTTGTTGTTGCTGCAGCTGCGGGGTGCTGTTGCTGCTGCTGTTGCTGCTGTTGCTGCAGCTGCGGGAATATGTTGCTGCTGCTGCTGCTGCTGCTGTTGCTGTAGCAGCTGCGGCTGTTGCAGTTGCTGCTGCTGTTGCTGCTGCTGTCCTGCTGCTGTGGCTGCTGCTGCAGCTGCGGCTGTTGCTGCTGCTGCGGCAGCGGCTGCAGGTGCTGCTGCTGCTGCTGCTGCTGCTGCTGTTGCTGCTGTAGCTGCTGCTGTTCGGCGGCCGCCGCCGCGCCAGCGGCCTCGCCGCGGGCGGCCGCGGGGGCGGCCGCGGCGGCGCGGGCCACCGAGCCGCCGCCGCCGCCGCCGGCAGCGGGAACGGCAGCGGCGGCAACAGCGTCCGCCGCGACAACGGCCGCCACGCCGGCCACGGCGCCGCCGGCCGCCGCCGCCACCGGAGGGGGACCCGGCGGCGGCGGCAGCAGCGGTGGCGACGGCAGCGGCGGCAGCAGCGGGAGCAGGCGGCGGCCGCGCCGCCGGCGGCCCGGGGGCGGCCGCGGCGGCGCGGGCCACCGCGCCCTCCGCCCGCCGCCGCCGCCGGCGGGGAGCCAACAGCGGCAGCGGCAGCGGCGGCGGCGGCGGCGGCGGAAACCACCGCCAGCCAGCCGGCCGCCTCCGACGGCGGCGGCGGCAGCGGCGGCGGCGGCAGAGGGCCGCAGAGTCCAGGCGCGGCGTCCCGCCGCGCCGCCACCAGCCGCTGGCGGCGGCGCAGCGCGGCCCCCGAGAGGGCGGCCCCGAGGGCGGACATGGCCCTGGCCCGAGTGCGCACCTGAGCGAGGGGCGGGCTCGAGCCGAGACGGCTTGAGCCAGGGGGGACTACGGAATCTTGGGGATACGCGAAGCGTGAGGAATTTCTGAAGCCTTCCTCCGCCTCTTCCTCCTCCTCTGCCTCCTTTTCCTGCTCCTGCTCCTGCTCCTGCTCCTGCTGCTGCTCCTCCTCCTCCTCCTCCTCCTCCTCCTCGTCCTCCATCTCCTCCTCTTCCCCCTATTTCTCCTGTTCCTATCCCTTTATCCTACCCATCTTCCTTCGTCAGAGACTACAGAGCCTGATACATGTTCTGGTACATGTTCACACAAAGCGCAGACGGCGCCTTGCGAGCCTTTAAAGTCAACTCCAAACGAACTTGGAAGCGCAGTTCGCCTGGCCTCAGTCCCACTGCAGAGGCCTCTGCCAGTGAAGTATGCATCAGACTTCCTCTGTTTCCTGATCATTATCCTCTGGGGTGCACTGGTGGGGGACGTCCAGGAAACAAGGCATGCAGGAAATGATCGACTGATTACAGATTATTCGCCCCTGACGCCAAGCAACGTTCTACACGCATCTCTGGTGCTAATCCACAAGGAGGCCCCCCCAAAGAGGCCCCCCCAAAACACAAACAAAACGCGTTCGACACACATCATGGGAACAGATTTCTCCATTGGGGATATGTTCAGAAGCTGTTGAGCCTCTGGGGGGACGAGGCTGAAACGGTGGCTGGACTCCCGACTCTTAGCTCCTGACGCCCGGACTCTTTCATCTCGCATGTCTGCCCCTCTGCAGCAGGAACCTTATGTGAGAGAACGAGGAGGGCCAGCAGCAGGAGAAACGAGGATGAAACACTCGACTGACCTTCGGGTCCTAACCCCTGAGGCCCAGCCCCTTTTCATGCGCCTCACTGGCCTCTGCAATCTTCCTGCGGGACGACGCAAGCTATCCACCTACATCGTTCTCATGGTCTGGACATAATCGCTGTACGTGTGTACTTCGCGTCCCACGGGATCACTCGACTACCATGCCTCGCCTCCCTCCAACACCACCTGGCCTCCCAAGGGGGGGGGGGGGGGGGGGCAGAACTTGTTTTCGATGGCCAGGGCGTCCCTGAAAGCCTTCTTGAAGGCTGCCCCCACGGGTCGTTAGACCCCGCATTCGTGAATACACTTTTCTTCGCGCGCGCAGGAATTTCCGCCCGCTCCCCCCTGACCCCCCTCCCGCCCCCGCCTGGCCCACACCCTACTACCCCCACCCCCTCTTCCCGCCCACTTCGCCCTCGTTCCCCCCCCCCACACCCCACACCTCCAACTCCGTTCTTCCCCCCCCCTCCCATCCTGCACCTTCTCGGCCAGGAGGATGCGGAGGAGGGAGGGGAGGGAAGATGGATGAGGAACACTCTCGGGTTTGCCCACGCTCTGTAGCAGTTGCCTGCGGGCCCTTATCCAACGAAGCAAACGAGGAGGGTAGGTGAATGTGGACGGGAAGCACCCTGCAAGGCGGCATCGTGGGGCGAAATAGATAGGGTCGCAACACCTTTCGTAAGGCTGCCGTCCACGCAAGCATCCTACACCTCATTGTGGACAACCGCCCACGCGTATGAATGGAGGTGGCCCACTTGGAAGCCGGGTTTTTTTTGGACGACAATGCCAGTGGCATGGCGTCGGCAGCACCAGTGAAGTTTCCCACTGGCGTGCTGTCCTGGCCCTGTGTGGTGCAGTTGGCCTCCTGGGGCCCTCCCGGGGGGGCATCTTAAAGCTTTCTTGGAGCGTCTTCGGGGCCTCTTGGGCCGTCTTGAAGCAATCTTCGGGCGTGGTCGGCCCTCTTGGGCCGATCTGGTCGCTTGTGCATCCCCTCCACAACTGTCTTGGGCCACCGGAGGGAGGCCTGGGAGGCCCCGGGAGGGGTCCAAATTTCTAGGCCGGGCCCCTGCGACTCTGGCATACAGTGGAGGCCAGTCCACAAGAAACCTTCCACAAGAAACCCAACCCTGAGACCCCTCCTGCAGGACGTCCACTAATTTTTGGTGTGGGAAAGTCACTGTTTCTATAGCAAGACCATCGAAACCAAAGAAACCCAGGGCACCCTGGAGGCAAGCATGGTGATTCTTGACTGTATGATATGTCCTGGGACGTAAGCTGCGGCCGGCCGTGATGGTGGACTTGAGGGCACCCTTGCTGTGAAAACGTGGTGGGCACTGCTCCAGGGTCAGTGCTTTGGCCGTGGCCGTGGATCCATTGTCAGGTACGGCCTGGATAACTGGAGGCGCCTTGGTGTAAGTGGTCTGGCGGTCGAATGGGCGCTGGTGATGCGTTCGGGAGGCAGCAGCTGTGCATGCCCATCGGGCAGGGGCCGTCGCCGTGGTCAAAATTGTACGAGTTGGCTGCAGTCCATGTCGTTGACGTCGGAGTAGCTCGTGTTGCAGCGCGGAGAGAGGGTTGCCAGGATTGACAGGATGGTGCAGCACGTGCGCTCAATCAGAGGAGGGGGGGGAAGGCAACATGGGGGGTCCTGCCACACAACCTTCGGCGAAACTCAACGCCAGTTTGGCCCCGCCGCCCCCCCATCACCACCAATTTCGAGCTTCAGTTGCGCGCGCGGCGCGGTCCGCGGACGCCGACGGAAAACATTAAAGTCATGTGCTTCGGCATCAGCGTTCAAATTTGGGGCTGGGGGCGCCGACGCGGCGGTGGGAAAAGCTTGCGCTCGGTAAGTTTCGTGGAAGGATGCAGGGGCGGTCCTGGGCGTCGACTCGCGAGGGAGGGGAGGAGGGGAGAGGAGGGAGGGAAGGGTGGGCAGGGAGGAAGGGGGAGGGGGGAGGGGGGAGGGATGGAGGAAGCAGGAGGCAGGAGGAGGCGGGAGGGAGGGACGAAGCAGGAAGCAGAAGGAGGAGGAGGACGAAGCATGAGGAGGAGGAGGAGGAGGAGGAGGAGGAGGAGGAGGAGGAGGAGGAGAGGAGGAGGGACGCAGCAGGAAGCAAAAGGAGGAGGAGGAGGAGGAAGCAGGAGGAGGGACGATGCAGGGAGCAGAAGGAGGAGGATGAGGAAGAGGAGGAGGAGGAGGAGGAGGAAGTAGGAGGAGGAAGCAGGAGGAGGAGGGACGAAGCAGGGAGCAGAAGGACCGGGGCCGCGGGGCCGCGGTCCCGGGCCCATGTTCGTTCGGCGGTACTTGCGCAGGCCC